>OY720682.1:2595400-2965285 GCA_963170755.1 Amphimallon solstitiale | reverse complement strand
AAACAACAGGATCGGTTTCAATTGAGTTGCACCCAGCAATGATTCGATTTCTTAAGTCTTCTACGTTTTCTAATGGAGTAGCGTACACCAATGACTTCAAATGGCCCCACAGGAAAAAAATCCAGGGGATTTAAGTACGGGGATCGTGCAGGCCATAAGTGTGGTCCACCTCGGCCAATCCAGCGATGTCCGTATGCTTGTGTTAAGAAATCACGAGTTACTTGACTAAAGTGGGCTGGTGCGCCATCGTGCATATACCACATTGCATCTCTAATTGCTAATAGTACGTCCTCCAGAAATCCAGGGAGCGTGTTTTCCAAAAAGTTGCGACACACCTCTCCGGTTAGTCTCCTTGGTAAAAATACCGGTCCAATTAGGCAGTCACCCACAATCCCAAGCCAGACGTTCGAAGAAAAGTGATGTTGAAAACGATTTTCAACAATTTCATGTGGATTTTCGTCACACCATACATGGTTATTATGGAAATTGCGTATTGCATTTCTTGAAATATTCGCTTCATCGGTGAACAGAATCAACATCAGGAATTGAGGGATTTGAACCATTTTCTGCAAAAGCCATTGACAGAATGCAATGCGAGGAGGAAAATCAGCAGGAAGTAATGCTTGAACGCGTTGTATATGGAATGGGTACAACAAATTTTCCTTCAGAATGTGCCAAATAGTCCCATTACTTACATCCAAAGCGTCAGCAATTTTTCGAGTAGAAGTACCTCGATCTTCTTCAATCATGTCTAGCACATCCTCTTCCAGCTCTACCGTTCTTGCTGTCCTTGGCCTTCCTGCTCCTCCATTTCGTCTTAATGTGCCTATTTCATAAAGACGTCGATGAATACTTTCGAAAGTTTTTCTATCAGGAGCAATACGGCCAGGAAGTCTTTCAGTATACAACCGCCTAGCTTCTAATGCATTTCCATCAGCAAGTCCATAAATGTAGTGCATGTCGGCAGAGTTGGGTAGTATTCGAATACTCGGTATTCTGAATCCTATCCAGAATACATTTGGTTGGTATTCGAATACTATTCAAATACATTTGTGTATTTGGTATTCGATATTCGACTGAATACTTTTTTGCTCAGTACTCGGTATTCTGGATTCTGAATACGGTTTTTGAATCCCAGTATTCGATTACCCACTTTGAATTCAAATCCCGGTATTAGAATCCAGTATTCGAATACTGATATTCGAATCCCGGTATTCAAATACTGTTTAATTAGTTTTATCAAAGTGTATAACGCAACCCGACGATCGGGTTAAAATATAAATTGCGAAAACGCGAGACGAGTCCTTTAAGGACTTTAGAAGTTTAGATTAGATAATTAGGTTCGTACTATACGTACGCACTTGTGTAGTAACTGCAGTATTGCCATTCTATTCTATAATAAATTTTAATATCACTACTCTTAATCTTTTGGCAACAAGTGATGTAAACTCCGTCTTAAACTCTAACATTTCTTTGAGATCCCGACATACAACTATTTTAAATAAGTGCAATGAGCTTTGGAAATGCGCTGCAAGACCCAAGAGCGCAGAAGTGCTTCAAAAGATACTTGGTCATACTTTAAGTTACCCAACAGTCACTCGCTGGAACTCTTTTTTTAATTCAATTTCTCAAATATTATCTATATCCAAGGAGAACCTAACCAAACTATATAAAGATTTAAACCTTAAAGAAAATCTAAAAGATGCAGATCTTCTTTATCTGCAAGAATACTCTTGTATTTTGAAACCAATTGCTGAAACAGTAGATTTTCTACAAGGAGACACACACATATTTTGGTTATTTAATACCAAGTATAACTTCTTTAAAAACGAAACTGATTAAAGTTAAATCAATCACGACACTTAATAGGAGTACCAGCTTAATTTTAGAACACATAATTAATCGCGTCAATGCCAGATTTGAGCAGTACTTTGACCTTACAAAAGCCGAAGCAAAAGAGGCAATAATTGCTGCAGTAACTTGCCCGACTATTAAATTTAGGTGGCTATCACAAACCGTTTCATGGCAGTGTGGATTAGACATTGAGGAATTAAAAAATATTGTAATTGATGCTGGTGTGGAACTCCAAAGAGATATTCAAAAACCAGATTTTAATAAAAAAAGAATCAACGCCCAATAATGATATTAAGTTTTTCGAATTTGAAAGTGAGGAAAATCTAGAAAAAAATAGCGATTTAATTTCTCGGGATAATAGGGATAAACTAAAAGGAAAAATTCAACTTAACCTTTTTCAATATCTTGAAGATAAAAGATTAGGTTTGGAGATGCTTAATGATTACCCTTTAATTAAACCAATATTTTTAAGATATAACTCCATATTACCGTCGTCTGCTCCAGTAGAGCGATTGTTTTCTTTTGCGGGTATGATGAATACGCCAAAGCGTCAGAATTTAAGTGACGATTTTTTTGAAATGTTGGTTTTGTTGAAGGCGAACGGGATAGCAAATTCTTAACCTTAATGTATCATCATTTTACTTGATTTTTTTGTGTTTATATCTTCGTATAAGTGTCGACTAATTGTACTAATACGTCGTTATGACTTTATGAGATATATTACATTGGTTCCTAATCTTATTTAAAAAATATTTTAAGTTTTATTTATTATTTAAGATTTTTTTTCAAGGTTAGCTTCTTCTCCAATGTACCAAAGTACTTTATTTTAAGTTTTCTTTATTATTTAAGTATGTAGGTAGTATACTACCTACATATAGGTAGGCCGTAGGTACGTAATAGGAATTGTTTTTTTTTATAACTTTCATAATCAAAAATCAAGATTTCTTTATTTTTTATTAAATAGTAAGTTTATGTTTTTGTTATCTCACAGCGTATCTACCAAAGAACTTTAAGTTTTATTTATAACTTTAATACCGTTGTTTATATTTTTTTTTATTAAAACTTTAAGTAAATAAAAATTAATAATGTCTTTTATTAAAGAATTATTTCATATAATCTCCCTGGTGACACTGTGTATCAAAAAATTATTTTTTAAGCTTTATTTAATATATATTTTTTATTTTTTATATATTTTTATAAATTAACTAAATAGATAACAATCAAGCCTTATGTGCGCATATGTTCATTTCAGTTGGAATATTCATGAAGTATTCACATGTAAATGAATCCAGGTATTCAAATACAGCAGTATTCAAATGCTTTTGTTTCTTTGTATTCGAATCTTGATTATTCGAATACAATTTTGAATACAGTATTCAGGATTCGTATTCGAATACCGGATTACAGTATTCGACTCAAGTCTGCATGTCGGTCATCTCTGCATTTGTATAGCGATTCATGATAAGGAAATTCAACAAATTCGACACATACAAAATTATTAATCATATGTCATTCAATATGTCAGTGAATAAAACAGGACTGTTTTGTAAGCATGATAAATGTACATGCACTAAAATGTGTTTTTTTTTTACTAAAAAACGTTACGTCGTACGATAAAAAGTTAAGAGAGCTTTTTTCTTCACAATTGACAAAGGATAGAAACATATTTGTATTTTTAGAGAAATCAGCGGCGTCCTATTTTTTTCTTGAAAAATAACACGCCTAAAATTTCATTATGATCTTTAATGCCGTCTTGGAGAAATCTAATTTTTACTGTTTCTCTTAATTAAACTTCAACACGCTGTAGATCGGTAAGGAAGCGTTTGCGGACCTTGTTTATTATAAACTTTTTTGTATAAAATGACCTGGACAATCAACCCCTTTAATATTGCCACATCTTTTTTAAACACCCTGTATACAATTCACTGTAAATTTCTTTGTGAGTGATGGCGAATCGAGATGGAAGAATTCTGGTCAACGTTCTCGCTAACTGCTGGAATGTTTTCATTAGACCGAGCTGCAGAAGCAAGGATACATCCACGAAATTTTCGAACCGTCTCCGCAAAACTCTCACCATTCCGGTAGTAGATTTTCTCAATTTTTATGCTATTATTAGTCCATTTTTTTAATAATATTTTAAATTGTGCAATCTACACAAATTTTCTACAAAATAATTTACTATTGCTATTAGAAGGCCTACGAGATAACGTCATAAGGAGACTGTGGTACCAAGACGATGGTGCACCAACATATTATGGTCTGCTGCAAGAGTACACTTAGATAGGGTACATATTCACCAATAAGTGGATTGGGAGAGGAAGCTTGATAAGCTGGCCACCGCGATCACCAGATCTCACAGCTTGAGTTCTTTCTGTGGCCAACTGTAAAAAAATATTGTTTACGCAACACTTCCTACAACGGCAGAGAACATGCAGCAACGAATAAGAAACGCTTTTCTTCAATTAAGTGAGAATAACTTAGCTGAGAATGTAAGTCTGTCGATACAGAGACGGTTGAGAGCATGTGTAGAGCAGAATGGATATATATTTGAACACATTTTAAATTAAGATTGTTTTATTTTGGAAAAATTTTAAAAATGTAATTCTAAAACTAATAATGAAGAATTAAAACACAAGTGTTTGTAAAAGTTACTGTTTTATATCATTTCATGGCCAACCAACTATTAGATGCCCCTCATATTGCATATTATAAGCACAGGTATATCCCATTATAAGGTTATAACTTTGAAGATACAAGACATAAGTACTATGTAGCATTTAACGGCAATTTTACAGGGAATGTGCTGAATAATAAAAAAGTATAGGTCGATTTAAGAAAAAGCGAGGAAATAGCCAATATAGATCGATCACTTAGGAACGACATATTTAACGCCCTGTATATGTATTCACGTTCTTCAACCTGAATACAAATAATGTGTTAGTCCATAAATTAGTAACACAAGAGTTACGTGAGGCATTCTACCTATTCTCAGACTAAGGCATAAAATGTTAGATGCTGCAACTGTCAAGATTTTCACAAAATTATCAATAAAACCAGAACTAACACTCGTAAGTGCACATATCCATATATCATTGCAAAGATAATTTGGGTGGCTATCATCATAATATCTAGAAAGTCTAGCAATCTATTTAAAATAAAAAGGTTGAAGGTGGTTGCGAAAATTTGCTACAACGATTTTAGTTTTCATGCTAAGCTTGGCCGACACACTATTGCCGCACCCGGTATATGACATCTTTGAGTACTGCTATAGTGAGAAATTTCAAGACTTGCAGCAATATACTTACAACTAAAAGAAATAGGCTTACAGTTGAGCAGACACGTAGAACCACATTTATATCACACAATTTACCAAAAGAGCAAGCTGTCCAAATACACCTTCCACGAATAGTAAACTTAAAATCCTTCAACATTGATACTAATGTAACCTTAAGACGATGAACTTTACGATCCTTTCCAGATTCATATTTTGAATATGATTTATCAGTTCCAGACGGCAAAATAAGTTTATTTTTGAGTTTGTCTGTAGTAGAATTTTTATTTAATAAACTTATTTTAATAATTTGATTTGTATAATCTGAAAGCTCTATTAGTTAGCTATTAAAAGTTAAATTTGTTCTAAGTATAAAATACACATTACCAGATAATGTTTCAAAATAAAAAAAATTGTAGAATTTTTGCACTATTAATACCTATATCAAGAACAATAATCACAAACATTCTAAAAAATATTGTGTTCAGTTATAATTTTTTAGCAAATTCTGGAACTCTCGATACTTTCGTCCAGTTCTTGCATAAGTATACATCTACGAGGTAGGCGCCATAAATACTCGGCCTGATATACAAAAAAGAAACTTGGAGCAATATAAGAATTTTTATTTTTCAATGTAATCTAACTTCTATACATTTATTACAACGATTAATTAATAATTCGATACTATTGTAAAAATAATATGAAATTTTTCCGTCAAAATGTTCTACAACAGCTGCTTGCAACTCACTTTCGTCCTTAAAACTACGTCCCCTAAGGTCTTTTTTAAATTAGAAAACAAACAAAAATCACAAGGAGCCATATCCGGACTATAGGTACGGTGGATGTTCCAATTCTTGAAAACCGACGGGAGCATTTTCTTGCAATAATAGCACACCTTTTATCAATTTTCCACGACGTTTTGCACGAATACTGTCCCTTAATTTATGCAATAAAGACGCGTTCACACTTGTATTGTGCTCTTTAAAGTCAATTAGCAAAATGCCCTCACAATCCCAGAATATTGTGGCCATCACCTTTTTCGTTGATTGAACGACTTTCGCCTCTCTGGGACGAGGTTCATCGGGTTGCCGCCATTCCATAGACTCCCTTCTCGATAGAGGATCGTAAAATAGAACCATTGTTTCATGCCTTGCAACAACGGACTCCAAAATCGGTTTTGGGTTGTTCTCCACACATGTTTAAAAACAACTGCGCACATTCGACTCGACGTTCACGTTGGAGAGCCGAAAGAAGTCGCGGTACCCATCTAGCACTAATTTTATTCATACCCAAATGGTCATGGAGAATTAGGCGAACACTTGTATCGGAAATGTTTGTTATCACTGCTAATTCAATCACTTTCAAACGGCGATCTTCTAGCACTAAATGTTCAATGATTGAAATTTGTTGAGGCGTTAACACTTCAATTGGTCGACCCGACCAATCAGCATCTTCCAGGGGTTCTTGTTCTTGTCCCAAACGGAAACATTTTGCCCACTTTTTTAGAGTTAAATACGAAGGAGATGAATCACCGCAAACGCCGTCTGAACAGCAATGTGATAAGGTGTATGCCCTTCTTTTGTTAGAAATTTAATGACCGCGCGGTACTCAATTTTCGTGCGCTGGTCACGGTGGTTGGCTGGTGTAGTGTAACGTAGGATATTGTACACTGCCGCTACCGCCATCTAGGACTCATATATACAGTCAATAACAACAACAAACATATAGAATGTAATGTCAGAACGCAATCGTTGTATATCATTTTGTATTCATTCAATAAAGTATCTATAAGTTTATAAGGTGTATCAATCAATAACGTTACATGGTGTCAGAACCAACAAAATAAAATGACAGACGAAAATGCAAGTATGTACTTTGTACAAGGGATGCGTCCTCCGAAAAATTTGGTAATCACAAATAGCACCGACATGGCAAGAAAATGGTCAGAATGACAACAACAATTTAAATGGTATGCCACAGCCATACATCTGTCGAAACAACCAAATGAAGTACAAGCTGCAACGTTAATGACAACAATAGGTGTGGATGCTATTACTATATTTAATACATTCAATTTGACTGAGACTGAGCAGAAAAACATTGAAGAGATATTGCAAAGGTTTACCAATTATTTTACACCAAAAATAAATATAACTTATGAAAGATATACGTTTAATAAAATGATGCAAGAAGATAATGAAACTTTCATTGAATTTTTAACTCGAATACAAGCACAAGCAAAAAAATGTGACTTCAAACAGGTTAATGATAGCTTGTTAACAGACAAAATAGTAATAGGAATAAAGTCAGATCATTTAAGAGAGAAATTACTGTCTGAAGATAATTTACAATTAGATAAGGCGATAAATATCTGTAAATCAACTGAACAAGCTACTAAACAAATGGAAATTATCAAGACAAGAAATGCAACTGTGCACACTGTTACAAAAGGGAAGTATCATTCCAAAACAAAAGGTAATGATCAATGTTCTAATAATACATTTAATTGCAGAAGATGTGGAACTATACATGAGCCAAGAAGCTGTCCAGCCGATGGAAAAGCATGCACAAAATAGAATCATCTAATTTAACCATCTTATCCAATTCCTTTTTCACTTCATTCTCAAGGAAATGAATATGTACTTATAGCAGATAGTTACTCTGGATACTATGATTTCAAGAAACTAGAAAACTCGTCATCATACGAAGTAGTTAAATGCCTCAAAGAATGGTTTTCTACTCATGGTATTCCAGAAATATGTCAGACGGATAATGGAGCGCAATATTCTTCAAAGGAATTTAAGGACTTTCAAAGGAAATGGGCATTTGAGCATCATATATCAAGTCCAAAGTTTCCTCGTTCGAATGGATTAGCAGAAATTTATGTTAAAAAAGCTAAGACTTTGTTGTTGAGATGCAGCAAAGATAACTCTGACATCTATCTAGCAATCTTAAATCAAAGAAACACACCAAGAGACACTATTTTAGACTCCCCAAATCAAAGATTAATGTCAAGAACAACTAGATCAACAATTCCAATAGAAGAAAATATGTTAAAACCCAGACTTGTAGAAAATGTGCAAGATCGACTATCGAATCTAAGACAAAGGCAAAAGTATCATGCCGATAAAGTTGCAAAACCATGCAAAGATCTACAAACTGGCGCTAAAGTTAGAGTCCAAGTAGGAAAAAATGATTGGATCGGAGGAGAAATATTGGAAAAGACGAACAAGCCAAGATCATATATAGTGAAAACTGAATCCGTAGAAATACAGCACACCTAAATCTGACAAAGGCAGATATATGTGTAGACAAGGAAACAGTAAATAAAGGTGATGGACTAAACCTTAAGGATGAGGAGCAAAGTCAGGAAAGAAATCAACAACGTATTGCCCCTTCACCAGTACTTGATGAAGAACCGGTAACTATAACATCGTCGCCAGTATCGATATCCAAAGTACCTCAATCAAAACTAAATCAAACAAGATCTGGACGTATAGTAAAGCCAATAATCAAATTAGATTTATAAAAAAAAAAAAAAAAAAAAAAAGGAGATGTAACATAGGATATTGTATACTGCCGCTACCGCCATCTAGGACTCATATATACAGTCAATAACAACAACAAACATATAGAATGTAATGTCAGAACGCAATCGTTGTATATCATTTTGTATTCATTCAATAAAGTATCTATAAGTTTATAAGGTGTATCAATCAATAACGTTACAGCTGGTTACTAAAAACTACTAGGCTTCGAACCGTCATATTTATAGTGTAAACCTCGCGTATGTGTATGCATAACGTAACGGAGTTTGAACACGTTTGAATCTGTATAAGCCTGTCAGGCCGAGAATTTATGGCGCCTACCTCGTATCTTAACTTTTTCTTCATATTACGTCGGGAAGGAACGGCTTAAAACGATCCTTTTAGTCTAAAAATAATTTATAAAAAAGCAAAACACGGTTCACTGAAGATTAATACGTTTATTCTTTGTTGTAGCATCCCACATACTTTGAATATAGGTTATATAAATGAAGAGTGACGTAACCATTTTTAAAATTAAATTAGAGTTTCTTATAATAACACCGGTAGTGTTTTAATAGGATTGATTTTATTAAAAAATTGCAGGCGAGAAATTCCGATAAAGCGGTTGATTAGATGCGTGATCATGTCATGCCAATATCTGACGTCAGAAAAAACGTGTACTTACGTAATGGAAATCTGTACCAATTTATTTTAAATCTTTTTGCGTAACTTGTTTGACGGCATATAGGCACGCTGTAGGATATTTTCAAAGATCATTTGCGCTTAATAAAATAATATTTGTTTAACAGAGAGGAATTTAAAAAAATTGAAACTCCTACATTCGAAGCCGAAGAAAATAATTGATTAATTGAAAAGGCAGACATTTTGTTGAAGCTCCATAACAAAATATAAATAAAATACACTGATTTTAAGTTTCAAAGTAGTTTATTATAAATAAAAATAAACAAGTACATATTTAACTCTGAATTGTGTATAGCTTTACTTTCGGCTAACATTCCTCTTCATAAATTACAAAATCCTGTAAGTACTGAAATTTTTTTTTTTAAAAAAATGTTTTAATGTACCGGACGAAAGCACTATGCGGAAGTGTTATATGGACGACGTGTATATGGACACAATTCGAAACAAAACAGATTGTTAATAGTTATTTACGAACCAAGTGCGGGAAGACTATTTTCCCGCATGAGCGCACATTGTAGGCACGGGCGACCGCAGGAAGCAAGTGCTTTTAATTGCGCGAATGCGTGGAAAATGTCTTCACGCAAGTGGTTTGTACAATATTTTTTGTACGAACATTAAATTAAAAAAATATTATTGATTAATGTCATTGGTATCATACCTAACCTAAGATAGATTACCTAATTAATTTAAGCAATTCATGTACGTAACTATTACTCACCTTTCCCTAAAATTAAGTTAATATATTCTTACACATGGCAAACATGAGGTATTTATTCTTATATTTATAAATTTATAGTACATTTATTGCGCTTTTTGGTTTAAATACAAACAATTCCGAACTGCCAATATGAATGTCGATGTGGTTCAAATAGATGGCGCTTCAATCTTGCTTAAGATGTCGCTTAAAATGTCCTCAAATAGATGGCGCCACAATTTTTTTGGAATAATTTTTAATTATTACTCCTATTTCTCCAACTTTTAGTAAAGAATAGTGGAGGGAAGTAGTATTTTATAGACTAAATTTTATTACTACCAAGTTAGATTTTTTTTAAATGTCCCAAAGTGCCAGTGTTTTTTTCAATTTTTACAGTCGCCTCAACCGGGAAAACGTATTTCCCAGTCGAGCTACACATGCGCCAAATGTCACTTTTCAGGCGGTGAGTACAAAAAAATAATTATATTTATTTTGTAGTCCATGAAACTACCGATTCTTGCGGTAGATACATTGCAAATTTGCTAATTGCTATTTTAAATAACTCAGGTCCAAGTAAATCCTATTTAATTGCATGTAAACAGTTAGAAAAGCAAATAATGTTACTATTTTAAGATTTGTAAATGAATCGTTGATGATTTTTTTTTCTTTCTGAAATTGTACCAACTGAAATTTTTTTAGTGATGCTATCAGATCCAGCAACTTATATGGTTAAAGCAGGTCAGCAATTTAAAATGTTGTACCCCAATTTAATTCATACGACCTGCTTGGCTCACGGTTTAAATAGAGTAGCAGAAGAAATTAGAAATCAGTTTTCAGATGTCAGTGATTTAATTAGCAATGTTAAGAAAACCTTTTTAAAATCTCCATTATGGATTCAATTGTATAAAGAAAAGTTGCGAAATATTCCTTTGCCACCGGAACCTGTAATTACGCGATGGGGTACATGGGTTAATGCCGCAATTTTTTATGCCAAACATTTTGTTCCTCTAAAAGAATTAATAATGGATTTTGACGACGGAGCTAGTCTTGCAATTAGAAAATGTAAGGCGGTTTTAGAAAAAGCTTAACTAAAAACTGAACTAGCATTTATTCAGACTAATTACGAATTTGTTAGCAACATTATTTTCAATTTAGAAACACAAGCTATGCCATTAACTCAGTCTGTTGAATTAGTTGAGCTATTTGAAAAAACACGTTAATGAAGTACGAGGAAAAATTGGTCAAAGTATAAGTAAAAAATTTAAACAGGCGATAGAAAAAAATTGTGGTTATCTTTTATTTTCAAACATCGCAAAAATATTTAATGGAGATTTTAATATTCAAATCAGTTTGGACCCAAATTTAATTAGTACCCTTAAATATGCCCCAATAACATCTGTAGATGTAGAAAGAAGCTTCTCTAGTCATAAATATATTTTATCAGATAGAAGACATAGTTTTTTGCTTGAAAATATTGAAAAGCATCTAATTGTTAGTTGTAATACTAATAAATAAATGCGATTTTGTTTTACGAAATAAAATGTTATTTTTTGAATTAGTTTTTTTTTTATGCATTAACCTACTATATTAACCTATTAAATGTTTAAAGTTTACTGCGCAAGTGATACGTACTTATTTTGAATATCATAAAAGTTATAGTGCATATTTGCACAAAAATCGTGCATATAATTCCGGGCTCTAGAATAATGTAATGGCCCCACGTTGTTACGTCATAATGTATTTATTGGGATATGATATAGGTATGTTTGTACATTTATATTGTATACCTAATGTATATGCGCATGAGCATAATATATGTGTGTAAGTGGGAGTAGAGACAGTTGTAAAGATGCTCTCTTGATGTTTGTTTGTATCCATTTATATTAGTGTTAAATAAAACACATAAAATGTGTTTGTTTTACTAGCAACCTCAAGAAGATCATACCTCAACATGGTAGCAGTCAGTAGGGTATAAATGAATTGAGGTTGTGTGTTGAATCCCGTGTTATTGTGTTGCCGAGTGCTTTCTTGTTCACGTAGGAACGTTCGAGATTGTGCCGGGAAAAAGATGGCGAAAAATGATATAACAATACCAGTGTTTGATGGTGAGAATTATAGTATGTGGAAAAAACGTATTACGATGTATTTAAAGCTTAAAAAATGTGAAGAAGTAATTAAGAGAGCAAAAAATGAAGATGATAAAGATGACTGGGAAGAAAATGATTTAAAAGCAACAAATTATATATATAGTGCTATATCCAATAAACAGTTAGAATTTGTATGTGACAAAGAAACGGCGTATGATATAATTAAAAAGTTTGATAGTCTATATTTAAAGGAGTCTACAGCATTGCAAATTGTGTGTAGAAATAAATTGAAAAAATTGAGGCTTAAAAATTATAATGAATCAGCAACATTTTTTAGTGATTTTGAAAAAACAGTAAACGAGCTTAAAAACGCGGGTGCAAGTGTGACTGAAAAAGAAAAATTGAATTATATGCTGAATGCATTGCCTGATTCATATAGTTATATTGGTGATTTAATTGATATTTTAAAAGAAGAAGATCAAACTGCGGATTATGTAAAAAGTAAAATTCAAATGGCTGAGCTGAAACATCAGAAGGATGAACATTTTGGAAGAAAAACAAATGCATTCATGGCGGACAAAAGTCGACAAGATCGAGTATGCTTCCAGTGTGGCAAAGCAGGTCACGTAAAACGGGACTGCAAATATGGCGGCCAAACAGCAAGCAGTAGTAGAACATGGCGATGGACGCGAGGACGACAAGAAGCCGGAAGAGGAAATTACGTCAGAGGGCGTGGCAACAATCGCAGTCAGCAAGGAGTTTGTGTACAACGGACAAATGAACAAGAAAAGAAAAATGAAGACAAGGGCGCTTGGGTAGCGAAGATTGAACATCACGTGGCACATAGTAGCAAGGTAGATAAGGTTAAAAATTGTGAAATAAGTTGGTTATTAGACAGTGGTTGTACTGATCATATTATTAATGATGATAAATATTTTGAAAATTTTACAATACTTAAAGAACCTGTTAATGTTTGTTTGGGAGATGATAGAAATGTAAAAGCTACTAAAATCGGTAATGTAGTAAGCTACTTTGATGTTTTCGGAAAAAAAAGTGAAATTAATATGCGAAATGTATTTTATGTTAAGGATATGTATACAAATTTGATAAGTTATGGTAAGGTAAATGATAATAATACTATTGTTTCAAGGGGTAATTTGACAAAGATTATTGATAGTAATGGTAGAATCACGGCAATATCTTGGAAAGAGAATGGTTTGTATCCCATGAAAAGTAAATTAAAGTCTGTGGAATTATCGGTAAATATAGCAAATAAAAAATTGGAAAATATTACTCAAAAAGAAAAATGGCATCGTTTGTTGGGTCACGTAAATTTCAAATATTTAGATACATTAGCTAGATATCAGCTGTTAAATGGTATTCCAAGTGAACTTGAAACAGAATTTATGAAATGTAAAACCTGTATTGAAAACAAGATGCATAATATTCCTTTTAAAAATAATAGACATAAGGCTTAAAGAAATTTTAGAAATTGTTCATACGGATGTATGTGGACCTTTTCAAACAGTGGGCTTTCAAGGGGAAAAATATTTTATTTCATTCATCGACGATTATAGTAAGATAGTTAGGGTTTATGCCATTAAGTCCAAAGCAGAAGTTTTTGATTGCGTTGTACAATATGTAAATGAATGTGAAAATTTAACGGGTAAAAAAGTAAAAATCCTAAGATGTGATAACGGTAAAGAATATTTGAACAGTAACATTTATAATTTTGCTAAAGAAAAAGGTATTGAAATTAATAATTGTCCTGTTTATGTGCATGAATTAAACGGAACCGCGGAAAGGTTTAACAGAACAATAATGAATATATCACGTTGTTTATTAGCAGAGGCAAACGTTCATAAAAAATATTGGCCGGAAATAATTTGTGCGGCAACTTATTTGAAAAATCGTACTTTAGCTAACACCATTGAAAAGAAAACTCCTTATGAGATATTTTTCGGAGAAAAACCGGATGTTTCTACTTTATATTTATACGGTAGTAAAGTTTTTGTAAGAATACCGGAACAAAAAAGAATGTCAAAAAGGGAAAAAAAGGCTGATATGGGAATTTTGATCGGATATAGTAAAGTAGGTTATAGAGTACTTTTGAATAATAAAGTCATAGTTGCTAGGCATGTAGATATTGTTGAAGAAAATGTTAAATGTATTGGCTTAAATGAAAGTAATCCCGAAACCGAAAATGATCAAAATTTAGATAGTGAATCTTTAAATGATAGTTTTAAAATTACTGAAGGAAACACAGATGAAATAAATGAAATAACTCAATTTGAAACTGAATCTTGTGAAAGTAGACCTCAAAGAAATAAAAATCCTCCGAAACGCTTTGATGATTATCAAGTTTATAATAGTAAAATTATTGCAAATTATTGTAGGGTAGATATCCCTAGTACATTCGAGGAGGCGCTAAAAAGTAATGATAGTGAATATTGGTCAAAAGCTATGGATAAAGAAATTAATTGTTTAAATAAAAATGAAACTTGGAAATTAATTGAAAATATAGATAATAAAAAGGTTTTAGATGTAAAATGGGTTTATACAAAAAAATCAGATGATAGGTATAAGGCTAGGTTAGTAGTGAGAGGTTTTCAGCAAACTGATGAAGTTGAAGATATTTATTCTCCTGTAGCTAAAATGCAAACTTTGAGAATTTTATTATCATATTGTTGTCAAATGGGTCTAGTTATTGAACAAATGGATGTAGAAACTGCATTTCTAAATGGTAATGTAAGTTCAGAAGTATATGTTCATCAACCAAAAGGTTATGAAGATGGCACGAATAGGGTCTGTAAGTTAATGAAAGCTTTATATGGTTTAAAAGAAAGTCCTAGAGCTTGGTATGATTGTTTAGATACATTTTTAATAAACTTGGGGTTTAATAGAAGTAATTTGGATTATTGTTTATATACCTACTTTTGAAAATAGTGATGATACTATTTATTTGTTAATTTTTGTTGATGACTTGTTGATTTGTGGTATAAATGAAGTTAAAACACAAAATATTAAGAATCTTCTATCTGAGAAATTTAAAATGAAAGATCTGGGTAAAATTAAAGAATATCTTGGAATCACTATAGAATATAATCCTCATAACTATGAAATGAAATTAAAACAAACCAAATATATTGAATCATTAGCGAGAAAGTATAATTTAGAAAACAGTAAGTTATATAATACACCTATGGAAGTGAATTTAAAAACTGAGAAATCTGATAATTGTGAAGGAAATATTAAATATAGAAATTTAATTGGTGAATTACTTTATATAAGTTCAGCTACAAGACCTGATATAAGTTATAGTGTGAATTATTTGAGTAGGTATCAAAATTGTTATAATGAAACACATTTTAAGTATGCTTTACGAATATTAAAATATTTATACTTAACGAAAGATTTAAACTTGACATATAAAAGAAATGTAAATGTAGACATTATTGATTCTTATGTGGATGCTGATTGGGCTGGTGATCACATAGATAGAAAATCCACAACTGGCTATGTAATTAGGTTATTTGGAAATGTAATTTATTGAAAGTCTAGAAAACAAAAGTGTGTTACAAAGGCTTCGACTTACGCAGAGTATGTAGCATTGTCCGAAGCTGTAAGCGAATTAAAATTTGTAAGACAATTGATGAAAGAATTTAATATTAAGTTAGTAAAGCCTATTAATATTTATGAAGATAACTCTGGAGCGATTAATATAGCAAAATTTGGCAATTTCACAAAGAATTCTAAGCATATTGAAGTTCATTATCACTATGTACACGAAGGTATAAAAGAAGGTATTATTAATGTAATTAAGGTTAATTCTGACGAGAATATCGCTGATATATTTACTAAATCTTTATGTAAAGGAAAATTTGAGAAATTTAGAAATATGTTAAACTTGAAGTGAACTTTAAGATATGTAAATACAGTATAAATGTAAGGAGGCGTATTGGGATATGATATATGTATGTACATTTATATTGTATACCTAATGTATATGCGCATAAGCATAATATATGTGTGTAAGTGGGAGTAGAGACAGTTGTAAAGATGCTCTCTTGATGTTTGTTTGTATCCATTTATATTAGTGTTAAATAAAACACATAAAATGTGACTATTTGTTTTACTAGCAACCTCAACAGTATTAGAACCACCTTTAAAATTAATAATAATAACCTGATATAATGGTCCCTCGACTGGTAGCCATATTGTAAAAGAACCCTTATAACGCTCCTTTTATAATTTAATAATTCTTAAAACAAAATAAAATAAATTAATTAAATCATTTACCTGACTAGCTCAGATAATTTTCTCTCAAGTCGATCCAGGTAAGAGATGTTAACTATAAATATTCTTGGGCATTATTTGGCACAATTCAATAAAACGCTATTGTATAGATTTAAAAAATATTTATATTAGAAATCAATATTTCTAAAACACATAACTTTTTTAAGAAAATAAATTAATACAAAAGCTGGCCTTGACATTATAAATTTATGCCTTTTGCATCGCTAACGCAAATTTGAGATTCTAAAATTACAAAATAAATTTAAAAAACGCAAAACGGTGATGCCTTACGGGGCCAAACATAGTTTTCGATAGGTAAACGCTCCTCTTAATGCTATTAATTGTAAATGTTTTTAACTATGATTAACTATAGTTTGAGTTAAAAATAAAGCAAATATTTGTTAAAGTAAAATATTATGGCCACCTCTATGTACTTTTTATAACAAATATTTGCTTTATGTTAAACTATACTTAATCATAATTATAAACATTTACAATTAACAGAATAGCATTAGCAGCATCGTAACATTTAACGACCAGAGCTACATTTAGATACAGGCCCGGCAACGATTGCCGCTGTCGGTACTTAATATGATGTACAACAAGAAAGGATTGCAATAATACGTCAAATTTGAAATTGTTTGGCATGACATATGACATTGATTGAAGGAATAACATGTTCCATCAAACACAACCGTTGAATGTAAAATATCTCAGGAAGGACTCTTGCCCTCTACTAGCTATACCAGCAAGTACAACGGAAGTCGCCATTTTGAAACACTAAATGTGACGCATTGCTTTGTTGGTGTTTGGAGTATTCATACGTGATTTTTGCATTTTTGTTGAAATAAAGTAATTCCCAAGTTTTGTTCGGGCATTTTAGTGTTATGGACAACAAGTTGGATGGCATTAGAGTGATATTGTAGGTGTTAATAGTGTAAATTGATGTAAATATTTAACACCTACCATCATAGTTATATTTTACAACTATCTAAAAATCATTTCATAAATCACTTTGGGACGATACGTCACTGACAACCTGAAACATCCTTTGAATGTAAGATATTTTACATTCAACGGAAACATCTATCCGCCATATGCAAACACTGTCCCGGTCAACGCTTGCGTCTATACATGTTCCTTCCTGAGATATTTTACATTCAACGAACACAACATAACAAAAAAGTTCAAATGACACTAGCGCCATCTCATTAAATTAAATTAAAACATCTGTCTAAAATATGAAATCTGTACCAAATTAAATTATATACCGTCGGTTTTTTTTATCACTGAACATAGCACACGATAACTTATAAAAATGACCTTTTCGAGGCCGTTAACTATAACCTTTTTTTTTAGTCTTGTGTTAGATTGTGTTTCATGTGATATAAATAATAGGTATTCTAAGCAAAATGTTCATAAAAAAAACTCTTATGTAATGTTAAATCTTTATTTAAAAAAAACATAGAACTCTGATATACCTAAACTCAAAAGATATTCTAAGAAAATACGTAACATACAACTTTGAAGCTAAATGAGATTTCTATTATAAACACATGAAATTATCTAAGTCTTGTTTTGACGTTTGGAAATGGCCTCATAGTATTGCCGATCCATTTCAGGAATCCACTTGTACATAGATTTTATAGCATCCACTTTTGTTTGTGGCAGTGCAATACAATTATCAGATTTTTTTAATTCCACTGGAATTGTTGGTTCTGTTTCTGATACAGTTTGACCTCTTCTAAGTTTCCGATGGTGCAAATTTATTGTAATTACGTTTTCAGTTGGTTTAAACGAGTCTTTGTATCTCAGTTCAATGAAGCATTTCGAAAACTGTAGAGATACTACTTTTGAAAATGGTACAATGTTATAATTTAACTGATTTGAATAGAACTGAAAATCTATAAAGTCCTTTTTTTCCATCTGAATAATTTTGTAAGGGCTTTGACGATTTACTTTCAATAGAAATCGTAGAAGTGATATCGGAGAGTAATATTCTACTTTGCTCAATGTTCTTTCTATCGCGCTATGGACTGCATCAACCTCTTGGATACAAGAATGCCCTGGAACTGAAAATTTCATAGTTATATTTTGTAGGTTGTTTTGGGTCTGAATAAAATGAGTGAGAGCATAGCTCATCAGACTGTTTCTATTCTGGGGAACACAGCTATCGCTCCATAAAATTATTTCGGTGAACTCCGGATGGTCTTCCATTACTTTATTTAATATTTTGTAAACTGCGCTAGCTATATCATTTCCAGTTCTACCATGTAAAGCTTCGGTCCATATGGCGCAATATACTTTTTTTCCAACAGAAAGGTGTCCAGTCATGTTATAAACATTTAATTTACTTTTATAAAAGAAGTTTTTAATATCTGCTTTCGGGCATGTTAGGACATTTTCAAGATCAAAACACAATATAGGTTTCCCACTTTCCTTATCATTTTGTTTTTCTTGTCTCATATGTTCTTTTTCTTTCAGATGATTCATATACGCTCTTTCTGTTTCTTCATCTACCTTGTTCTCATCTCTTTTTACTTTCATTTCTTCACAAGTATCACATCTGTCTTTTCTTGGTTTGTGAAATGCTATGTTAAATGAGTTACAGAATATTTTTCGGTACACGCAAAATGAAACCGCAGTTTTTTCCTTTTCACTTGCATATTCTAAATACATTTCATATAATTTTTTAATACTCATTCCGCTTTCCAGATATTCTTTGTTACTTGTCTTACGACAGTAATGTGATTTTACTCTTGGAAACATGTTAATATGCTCCTTCACCAAAGCAGTATCTTCACCTGATGTGACCCGTTTCTGATGTTTCCCTTGTTTACTTTCACGTAATGTATTGGTTGGAGTTTTATTTTGATGAACTGTATACATCGGTTTTTGACTGATACACAATGTTCCGGTATAAAAATCTTTACATACTTGTATTTTATGACCATTTAACAGAAAATAATACCTATATGTTTTATTTTTTCTTGAGTTATTTTCATTTTTGCCCTTTCTTCTTCGGAAAGGGACGTCAATTTCAGTAGTATTTAAAATATAGTTTTTCTTTGCTGCAGCTGAAAGCGAATAATAGTTTTTAAAAATTTCTTTTTTCTGTTCATGACTTATTTTGCGAGAGCATTGAAATACACATTTTTGTATACAGTCTTTCTTATTTTTAATTTTCTTTGCCGGTACTGCTTTTTTTCTTGAAGAAATGTAATCAAGACCCTGATCAAATCTTGCTTTTCTAATGTTGCAAGCCCATTCTGAAGTATTCTTTCTCCGTTTCCGTGTCAATTTTTTTTCTGTATTCTGGAATATGTCACTTGCTTGTGATGTATTTCCGGGATAATCCGAAAGATTTTCAGAAATGTCCATAATTTGGTCTTTTTCAATATTCTGCGGACAATGTTCTTCCTCATCTTGATACAAACCCTGACAGTTGTTTTTTTCTATTGGAGCTTTTAGCACTTGAGCCATGGTAGAATCATATATATTGCTTAAAGAGATAAAAAAAATACATATAGTTACTTTTTAACATCAATAATTAATAACTACAATTGCTACCAACCTATCTAAATCAGTTTTAGAATCATTGGTGATCAAGAATGATTTTGGTCCTGTAGTCAACACCTTACTGTTAATTTTTGGAACCGAAGTATTTGCAGTTTTCGTTACTAAATTATGTTTATTCATCATAGAACAACTAGACTTATTACTACAAAAAAATAAATGCTTTATCATTTTTAAGGAAAATCTACGATAAAACTAACTACCTTAATGGATCAGTTTCTAGAGTGCAACTATTATAATCATTACTTTCGCTACTACTTCTTGGTGACAAAGGAACACTGCAGTAACGACCACGAATTTTTATTCTAAAACAAAATATTAAAAATATCGAACACATAACCTCACTTAAAGCTGTTATTCATTACCTGACTTCTTTTTTCGATGTTTCTTGCTGTGGTCTGTATTCCTCATCTTTATCAGAGTCATAGTCAAATCCATCACTAATATCACTATCATTCATCGCACTTTGTTTTATTAAAAATAGAGATAGACACCGTAACCATTAGATACAACCATCAAAAATGTAACATAACATGAAAGATAATATAACAAAGTTGTATGTTACAACATAGAACTAAGTTTCACACCCTTCTCAAAAAATCTTTTATTACATGGTCCTATGTTTACCATACACCTTTGGTGTACATTATAATTATATTTTGCAACATACAACCTTGATTTTTTCACATTTGTCAGAGTTCTATGTTAGATAGAGCGTACGTTCCGAACTTACAATATATTACGCATCACATAGTACTTTCTAACACTACCAAGTAGAAAAAGTCGAAAATGTTACATACAACCCTGTAATATTAGGGTGACGAAATATCGGTCAATTATTACTGAAAACCGAAATGGCAAATGACAACATCGAATTTTACTCTCAATATACAAAAAAAAAAACTATAATTTGTTAAAAGAACTACATAATGTGCCTCTGTTAAGTTAAACAAGACTATAATTACTAACACCTATAATATTAACAAAATAGTTCATTAAAAACAAAAATGTAGGTTATAAATAATTCATATAAATTTCAAGTTGTGAAGTTGTACTGAATCGTCATAAATACGTAATTGCTTACGTGCATTAACTGACTCGCCGGTTTTGCTATATATAGTTTTACATTCAGATATCAATGATTTCTTTTTTTTAATACTAATTCAGTTTTTGGCTATAACCTGAGATCTGACATAATATAAATATGTAAGTCATTCATTACTTCATATAGTTATAATATTACAATGTATTCCAGATAATTATTAATTATATACATTTATGACTATACATTTCATTACAGTTTTAATATCAAACAATATCAGTATTACCTTACACTATCTAATTCAAACACATACGAAACCAGTATTTTAATGAGGCTGAGCGCATCTTGTACTGAAATCCCCGATCCTATTGGTGCTGGATTTGGAATTGGTTGTTTGCAATCCTGTGTACGGCTATCTAATTCTTTAAGATGTTTCGCTTTTGAATGTATTTCTAAATTACTACAAAGTCACAAGAGTCGCACTTAAAATCAAATCCTTTCTAATGATTAGTTTTTATATGCCTTTTTAAATTAGTTTTCTGGTTTGTTCTATATTTACAAGAGTCACACTTAAAATCAAATTCTTTTAAATGATTAGTTTTTATATGTCTTTTTAAATCAGTTTTGTTGTTTGTCCCAAAGTCACAAGAGTCACACTTAAAATCAAATTCTTTTAAATGATTAGTTTTTATATGTCTTTTTAAATGACTTTTGTTGTTTGTTCCATAGTCACAAGACTCACACTTAAAATCAAATTCTTTTAAATGAATAGTTTTTATATGTACTTTTAAATGACTTTTGTTGTTTGTTCCATAGTCACAAGAGTCGCATTTAAAATCACATTCTTTTAAATGATTAGTTTTTATATGTCTTTTTAAATCAGTTTTCTGGTTTGTTCCAAAGTCACAACAGTCACACTTAAAATCAAATTCTTTTAAATGATTAGTTTTTATATGTCTTTTTAAATGACTTTTGTTGTTTGTTCCAAAGTCACAAGAGTCACACTTAAAATCAAATTCTTTTAAATGAATAGTTTTTATATGTCTTTTAAAAGCAGTTTTGTTGTTTGTTCCATAGTCACAAGACTCACACTTAAAATTAAATTCTTTTAAATGAATAGTTTTTATATGTACTTTTAAATGACTTTTGTTGTTTGTTCCATAGTCACAAGACTCACACTTAAAATCAAATTCTTTTAAATGAATAGTTTTTATATGTACTTTTAAATGACTTTTGTCATTTGTTCCAAAGTCACAAGAGTCACACTTAAAATCAAATTCTTTTAAATGAATAGTTTTTATATGTACTTTTAAATGACTTTTGTCATTTGTTCCAAAGTCACAAGAGTCACACTTAAAATCAAATTCTTTTAAGTGATTAGTTTTTATATGCCTTTTTAAATTAGCTTTCTGGCTTGTTCTATATTTACAAGAGTCACACTTAAAATCAAATTCTTTTAAATGATTAGTTTTTATATGTACTTTTAAATGACTTTTGTTGTTTGTTCCATAGTCACAAGAGTCACACTTAAAATCAAATTCTTTTAAATGATTACATTTTATATGTGTTTTTAAATTAGTTTTCTGGTTTGTTCTATATTTACAAGAGTCACACTTAAAATCAAATTCTTTTAAATGAATAGTTTTTATATGTCTTTTTAAAGCAGTTTTGTTGTTTGTTCCAAAGTCACAAGAGTCACACTTAAAATCAAATTCTTTTAAATGGCTGGCTTTCATATGTCTTGTCAAATATTTTTTCTGTTTTGCTGGGAAACCACATAGGGAACATTTAAATGTTTTCGTTCGATCTAGTGAGTTGGATTGTTCTACTTTTGTATGTGCCGGGTCTTCTTTTCCACCAATAGAACTGTGCGTATTTTCCACGTGCAACCCCAGATATTCTTTTGTCTCGAATCGTCTGTAACAAATCCCACATTTAAACTTTTTCAGTTTGAAGTGCTGGCTGTTGATGTGCTTCTTGAGATCTGCTTTATACTTTGTCCGGTACTTGCACTGCTCACACTCATACAATTGGCTGCGACGTTTCTTGCGTCCGTTTACCGCTGTCACTTGATAGCTTTGCGGCGGTGCACTGCATTTCCTAAAAACAAATAAAAATAGGTGACCTCGTTCTCCGTACGACGAACTAATTACAAATGATACGACTAGTAAGAATACGAATTTAAAGGAAATAGCAAATCACTTGAGACAAACACGATCGTAATATGAACAAACAGATTTAGGTCAAGAACTTGCGTTACGTTTAAAATGCAGCATCCTGTTTCTTTCATCCATTTTAATTCTCCAAAATTGTAATTACATTTCATATTTGCTGAAATCTGGATACTAATCATTTGCATGACTGGAATTCAATTTTGATATTAACAACTTTTCTTAATTATTTGCTTTATTAAATATTTAATATTAATATTAATCCCTTTTCTAACAGTTTCAATTCAATTATAGAAAGGATTTGTATACATAATACACACACCATTCGAAAGCACACATTTCAAATTATCTACTGGTAGTAATTTTTAAATTTCTTGCAGTAAAAGAATGTTTATATGTTAATCTAAGAAATAGTATGTAAAATAAAACATTTTGTTGAGAAAATATATTTGTATTAGATCATTACTTTTGCACAGCTAGATTATCGATTTCGATTTCCATGAGGTGGGAGTTATATATTATTGTTGGATGAATTAAAAAAAAGAATGTAACAGTTCCGCTGGACAAAGAGTAAACTTAATGTTGTTAAGAGGATTGAAATATTGCTGTATATGAATATAATAAAATAAATAATTAATAATGATTCATTGTCCACTAAAAAACACCATAAGTGTATGATGCTACGTTGATAAAGTTTTATGATAATGAATTATACCTGACATTTCCTTCAGAACAGTAGGCAAAATGATGTTGCAAATATTCCTTTTGTTCAAAGTGGATTTTGCATATTGGGCACTGCGTACATTCTGAAATCACAAGAAAAACAACTGAAATACAATGAATAGTGACATTAAATTGTATTACAATTTCATATTGCCATGGCACTTCAAGACACTGTAAGGATTTTTCCAACTCCGGCTAAATTCTTGGTTAACTAAACAGTGTTCAAGGATTCATTATACAAAGTTGGCAATATTTTTGCTAGTGCATTTGATCTAAATTAGTATATTTTGTTCTAATATTGGCGCCATTTTAGACATTTGCATGAGATGGCAACTCTATATTTGATATAAAAATACTCCAAAATAGGCCTCTCAGAATATGACATCCAAATTTTAATACCATACTAGAATCGACGAAGAGATTCAGTGATAAAAGTACGTGATCACAACGTGATCGAGGCATCCTAGACATAAAAACGCTCGGCGGCAAAGATCGTTTACATTAGGCGATTAGGTAAACAGTAATAGTATCACAGATCGCAGGTGTGTGAGAATTACTAGGTGCTATTTTATAGAGACAATACAATTTTAATACGTGTTGATAGAAAAGATTTGAATATGCACAATTTCTTATGTCAAATACTACGGCGATACCTATTTTACAGACACTGATCCGTGAATGATTTTATGTGCCTGTGTGCATACCACTTTGGTGTGATCACGTGAACCCAACGTGATCAATGAATCTGTTCAGCGATTTGAGTATAGATATCATCGACTCTGATATATTTATACACTAAAATAGTTCGCACCATCTCACAATGAAGTTATTAAAGGAGAACCCCAGTTGTTCTATGCGATGTTGGTAGCCATAAACACATACACTACTTCTCCTAACTTATTTTTACTCCCTTATATATTTAGTATAAGGAAGTATTTTGATGACGAAAATTTTCGAACTCGAGATTTTTGCAGATGTCCCCGTTCTGAAGTCCACCAATACCAAAAAAGTTGTTTCTAAAAAAATTTCTCTCCTTCTCTCTGTCTGTGCGTGCGCGTCTCTCTCTCTCTCTCTGTGTGTGTGCGTATGTGGCCGCGATTGTAAATACTTCGTCAACTATACGTGCCCACACCTCATTTCTTACCATTATTGTAAGTTATATTTATAGTTTTGAAACAACATGCAGTTAACTTAATATTATGTATATTTATAGGAATAAATCACGGACTTGCGCGAATTTATTGCATTTATCTCAAAAATTAAAGAGCATCTTGGAAAAGATCCTATTCATTTTAATACCAACACATTATACACCTCCAACAATTAAATTATACTTGCAAATTATAATTTAGAAGATTAAAAAAAAATTACAAGTGTTTCATATACACCCTCGGGTTGAGCAGTTCCAAGTAATATAAGGTAACCCAAAACGTCACAAACGCAAATATCGGCATGTTTTGTAAAACAAGAATGGCTGCCGGCGGAATTCAGAAAAAGACAATTATTTTAAATTAGTGTTTTCGACTCTCTAATCATGTAGGAATCAACAAACAAAAAATCATGTGATCATAAAAAGGTCAAGCGACCACCTTTGGACACTTATGGAATGACACATAACCGCCGTTAGTACATAATAGCAAAAATTCAAATCTCTTAGATTATGCGCATGTGTAAGGAATCCTAATCACAGTTTGATATTTTATTAGGAAACATTTCTTTGATTAAAGGCGTCCTCAATCAATAATTAGCGGTAACCAGTGTTGGAAAAACGCAAATTTGTACTAAGCGGTACTTTAACCAATGATTATGCTAACTGGCATTTTAGTCGGAGATGGAAAAACCAGCCCTAAAATTCATATTCAATCATTGTTTTAAAGACCAGAAAGTTGATATTATAACAAAGCGTTATTATTAAATTACTTTCTTAAAATACTCATCAATTAAATGAACTGCATTCATTGACAAAACTAATTTAAAAAAGAGGAACTATACTAACATGCTTTCAGTAACTTTTTAAAAAACTAAATAAGAAAATCCAAATGGACTCAAATAAAGTCTATAAGCTTTGAAAGAGCTTTTAATTCCCAAATTTGATATACTTTGACATACCTTCAAATAAAAAGTTGCTACATGCATCCCCAGGGCAAATTGTTTTATGTTTGGCCAAATATATTTTCGAGCTGAATCCAAGACAGCAAAATGTGCAGGCAAATACATTCTTGACGATGCATTTCCTAGTGGGAATAAAATCTACTTCAACATTACCACTCGGACTATCTTCATATTCTTCACCAAAATATACCAGTAATTCTTCACCTGATTGAATTCGACGAGTGCTTTGATAATACAGATAATCTTCATGTTGAAAAACAATTAGGTTTTGTTCAGAAATATTCCTGGCAGTGTTAATGTACTGCATCCAATTTAAATACTGTGATGTATCCTTGTCAAATACAAGTTTTCCTCCTTTTATTTTCCAAGTACATTCTGTTCTACAAAATCCAGAAAAAGGACCAAATGTTACACCATCAGGAATAAATTTTAAAGCTAATATTCCAAACTGTCCAAACAAATGTTGAATTTCTAAAATATCATTTGGTAATTCTTCTTGTGTTCTGTTATTGGTATTGTCTGGAGCATGCCTGTTCAAAATATGTACCAACATTCCACACTCAATGCAGTAGTCTTCATAATATGCCCGACAATGTTCACAATCTGGCGGTCAAATTTAAATCAAGTAAAAACCAGGCAATACAATATTCACATATATGAACAAGAAACGAAAGCTTATTTGGCCATTCAACCAAGCTAGACTTTACTAATTTATGTATAAATGTGAATTTTGAAAATAAATATGTCATTATTTGGTTTATTATACAATGAAACAGTAATATTTAAAACTCAATTGCACTTTCAATAGAGTGGAAACAAGCCAAAAGAACCAACTGAGTAGGATGCAATTAATAGTTATTTAGCAGTTCAAGTAGTGGCTAAATTGCAGTTGAGGTGTCGGGCGATTTTTTACAAAATGACTAGTGTACCTTATAGAGGACCTCTAACTGAACAACTTTTACTTATAACATTAAGGGTGGAAACGTACAGTAGTGGAGATAAAAAATAAATTAGGTACTCAACGAGTGAATTTTGCAGGTTACATCCCATGTAAGATATCCCATATAGAGCATTGAAACAATGAAAATCACAATAAATAGTGTTTATTTAAGCTCACAACACAACAAGTATCTTAGATTTGTACGTTTTTTGATTAAATTTTAGTAAAATTGTAAATACGAAAATCTAGAGAAACAAAATGGCGGGTGTAAACAATTCGATACAACGAGTGAGAAGCACAATCACAATCTAAGGATCGTGTTGGATCGGTTAAGCTTCCTTGAATCAGTCAATAGAATTAATACGATGTAGAATATCATTGAAAATAGGATGTTGGAAATAGTATTAAATGTTTATAATTACGAAAATCACTAATAAAATTGAAATTATTAATAGAAATGTTGTTTTTGTAAGTAGATGGAATATTATATAATTAGTTGTATCAGTTATATTTATGTATAAATAATATTTATGATTGGTATTGGTATTTATTTATGATCGGTAATTTGAAAATACATAATGAAATTGAAAATTGCCATAATCACAAAATTTTACAGTTGTTCCGATTATCTATTATCTGCTCTTGATAATAATTGGTCTTTAATTTGCCATGTAAGTGCATTTAGTTTAGAGAAAATCATATATCATGTAAATATTAAAGTAAATCACAAAATAAGTTGACTTTTATAAGAATATAAGACGTTTTACAACTATCAATATTGAGCTCAATACAGATATAAAACAAGCTTAAGATATACAAATGACATACATGATATGAATTAGTTATTTTCCAGTCAGTCTTGCAAAAAAGTAATTGTCACAATAAAATAGCAAATACATAAAGTAGCATATATTGATAAGTAACAGTACTATATATGTTTATATAGTTTAATATCTCAATTATATTTTGTATTACCTACATCCTTTAAAATAACTGATTAATCATGAGCATTAATATATAATAATGTATAACTAATGTAACTTATGATAACAATATACCTAATACAGTGTATTTAGTCAGAGAAAGTAAACACTATCAACTACTATTTGTTAATTTTCGATTCAATTTAAAAATCATTGTTTAGGTTTAATGTAAAAATTACTGAACGTGTTATAAATGAATCAGTGTGTAGTGGATTAAATATTTTTATATTATAGTCCCTGCAATTGCAATAGTGCGGACAACGAATAGGGTACAGAAAGCAAGAACAAATATTGTTGCCGCCCCCTTACCACAAACCCGCGCGCGCGTGGTAGTGTTAAGGAGGCGGCAACAAAAGAAAGAAATTTGCACCGGGGGAAGGCAGATGGTAAAAAAGTAAAAAGCCGATATAAATCAACTGAAAAATCCAATGCAAAAACTGCACTATTCCCCTACCCCGTGAAAAGTGTAAGTGAAAATGTCTGCAAACCCAAAAAGTATGTGCGAAAGGTGCGCCACAAAGCGAAATAGTAAGTAAGTTTGCAGTATAAATCATGTAAATGTGCAAAAAGACTTATGACTGTTTGAAAAAATGAAAAAAAACACCTATTAACATTCTCTAAATCTTTCCGTACTTATTTGCTGGATATTATATAATATTAAAAGGCATGTTAAAAGTCAATGAAATAAACTACAAATTTATAAATAATATACATTTTATAACGTCTTTTGTTACTGATTTGCATATAATTTTCAAATAGATATTGAAAAATACAAATTTGTTCGACCATCTATCTACCCACTCTATAACTCTATGGATGACAGTAGTTGGTACGAATGCAACTTTTCCACTAGGTGGTTTGTTGTTATGTATGGGTTATGTTAAGATATTTAAAATCGCAGAAAAGTAATTAAAAAACATAAAAATTCAATGTAATTGTAAAAGTTGTTCAATTAGTGGTCCTCTATAGGGTACACTAGTTTTTTTTGTCAAAAATCGGTTGCAACCATATACATACTCCAATTTAGCCAAATCTATAGATTATAGATTTTTTGATATATATTTTTTGTGGTAAGGGATTTTCCTTTTGCATTTTATCTCTATAAGGTACACTAGTCATTTTGTAAAAAATCGCCCGACACCTCCACTGCATTTATTCCCAAGTAGTTAATTTATTTAGGCATTTACTTACATAGTAGTCCATTATCAAATTCAATTTTTATATTACTAGGATTGAAATCTTCCTCAATTTTAACATTGTCGTTTACTACATTATACTGTCCTTCAGATGATTCCATTTCCATTTTAATATTACCTAAAATAGTGGCTGCCAGCTCATCATGCCATTTCATGCGATCTTTTAAATCAAAATTGTTTACGGTAATAACAGTTTCAGAGACGTGAAGTTTATCATCCTCAAAATCGTCTTGTTCGTTGGTATTCGATGTATTTATAGAAAACAATGTGTTATTCACATCACAATTTTCAATTTGGTCGGCCATAACCACCACAATTACTAATACAAATCAGAGGCAACAACTTCTACAATAAGAATGATATCACCACCACAATTACTATTGTCACCTATTGTGATTCTGTACGGTTGTCATTCAGCCATTTCAGCCGCCATTTTAGAGCCGAAAAATTACGAGCGTCTGCAGACAGCCCCGAGCAACCCAAGATTTAAGGCGCGAATTTTAAATATGTTCTATATAATGCCATATATTTTCTTACAAATATGCATCAAATTATGGTATAGTTATATTTCATCGAGATTTAATATATCTTTTTAAAAGTCTAGGTGCAATAAATAGAGAAAATTTTCAAATTATATTATATATTAAAATAATTACAGAATAATACATATTTCTTTAAATATAATTTATACCTGTGCTTCCATATCATAACCATCATCACATAAACCTACCATCATACCATACAACATAAATTTAGTGACATCAGAGTTCAGTATTGAGTAGCAAAATAGTAATAATTTTAAGAAAATAGTCAGAAATAGTTATAGGGTAAACGTCTTTATATATATTTTCACTTCTATGCTAATCACTTTAGTTTTTAGGATGGATATGAAGAAAAAATTCAGTGAAGTAAGTAATGAAGTCATTTATTCTTGCGATGAATGCAAAAAGAAGTTTAAAAAAAAACAGCTCTTATGTCCCATAACAAATGGAAACATGAAACCACACATCAGTGCTCTTCATGTTATAAAATATTTCAGAAACGGTTTAATTTATTACGGCATGCCACAAATTGTGCTTGTAAAAAAGAGACAGTTGAATATAAATGCCCTCTTTGTAAAATTTGTGCAAGTAATAGAATAACATTATTTAACCATTATCAAGCAGATCATAAAATCAATTTAACAGAGAAGAAATTACAGTTTACTACATTAGAAGAATTTTATACCTGGAAAAATAAGTTTGAATGTGATTCCAAATCTTTTTTTATGAAGACATCTGGTACATATGAAAATAAAAATGGCAAACAAATTCTTAAATATATTTGTCATAGAGATGGAAATTATAAATCTAAAGACACAAATATTAGACATATTAAAATACATGGATCTAATAAAATTGATTCTTATTGTCCTGCTAGGGTTTATGTATATGCTTCGGTGGAAGGAGTTACAGTTATATATAGATGTACATCTTGGTCACAAAATTGAAATTGGACGTTTATATATTAGTAAATCTGAAAAAGATAACATAGCTCAAAAATTAGCCTAAAAAATTCCATTTCAACAAATACTCAATGAAATACGAGATTCTGTAACAAACAATCAACTTAAACGCACTCACTTATTGACTAGAAAAGATTTGTGGAACATTGCAGACATGTATAATTTAAATCATGAAGGAATTTTACATAAAAATGATTATGTAAGTGTAGATGCCTGGGTCTCTCATATGCAATCTACAACAAATTTAATTAGATTCTATAAGCCTCAAGGTGCAACTTTGAAAGACTATCTTCAACTAAAAAATGATGACATTTTTCTAGTCATAAAGAATGATGCTCAGTTAGAAATTCTACAAAAATTTGGCAGCGATTGTGCTTGTATAGATGGCACCCATGGTCTAAATGCTTATGATTTTCAATTATATACTGTAATGGTGCTTGATGATCTTAGACAAGGGTTTCCATGTTCCTTTTTATTTTCAAATAGAGGAGATACACTTGCAATGGAATTATTCTTTAAAACAATAAAGACCTGTTTAAATGATGAAACAATAATTACCAACACTTTTATGTCCGATATGGATTGTACCTTTTATAATGCTTGGTGCGCAACAATGGGACCTGCTAAACATCAACTTTATTGTAGTTGGCACATTGACCGTGCTTGGAGAAATAATCTACATAAAATTAAAAGCAAAGATAAACAAGTCTTAACATACAAAAAATTAAAAATATTGAAATTTGAGACAGACATTCAATCATTTGAAAAAATGCTAAATAATTTTTTAGCTGAATTATATTTGGACCCAGAAACAAAAGAATTTGCAGATTATTTTAGGACCTACAAGAGTAATTGTTTGACTTGGGCATATTGTTATCGCAAAGAATGTGGCATTAATACAAATATGAATGTAGAAAATAATTAAATATTTATACTTTGATGGCAAAAATGGTACATGGTACACATGGTAGAAAATAGCATTAGTACAATTATATAAATTTTATATATTTAAGAAATACTGTAATTATTTTAATAAATAATATAGTTTGAAAATTTTCTCTGTTTATTGCCTCTAGACTTTTAAAAAGATGTATTAAATCTCGATGAAATATAACTATTCCATAATTTGATGCATATTTGTAAGGAAATATACGGCATTATATAGGACATATTTAAAATTCGCGCGCTAAATCTTGGGTTGCTCGGGGCTGTCTGCAGACGCTCGTGAAAAATTCTATGCACTGCTGCCAACCCACTATAGACAATTTCCCCTGAATGCTCTGAAATGGGTACAACGAATTTTCCTTCAGAATGTGCCAAATAGTCCCATTACTTACATCCAAAGCGTCAGCAATTTTTCGAGTAGAAGTACCTCGATCTTCTTCAATCATGTCTAGCACATCCTCTTCCAGCTCTACCGTTCTTGCTGTCCTTGGCCTTCCTGCTCCTCCATTTCGTCTTAATGTGCCTATTTCATAAAGACGTCGATGAATACTTTCGAAAGTTTTTCTATCAGGAGCAATACGGCCAGGAAGTCTTTCAGTATACAACCGCCTAGCTTCTAATGCATTTCCATCAGCAAGTCCATAAATGTAGTGCATGTCGGTCATCTCTGCAAATTCGACACATACAAAATTATTAATCATATGTCATTCAATATGTCAGTGAATAAAACAGGACTGTTTAAAAATATTTTTGTAAGCATGATAAATGTACATGCACTAAAATATGTTTTTTTTTTACTAAAAAACGTTACGTCGTACGATAAAAAGTTAAGAGAGCTTTTTTCTTCACAATTGACAAAGGATAGAAACAATTTGTATTTTTAGAGAAATCAGCGGCGTCCTATTTTTTTCTTGAAAAATAACACGCCTAAAATTTCATTATGATCTTTAATGCCGTCTTGGAGAAATCTAATTTTTACTGTTTCTCTTAATTAAACTTCAACACGCTGTAGATCGGTAACGAAGCGTTTGCGGACCTTGTTTATTATAAACTTTTTTGTATAAAATGACCTGGACAATCAACCCCTTTAATATTGCCACATCTTTTTTAAACACCTTGTATACAATTCACTGTAAATTTCTTTGTGAGTGATGACGAATCGAGATGGAAGAATTCTGGTCAACGTTCTCGCTAACTGCTGGAATGTTTTCATTAGACCGAGCTGCAGAAGCAAGGATACATCCACGAAATTTTCGAACCGTCTCCGCAAAACTCTCACCATTCCGGTAGTAGATTTTCTCAATTTTTATGTTATTATTAGTCCATTTTTTTAATAATATTTTAAATTGTGCAATCTACACAAATTTTCTACAAAATAATTTACTATTGCTATTAGAAGGCCTACGAGATAACGTCATAAGGAGACTGTGGTACCAAGACGATGGTGCACCAACATATTATGGTGCTGCTGCAAGAGTACACTTAGATAGGGTACATATTCACCAATAAGTGGATTGGGAGAGGAAGCTTGATAAGCTGGCCACCGCGATCACCAGATCTCACAGCTTGAGTTCTTTCTGTGGCCAACTGTAAAAAAATATTGTTTACGCAACACTTCCTACAACGGCAGAGAACATGCAGCAACGAATAAGAAACGTTTTTTTTTTCCTATTAAGTGAGGACAACTCCGCTCAGAATATAAGTCTGTCGATATAAAGGCGGTTAAGAGCATATGTGGAGCAGAACGGATATATTTGAACACATTTTAAATTAAGACTGTTTTATTTTGGAAAAATTTTAAAAATGTAATTCTAAAACTAATAATAAAGAATTAAAACACAAGTGTTTGTTAAAGTTACTGTTTTATATCATTTCATGGCCAACCAACTATTAGATGCCCCTCATATTGCATATCATAAGCACAGGTATATCCCATTATAAGGTTATAACTTTGAAGATACAAGAAATAAGTACTATGTAGCATTTAACGGCAATTTTACAGGGAATGTGCTGAATAATAAAAAAGTATAGGTCGATTTAAGAAAAAGCGAGGAAATAGCCAATATAGATCGATCACTTAGGAACGACATATTTAACGCCCTGTATATGTATTCACGTTCTTCAACCTGAATACAAATAATGTGTTAGTCCATAAATTAGTAACACAAGAGTTACGTGAGGCATTCTACCTATTCTCAGACAGGCATAAAATGTTAGATGCTGCAACTGTCAAGATTTTCACAAAATTATCAATAAAACCAGAACTAACACTCGTAAGTGCACATATCCATATATCATTGCAAAGATAATTTGGGTGGCTATCATCATAATATCTAGAAAGTCTAGCAATCTATTTAAAATAAAAAGGTTGAAGGTGGTTGCGAAAATTTGCTACAACGATTTTAGTTTTCATGCTAAGCTTGGCCGACACACTATTGCCGCACCCCGTATATGACATTTTTGAGTACTGCTATAGTGAGAAATTTCAAGACTTGCAGCAATATACTTACATGCTTACAACTAAAAGAAATAGGCTTACAGTTGAGCAGACACGTAGAACCACATTTATATCACACAATTTACCAAAAGAGCAAGCTGTCCAAATACACCTTCCACGAATAGTAAACTTAAAATCCTTCAACATTGATACTAATGTAACCTTAAGACGATGAACTTTACGATCCTTTCCAGATTCATATTTTGAATATGATTTATCAGTTCCAGACGGCAAAATAAGTTTATTTTTGAGTTTGTCTGTAGTAGAATTTTTATTTAATAAACTTATTTTAATAATTTGATTTGTATAATCTGAAAGCTCTATTAGTTAGCTATTAAAAGTTAAATTTGTTCTAAGTATAAAATACACATTACCAGATGTTTTAAAATAAAAAAAATCTGTAGAATTTTTGCACTATTAATACCTATATCAAGAACAATAATCACGAACATTCTAAAAAATATTGTGTTCAGTTATAATTTTTTAGCAAATTCTGGAACTCTCGAAACTTTCGTCCAGTTCTTGCATAAGTATACATCTACGAGGTAGGCGCCATAAATACTCGGCCTGATATACAAAAAAGAAACTTGGAGCAATATAAGAATTTTTATTTTTCAATGTAATCTAACTTCTATACATTTATTACAACGATTAATTAATAATTCGATACCATTGTAAAAATAATATGAAATTTTTCCGTCAAAATGTTCTACAACAGCTGCTTGCAACTCACTTTCGTCCTTAAAACTACGTCCCCTAAGGTCTTTTTTAAATTAGAAAACAAACAAAAATCACAAGGAGCCATATCCGGACTATAGGTACGGTGGATGTTCCAATTCTTGAAAACCGACGGGAGCATTTTCTTGCAATAATAGCACACCTTTTATCAATTTTCCACGACGTTTTGCACGAATACTGTCCCTTAATTTATGCAATAAAGACGCGTTCACACTTGTATTGTGCTCTTTAAAGTCAATTAGCAAAATGCCCTCACAATCCCAGAATATTGTGGCCATCACCTTTTTCGTTGATTGAACGACTTTCGCCTCTCTGGGACGAGGTTCATCGGGTTGCCGCCATTCCATAGACTCCCTTCTCGATAGAGGATCGTAAAATAGAACCATTGTTTCATCCCTTGCAACAACGGACTCCAAAATCGGTTTTGGGTTGTCTCCACACATGTTTAAAAACAACAGCGCACATTCGACTCGACGTTCACGTTGGAGAACCGAAAGAAGTCGCGGTACCCATCTAGCACTAATTTTATTCATACCCAAATGGTCATGGAGAATTCGGCGAACACTTGTATCGGAAATGTTTGTTATCACTGCTAATTCAATCACTTTCAAACGGCGATCTTCTAGCACTAAATGTTCAATGATTGAAATTTGTTGAGGCGTTATCACTTCAATTGGTCGACCCGACCAATCAGCATCTTCCAGGGGTTCTTGTCCCAAACGGAAACATTTTGCCCACTTTTTTAGAGTTAAATACGAAGGAGATGAATCACCGCAAACGCCGTCTGAACAGCAATGTGATAAGGTGTATGCCCTTCTTTTGTTAGAAATTTAATGACCGCGCGGTACTCTATTTTCGTGCGCTGGTCACGGTGGTTGGCTGGTGTAGTGTAACGTAGGATATTGTACACTGCCGCTACCGCCATCTAGGACTCATATATACAGTCAATAACAACAACAAACATATAGAATGTAATGTCAGAACGCAATCGTTGTATATCATTTTGTATTCATTCAATAAAGTATCTATAAGTTTATAAGGTGTATCAATCAATAACGTTACATGGTGTCAGAACCAACAAAATAAAATGACAGACGAAAATGCAAGTATGTACTTTGTACAAGGGATGCGTCCTCCGAAAAATTTGGTAATCACAAATAGCACCGACATGGCAAGAAAATGGTCAGAATGACAACAACAATTTAAATGGTATGCCACAACCATACATCTGTCGAAACAACCAAATGAAGTACAAGCTGCAACGTTAATGACAACAATAGGTGTGGATGCTATTACTATATTTAATTTATTTAATACATTCAATTTGACTGAGACTGAGCAGAAAAACATTGAAGAGATATTGCAAAGGTTTACCAATTATTTTACACCAAAAATAAATATAACTTATGAAAGATATACGTTTAATAAAATGATGCAAGAAGATAATGAAACTTTCATTGAATTTTTAACTCGAATACAAGCACAAGCAAAAAAATGTGACTTCAAACAGGTTAATGATAGCTTGTTAACAGACAAAATAGTAATAGGAATAAAGTCAGATCATTTAAGAGAGAAATTACTGTCTGAAGATAATTTACAATTAGATAAGGCGATAAATATCTGTAAATCAACTGAACAAGCTACTAAACAAATGGAAATTATCAAGACAAGGAATGCAACTGTGCACACTGTTACAAAAGGGAAGTATCATTCCAAAACAAAAGGTAATGATCAATGTTCTAATAATACATTTAATTGCAGAAGATGTGGAACTATACATGAGCCAAGAAGCTGTCCAGCCGATGGAAAAGCATGCACAAAATAGAATCATCTAATTTAACCATCTTCTCCAATTCCTTTTTCACTTCATTTTCAAGGAAATGAATATGTACTTATAGCAGATAGTTACTCTGGATATTATGATTTCAAGAAACTAGAAAACTCGTCATCATACGAAGTAGTTAAATGCCTCAAAGAATGGTTTTCTACTCATGGTATTCCAGAAATATGTCAGACGGATAATGAACCGCAATATTCTTCAAAGGAATTTAAGGACTTTCAAAGGAAATGGGCATTTGAACATCATACATCAAGTCCAAAGTTTCCTCGTTCGAATGGATTAGCAGAAATTTATGTTAAAAAAGCTAAGACTTTGTTGTTGAGATGCAGCAAAGATAACTCTGACATCTATCTAGCAATCTTAAATCAAAGAAACACACCAAGAGACACTATTTTAGACTCCCCAAATCAAAGATTAATGTCAAGAACAACTAGATCAACAATTCCAATAGAAGAAAATATGTTAAAACCCAGACTTGTAGAAAATGTGCAAGATCGACTATCGAATCTAAGACAAAGGCAAAAGTATCATGCCGATAAAGTTGCAAAACCATGCAAAGATCTACAAACTGGCGCTAAAGTTAGAGTCCAAGTAGGAAAAAATGATTGGATCGGAGGAGAAATATTGGAAAAGACGAACAAGCCAAGATCATATATAGTGAAAACTGAATCCGGCGTTTACCGTAGAAATACAGCACACCTAAATCTGACAAAGGCAGATATACACCGCTGGTCTGTTTACTATTAGAATGCGGGATAAAATACATGTATTTCGTACATATGGTAGCAAGCGAGGTTGCCAATATAATTTAGTCCGGCATCATAACTATGACAGTACTTAATAATGACACAAATGACATTTAATAGAAAATCGTATATTCACGCGGACAGTTTTCTTTGATTTTGAGTTACTGACACTGTCTAAGATGTTGTAAACTACGGAAGAAAGAATTCAAATAATTAAATGGTACTATTCAGGTAGTACAGCACAGGAAGTAGTTGGTCGTTTCATATTTTCATTTGAAAATAGACCCGTCCCTGCCGTTCAAACAGTTTTGAACATTGTTCATGTAGTATTGTCGGGTATATAGATACACACATGTTAATGCACAATAACTTTAATTACACTTAATGATCAACGTACATTTGTTTGTTTAGATATAAATGTATATAGTATGTACCGTGTCCGACGCTTCGTCTGTGTCAACTGCTTTTTAGGTTATGAGCGGCAGGCAGTGTTGCAGGTATACCACATTCCTCCCCTTCTGGAGGACTAGGTGAACCTCTCCGGGCGTCGTCGATTCCTGGCTGGGTTTCGTCGTACTACCGGCGTGGACGGTTCAACGTTTGGCATGTCCGGTGTTCGGCTTCTCTCTGTAATAGAATTATCTATTGGAAAGGAAAATGAAGGAACTTGGGTTGTGAGATCTGGTGCGAGGAATGCACCTTCAGGAACTTGTTCCTCTGGCGTCTGTGTTGTTGATATTTCCACGGACGGTCCTGGTGTCTTTGGGGCCGTTTGCGTCTGTTGTGCTAGCTGAGTTTCCAACGTTTTTGCCATCTCATGAGCTATTAGCGGCTCTCTTTTCCGTAGTTGGTCAGCATGTTTCCTTCTCTCTATTCCATCTATTTTTACTATGTACGAATAAGGCCCAGTTTGTTTGCTGATTTCCCCTGCACTGGATCCTTTAATCAGTGGATTATTCACCCAAACCTCTTCTCCTTCTAAAAATACCCTATCCTTTACGTTTCCTTTGTCATGTTGTTGTTTCTGTTTCCATTTCTCTTTTTCCATGTTTCTCGCAATATCCGGTTTAAATTGGTCAAAAATAGTGCGTACATGTCTACCAAATAATAATTCACTCGGTGTTCTGCCGGTTCCTCTTTGTATTGTGTTGCGATGATAGAATAGAAAATCTTGAAGTACGTCTTGTAAGTCTTCACTCTCGTCTGTTCTTTCAAGATGTTCCTTAAAAGTCCTGACCATGCGTTCGGCTAATCCATTAGATTTTGGATGATAGGGGGTTATCTTAATGTGTGTGATTCCTTTCTCGTTACAGAACAATCCAAACTCCTCGGCAGTTAACTGTGGTCCATTATCTGAGACCAGTAACTTTGGCAGTCCATACCTGGCAAACATCTCCTTCAAAATGCTGACTGTATCCTTAGTGGTAGTCCGGTTCATGGGTATTATTTCCAACCAGCGAGTATAAGCGTCCACCACAATAAGCCACATCTTCTTCTTGAAAGGTCCCGCAAAATCAATGTGCAATCTCGACCAAAGTTCAGCTGGTGCAGACCATGGGTATAGCGGTACGTTCGCATCAGTCTGTTTGGAGCTTTGACATCCCTTGCAGCCATTTACATACTTCATTATTTCGTTATCAATGCCCGGCCAATACACATGGAGTCTTGCCATTGATTGCATTGCTTGAATTCCGGGATGTTCATCATGTAACATCCCCAATATTTGTGGTTTTAATTCGTCCAGTATACAGATTCGTCCTTTCCATAACACTAATCCTTCTTCAACCGACAATTCATCTCTCTTCTCGTAAAACGGTGTTAACTTTGTATCAATTGTCAATTTGCTTGGCCAATGTGTTCTTGTGTAACATGCCACCATCTTCAGAATCTTATCACGTTCAACCATGTCTGTTAAATTTCGTTTTGTTACTGTGTAACGAAGTCCCTCGTTAATTGCACAAATTAACATTTTTAGTCCATTATTAATTTATTTAGCAATATTAAATTAAAAGAATGTGTGTTATTTTGTTCAAATATTGTATAAAATGTTTTGGACGGACCTGTATATGTATTCATTTGTAACGATCATTCATGTTATTTGTTTATTTTTCAATGTAAGAGTACCGAATGTATACGTCATGCTCGTAGTCGCGCGCAAATTGTATATTTTGAACAAGTTTTTCCTACCGAAATAGGGGGGTTTACGGATATATAAAGGCACCAGCAAGTGTGTCTCTTCCATTTTATTCTCCTGTCCTTCCGCTGCCTTTACCTTTCTTTACTCAGCCTTGATGGCGTGGGAAAGTCTGGTGATTATCCTAGAAACGTATTATATTCAGGTCTTATGCGCCGTGAAATAATCGTTTCAAAATCCGCTAAAACCCGTCCGAAAATGTCTTTTCCATTCAGACCAGGGGTCGTGGAGGAATAGACATTTTTACCGCTACTACCTATAATTCCCTTCGAAGTCAGGCTATAAATGCCGTGACCATATATCTCCGCATTTAATATTTGTATTTTATTTTCAGAAATGTTAGATTTCGAATATTGTTTGTAACGCGCGTATAAATTCAAATACATTGTCCGCGCTCTGTAACATAAACAAAGATATAATAATAATTCACCGAGTAGACGTGCAAAAGTCCGTGCCGATTGAAATTATTTTTCGTGACAAATTTGTAAAGATTCTTCTGCGAGCATGATAACATACAAAATTTAGTTGTAAAATAATTTAAGCAAACCTGAACATTCATTTCACTTGATTCCGACCGACGTGTATTTTATTCCAAGCATCATTCTGTTTATGTTTTTTTTAAACGGAATATTCTAGGACCCGTAATTGTTAATTCAGGGACTAGAAATGTGCAAACGTTCTTGCTTAATTTCATACGTGACTTATAGAGGTCATTGACGCGTATTTATTTTGTATACTATTTATGTACATAGGCTTTGTAAATTTGTAATTAATATTAGACAAAAATGTGTATCAATTGTGACCATAGTTTAATTGCTGAATTGTTTATTTGTTTGACATGATTTAACAATGTTTTAATAGAAATAAAAGTTAACTGTTATGTACTTTTCAAATGAATTTCTAACCGTGTGTTTTTTTTTTCCTTTACCGTTTGACAATGAGATAGAGAAAGTAGTATATTCAAGAGTAACGAATCACATTAAAACAATAAGAAGTACTTACGTTTTTCTCCGCTGAGTTCGCTGTTGAGCAATAGGTCTTTGTCCCAAGGCACCACACTATAACCGCCATATTTTTGATTTATCTTAAACTGCCCGAACTTGTTGACATTAAGGTCAACGGCACGTACTTTATCAGATCATAACATTGAAGCCTGAACATATAGGCAGCCAGGAGTGCTGTGTATCTTGGTGTCTTGGCATTCAGAAGACAAATTCTGTAACCTACTAGCTTACCTTGGTGTTATATAAGCAAATGGCACTATGTTAAATAAAAGTAAGCAAGACAGGTTATAACTGGCATATGTTTTAATCTCACACGTAGTAAGTGACCTCGTCCTGGAAGTCCTTCCTCTTCTCTTTTTGATGGCCTTTGGTCGGTTAATGGTAATCTCGACAAAACATCTGCTGGGGCGTTGTCTTTCCCCGGTTGGTATCTAATGGAATAGTTGTATGTATTCAGAATCATTGCCCATCTCAGCAACCGATTACTCGCAACCTTGGGTGTTTCACGATTTTCGCTAAAAATTCTCTCCAACGGTTTATGGTCTGTCAACAATGTAAAACGTCGCCCATGTAAATATTGCTGAAATTTCGTCACAGCGAATATCAAGGCCAAGGCTTCCTTGTCGATTGTAGAGTACTTTCTTTCTACCTCCGAAAAAGTCCTAGATGCGTACGCAATTGGTCGGAGCGTGTTATCTGGATATTCGTGTGATAAAACTGCACCCGCCCCCTTGTCGGAGGCGTCACTGGAAACGACAATTGGCAGTGTTGGATCGTAATGTACTAACGTATCGCTTGATGTCAAAATATTCTTCAACTCGTTAAATATTCCATCATCATCAGTTGACCAGTTAAAATATGCTCCGTTTTTTAAGTGTCTATACAAAGGTGTACATTTTATATGTAAGTTTTCGATGAATCTGTTATAGTAGGTAATGAAGCCCAAAACTGACCTTAGTTCGGTTAGGTTTGTAGGTGGTTCCATTCCTTGTAATGCTTGAATTCTTTCGTTTGTTGGGTGTATCCCTACACTGTCCACTCGGTGACCCAAAAATATCACGCTGTCTTGTAACCATTTGCATTTTGATTGTTGAGTATGGATGCCTGCAGCCTTTAATCTGTGTAATACTTGCCGTAACCTGTCTAAGTGTAACGCGGTGTTTGGTGCTGTTATCAAGATATCGTCCAAGTAGCAAACTACTCCTTCAATTCCCATTAGTAATTGGTCCATCGTTCGCTGAAACAGTGCCGGTGCAAATGAAACCCCAAATGGCAGTCTTTTATAAGAAAAGTATCCCTTGTGGGTTGCTATTACCAGATATTTCCTGGAATCTGGATGCACTGGCATCTGTAAGTGAGCGTCCTTTAAATCTATTCTGGAAAACTGTTGGCCACCACTGATCTTCGCCATGACTTCATCAAAGCGCGGTAACGGGTAGTTATCAATCTGGACATGTGGATTAATTGTAACTCTGAAATCTCCACATAGTCTGATGCTTCCATTTGATTTTATCGAAATCACTACTGGTGTTGCCCATTCTATTAGTGAGGTTGTTGTATCAATCGGTTCCAGCGCTCCTTCCTTCACTAATCTCTCTAATTCTGCAGTTACCTGATCCTGTAGTGCAATTGGTACAGCTCTTGGTCTATACGCTCTAGGTTTGACACCTTCTGGCATGTGTATTTTTGCAAAATGGCCTTTCATTTCTCCTATTTTGTTATTGAAAAGATCCTCAAATTCATTTAAGATCTGCTTTAGTAGCTTTTGCTCAGTGCTTTGTGTATCCTCGGTCTGTATTTGTCTGGGTTGTCTGTCGATTCTATATATTTTTGCTCCTGCTGGCATTGGCGTTTCAAATGCCAAACACCAATCCAATCCAAACAATGGTATGTCATTTGCTTCCACGACGTAAAGTGATAGCTCTAGATCTACATCAAATGCATTTACTTTTACGTTTACCTTTCCTAGTGTATTGATTTCCAAATCCGTATAAGCTACTAAATTCCTTGTACCATGTAGTGTGGGTTTGCCAATTTTGTTATGTGATTTCGTATTTCGTGCGCTGTGATTATCTCTGTTAATGTTTACTCTGTTTGTCCTCGGTTGTGTTTCTTGATGTGTCAAATTTGCTAAACGTTGTGTGTGTATCGATGCTTGTTCTAACTTGACTGCGTATGATTCTACTTCGGTAAGTGTAGGGGTGTTTGTTGGGAACTCTCGTATTAATTCTTCTTGCCAAGTGGCATTATTAATACCAATAACTAACTGATCCCTTAATCTTTCATTCAGACTTGTGCCAAATTCACACGAGCCAGCCAACCCTCGCAGAGCATTTACATATTGTGCCATAGTTTCATACTCACCCCTGTATCTGGATGAAAAAGTCACACGCTCTGATAAAATATATGTTTTCTTTCCATAATATGTATTTAATACTATGACCATTTCTCTATATGATTTTGTCGTTACTGGCTCAGGCCTGAAGTGATCAACAAGGATTTTAAATGGTTCCGAGCCTACCTTTGCTAATAATATGTTTTTTGTTTGGGGTGTGTTTCCATCCAACCCATGTAGCGTCAATTCTACTTCAAACCTCTGTAAATAGTACTCCCATTCCTCTTTTCCTGGACAAAACCCTTCGAATTGGAAATTCCTTACTGTTTCCCTGTTATCTGCGTTTGTCATGTTCGTTTTCTTTGTTTTACTACACTAATTCACAAATGTTTTGTTATTATGATTTTACTGCACTTTTGTCCTCGTCGCCAATATGTAGTATTGTCAGGTATATAGATACACACATGTTAATGCACAATAACTTTAATTACACTTAATGATCAACGTACATTTGTTTGTTTAGATATAAATGTATATAGTATGTACCGTGTCCGACGCTTCGTCTGTGTCAACTGCTTTTTAGGTTATGAGCGGCAGGCAGTGTTGCAGGTATACCACAGTTCATAAATTCGAATCTGTTGGATGTATTACGGACTGCCATAAATGCATTGAGAAGAGCAAAGGATGTCGTATACGGATACTGAGCGAGGAAAGGGAACAACGGGAAGTGAATGTATGTAGTGAGTGCTGTTGAGCAAAATGAACCATGTTCATCACGGCAAATATCTGAACAGGTTGATATCCCAGCGCGTACTGTTAGAAAGATTTTGAATAGGCAAGGGTATCGTAGCTACAGCATACAAAAACGCCAGGAAATTTTTCTTGGAGATCAAGTAAGGCGCATTAACTTTTGTGAAAGTGTAATGGCACGAGTCGTCGAAAATGATAATTTTATACAAAACATTTTATTTACGGACAAATCTGCGTTCTATTTACATGGTCGTTCTAATCCAATGATTACTAAATATTGGTCAAAGCAAAATAAACATCTGTTTTTGCACCTTCGTACCCAATATCCTCAAAAATTGAATGTGTGGGCCGGTATATTGGGTGATCATATTATTGGTCCATTTTTTATTGATGGTACACTTACAGCAGCCAGATATTTGCAATTGCTCGAAACTAATATCATGCCGGCCGTTCGTGCTCTCAATGTTAATGTTGAAGAGATTTGGTTTCAACAGGATAACTGTCCAGCTCACACTGCACGGATTGTACGGCAATTTCTTCAACAAACTTTTCTTAACCGTATAATATGTTCAGGCGGCACGATAGAATGGCCACCTCGCTGGCCCGATTTGACGCCGTTAGATTTTTTCTTTTGGGGCTGTATCAAGGAAAAAGTGTATACATATGCGCATGAGCGAGCTGGAAATTTGGAAGAATTACGGCAAAAGATTGTCAACACTGCCAATAGTATATTGCCTGAAACACTTGCCAACGTACGGAATGAATTTTACTACAGGCTTGGTTATTGTCAAGAGCAAGCAGGCGGTTTATTTGAACATTTACTCCATTAATATTTATAGAATTTTTGTACTAAATTTTATAAAATAAAATCGTTCCTTTTACTAATTAGTTTAAAAAACATTTTAGTTTAATTCTAATATACGGTAGTTTAATTTTGTAATTTAATTTTTCAAGAATATTTTAGTTTAATTTTCTAGCGATCTTTTTACATTAATACCATTGCTTACGCAGAATTATTCCAATTTTATTAAAACGTTGCTACCTCTAAACTGATTATTGTGTTCTGTTTGTATTTTTTCACTTCTCTCCAGTGTGATATTACTTATTTTCGATAAAATATAAATTACCGTTAACAAAAGCGCGCTATACGGAAGCATTAAATGCACTCGTAACGTTTACATGACGTTCACTGACGTTTATCTAGCCTGACCTAACCAATGCACAACAACAAAATGTTTAATGTTTACATTACGTTAGTGCATAGTCTATAAGTCGATACCGGGGAAAATGTTTCAAATACATAAGGCAACACTGTGCGCGTTTTCTACTGATAGCCGCATTCCAGATCTGCTCAGACCAGCGGTGTATGTGTAGACAAGGAAATAGTAAGTAAAGGTGATGGACTAAAGGTCTCTGCCCACTACAACATATCATACTATCACCGTAATAGGAACGTAACAGGCATGAAAAACAACACGATACGCTCTGCTATGCCCACTGAAACGGATCGACGGCGTTCTGTGTCCGTATACATCCCGTATGATGCCCCTATACATCCCGTATGATGCCCGTATGTAATCCACCAAAATAGATAGGACAACTCGGTTATAACCCGTATGCTCACCGTTTCGCCGCCTGCGCGTCGGTTTGGCAACATCCCGTGCCGTGCGCGGAGCGTATCGGCACCGGCAAAATATTCTCGCCGACAATTATTAACGCCCCGTGCATAGTACGCGACGGTGCTGGTCGGTGACGAACCGGTCTAATGGGCATAGTCACATACTTTTCAATACAAAGAATATTTTTTTACCCGACACGTTCCTATTACGGTGATAGTATGATGCGTTGTAGTGGGCAGAGACCTTAACCTTAAGGAAGAGGAGCAAAGTCAGGAAAGAAATCAACAACGTATTGCCCCTTCACCAGTACTTGATGAAGAACCGGTAACTATAACATCGTCGCCAGTATCGATATCCAAAGTACCTCAATCAAAACTAAATCAAACAAGATCTGGACGTATAGTAAAGCCAACAATCAAATTAGATTTACAAAAAAAAAAAAAAAAAAAAAAAAAAAGGAGATGTAACGTAGGATATTGTATACTGCCGCTACCGCCATCTAGGACTCATATATACAGTCAATAACAACAACAAACATATAGAATGTAATGTCAGAACGCAATCGTTGTATATCATTTTGTATTCATTCAATAAAGTATCTATAAGTTTATAAGGTGTATCAATCAATAACGTTACAGCTGGTTACTAAAAACTACTAGGCTTCGAACCGTCATATTTATAGTGTAAACCTCGCGTATGTGTATGCATAACGTAACGGAGTTTGAACACGTTTGAATCTGTATAAGCCTGTCAGGCCGAGAATTTATGGCGCCTACCTCGTATCTTAACTTTTTCTTCATATTACGTCGGGAAGGAACGGCTTAAAACGATCCTTTTAGTCTAAAAATAGTTTATAAAAAAGCAAAACACGGTTCACTGAAGATTAATACGTTTATTCTTTGTTGTAGCATCCCACATACTTTGAATATAGGTTATATAAATGAAGAGTGACGTAACCATTTTTAAAATTAAATTAGAGTTTCTTATAATAACACCGGTAGTGTTTTAATAGGATTGATTTTATTAAAAAATTGCAGGCGAGAAATTCCGATAAAGCGGTTGATTAGATGCGTGATCATGTCATGCCAATATCGGACGTCAGAAAAAACGTGTACTTACGTAATGGAAATCTGTACCAATTTATTTTAAATCTTTTTGCGTAACTTGTTTTACGGCATATAGGCACGCTGTAGGATATTTTCAAAGATCATTTGCGCTCAGTGAAATAATATTTGTTTGACAGAGAGGAATTTAAAAAAATTGAAACTCCTACATTCGAAGCCGAAGAAAATAATTGATTAATTGAAAAGGCAGACATTTTGTTGAAGCTCCATAACAAAATATAAATAAAATACACTGATTTTAAGTTTCAAAGTAGTTTATTATAAATAAAAATAAACAAGTACATATTTAACTCTGAATTGTGTATAGCTTTACTTTCGGCTAACATTCCTCTTCATAAATTACAAAATCCTGTAAGTACCTACTGAAATTTTTTTTTAAAAAACAAATGTCGTTTTAATGTACCGGACGAAAGCACTATGCGGAAGTGTTATGTGGACGACGTGTATATGGACACAATTCGAAACAAAACAGATTGTTAATAGTTATTTACGAACCAAGTGCGGGAAGACTATTTTCCCGCATGAGCGCACATTGTAGGCACGGGCGACCGCAGGAAGCGAGTGCTTTTAATTGCGCGAATGCGTGGAAAATGTCTTCACGCAAGTGGTTTGTACAATATTTTTTGTACGAACATTAAATTAAAAAAATATTATTGATTAATGTCATTGGTATCATACCTAACCTAAGATAGATTACCTAATTAATTTAAGCAATTCATGTACGTAACTATTACTCACCTTTCCCTAAAATTAAGTTATTATATTCTTACACATGGTATTTATTCTTATATTTATAAATTTATAGTACATTTATTGCCTTTTTTGGTTTAAAAACAAACAATTCCGAACTGCCAATATGAATGTCGATGTGGTTCAAATAGATGGCGCTTCAATCTTGCTTAAGATGTCGCTTAAAATGTCGTCAAATAGATGGCGCCACAAATTTTTATGGAAGAATTTTTAATTATTACTCCTATTTCTCCAACTTTTAGTAAAGAATAGTGGAGGGAAGTAGTATTTTATAGACTAAATTTTATTACTACCAAGTTAGATTTTTTTTAAATGTCCCAAAGTGCCAGTGTTTTTTTCAATTTTTACAGTCGCCTCAACCGGGAAAACGTATTTCCCAGTCGAGCTACACATGCGCCAAATGTCACTTTTCAGGCGGTGAGTACAAAAAAATAATTATATTTATTTTGTAGTCCATGAAACTACCGATTCTTGCGGTAGATACATTGCAAATTTGCTAATTGCTATTTTAAATAACTCAGGTCCAAGTAAATCCTATTAATTGCATGTAAACAGTTAGAAAAGCAAATAATGTTACTATTTTAAGATTTGTAAATGAATCGTTGATGATTTTTTTTTCTTTCTGAAATTGTACCAACTGAAATTTTTTTAGTGATGCTATCAGATCCAGCAACTTATATGGTTAAAGCAGGTCAGCAATTTAAAATGTTGTACCCCAATTTAATTCATACGACCTGCTTGGCTCACGGTTTAAATAGAGTAGCAGTAGAAATTAGAAATCAGTTTTCAGATGTCAGTGATTTAATTAGCAATGTTAAGAAAACCTTTTTAAAATCTCCATTATGGATTCAATTGTATAAAGAAAAGTTGCCAAATATTCCTTTGCTACCGGAACCTGTAATTACGCGATGGGGTACATGGCTTAATGCCGCAATTTTTTATGCCAAACATCTTGTTCCTCTAAAAGAATTAATAATGGATTTTGACGACGGAGCTAGTCTTGCAATTAGAAAATGTAAGGCTGTTTTAGAAAAAGCTTAACTAAAAACTGAACTAGCATTTATTCAGACTAATTACGAATTTGTTAGCAACATTATTTTCAATTTGGAAACACAAGCTATGCCATTAACTCAGTCTGTTGAATTAGTTGAGCTATTTGAAAAAACACGTTAATGAAGTACGAGGAAAAATTGGTCAAAGTATAAGTAAAAAATTTAAACAGGCGATAGAAAAAAATCGTGGTTATCTTTTATTTTCAAACATCGCAAAAATATTTAATGGAGATTTTAATATTCAAATCAGTTTGGACCCAAATTTAATTAGTACCCTTAAAAATGCCCCAATAACATCTGTAGATGTAGAAAGAAGCTTCTCTAGTCATAAATATATTTTATCAGATAGAAGACATAGTTTTTTGCTTGAAAATATTGAAAAGCATCTAATTGTTAGTTGTAATACTAATAAATAAATGCGATTTTGTTTTACGAAATAAAATGTTATTTTTTGAATTAGTTTTTTTTTTTATGCATTAACCTACTATATTAACCTATTAAATGTTTAAAGTTTACTGCGCAAGTGTTACGTACTTATTTTGAATATCATAAAAGTAGTGCATATTTGCACAAAAATCGTGCATATAATTCCGGGCTCTAGAATAATGTAATGGCCCCACGTTGTTACGTCATAATGTATTAGAACCACCTTTAAAATTAATAATAATAACCTGATATAATGGTCCCTCGACTGGTAGCCATATTGTAAAAGAACCCTTATAACGCTCCTTTTATAATTTAATAATTATTAAAACAAAATAAAATAAATTAATTAAATCATTTACCTGACTAGCTCAGATAATTTTCTCTCAAGTCGATCCAGGTAAGAGATGTTAATTATAAATATTCTTGGGCATTATTTGGCACAATTCAATAAAACGCTATTGTATAGATTTAAAAAATATTTATATTAGAAATCAATATTTCTAAAACACATAACTTTTTTAAGAAAATAAATTAATACAAAAGCTGGCCTTGACATTATAAATTTGTGCCTTTTGCATCGCTAACGCAAATTTGAGATTCTAAAATTACAAAATAAATTTAAAAAACGCAAAACGGTGATGCCTTACGGGGCCAAACATAGTTTTCGATAGGTAAACGCTCCTCTTAATGCTATTAATTGTAAATGTTTTTAACTATGATTAACTATAGTTTGAGTTAAACATAAAGCAAATATTTGTTAAAGTAAAATATTATGGCCACCTCTATGTACTTTTTATAACAAATATTTGCTTTATGTTAAACTATACTTAATCATAATTATAAACATTTACAATTAACAGAATAGCATTAGCAGCATCGTAACATTTAACGACCAGAGCTACATTTAGATACAGGCCCGGCAACGATTGCCGCTGTCGGGACTTAATATGATGTACAACAAGAAAGGATTGCAATAATACGTCAAATTTGAAATTGTTTGGCATGACATATGACATTGATTGAAGGAATAACATGTTCCTTCAAACACAACATAACAAAAAAGTTCAAATGACACTAGCGCCATCTCATTAAATTAAATTAAAACATCTGTCTAAAATATGAAATCTGTACCAAATTAAATTATATACCGTCGGTTTTTTTTATCACTGAACATAGCCGTGTGCTATGTTTAGTTTTAAAATAAACGCGTCAATGCATGGAACATTATGCAATCAACATTGCGTTATGTAACTAATATCGGTCAATTATTTGTTTGGACAAACGTCAAAATCAATGCCATAACAGAAATGACATTTTGAATATTTCAATATTTTACATTTGTATTCACCTAATTTAAAAAAATGTATACAAAAGATGATAAAATAGAAATTTTAAACTGGTATAAAGCTGGAAACAGTTTAAGGAAAGTGCGGGATCTGTTTTCTGTCAAATATCCTGACAAGCCCATACCATCTATCGGAACAATTCAGGCGATTAGTAGGAAATTTGATTCTGATGGCTGTATAATAAATACTCACAGAAAGAAAATTAAAACTCCTTACATCCTAACAGAAGCATTAAAGTTAAATGTGTTATGTTAGAAAGCCCCACTACACCATTAAGTAAATTAGCACAACAATTTAATATTTCGAAGACATCTATATTTAAAATTCTCAAAGAGTACAAATACAAATCATGTTAACTCTCAAAATTATCGATATGTTATAACAGTACCTTATTTCACTAAATCAATGAATTCATTTTACATTATTAGGTACTGGTCACGGACGAATGATCATATTCAAAATTTAACACATACACAGTATAACGCTAGAGTTAATGTATGGGTAGGTATTATCGGCACTGAACTTATGGGACCATATTTTATTGATACAAATTTTAATTCCAATAAGTTCTTGGAATTACTTCGTACACGAATTGTTCCTCGAATTGAAAATTTAAACATTGAGAATCCCTGGTTTCAAATGGATAGAGCCCCAATTCATTCAAGTGCAACAATTAAAAATTTTCTGAATTCAAGTTTTCCTGGTCGAAGGATAGGGAGGCGTGGTCCGATAGTTTGGCCAGCCCGTTCGCCAGATTTATCGCCAAATGACTTTTCTTTGGGGATACCTTAAATCTAAAATTTATAATAATGTAATTTTAACTAACATTGAAGATTTAAAAGCACGCATAAGTACATCCTGCGACGAATTACAAACCAAATCTGAATTTTTAACTAGCTCTTTGCAAGAATTTCATAATCGACTCGCATATTGTATGGAATGTGAAGGTGGACATTTCGAACATTTATTAAAAAGTTAAAGCATTTTAAATAAAAATAAATTATTTTTTTTCAATGTGTCTTAAAATTCATTATAATAAGTGTTAAATAAATTTAATATGCCAATTTTCACCCTTTGTTGACACTGACAACTAAAATGCCTTATTATGACAAGTGATGACGCTCGCAATTATTGCAATGTTGGTTGCATAGTGTTCCATGCATTGACACGTTTATTTTAAAACTGACATAGTTGTTATTATGTACTATGTTCAGTGATTAAAAAAACTCACGGTATAAATTCTTCAGAGATATATCCACAGTTAAGGTAACAGAGTGGTAGATGTAGTAATCACAATACATTAAAGTAAATGAATTTGTCTAGAAAACAAACAATGTCAAAATATTTAACAATGGACTACCTAAGTCTGACGTCACAAGGAGGCGGGACTCACAAAACCTACACAGGTTTCTCGATAGATAGATCGAGCCAGTAAAATCAGAAACATTCAACCTTATTCGCGTAAGAGATATTACTGAAAAATCGTTAGTTATTAGTATAGACAAGATAGAATGGAAATATATCAGATATAACGAATATTTAATTTCAATAATTTATTGTGATTGACCTTTTGCAACTCTAGCTTTTGTTTATAAACGTATTTTGGTAAGTTGCATAAGAGCATATCTTATTTTCTACTTTACAGTATCGTCCTTTCTTTCAGATATTTACTTTAGTAGAATTTTAGGCGACAAAGCCAAATGAAAAAAATAGTATCCGAGTAGTTCCTGCTACTTGGATAGTGAAAAGTAATGAGATTTATTACTGTAAGTGGTCCAAAAAAAATCATACGTCATATATTGGCAAACAAAAATCTCCCGAGGAAGGATGGCAGCAGTTTTAAGTGAAAATCATAGGAAAATTTGGTAAGATTAGTATGAATATACATTACTTTTATATACATTCAAAAATAATCTTGTTATGTTTTTATGGAGCCACATTTGAGGAAGCTAAGAGAAGAGAAAAACAATATGCAGAAACATCGGATTCGGAAACACATCTTTGCTATGGAAAAGGTCAACGTAAAAGAAAATTAACAAAAAAAGCAAAGAACGAATGTAGTACTGATTCAGATTTACTGATTCTAATACTAGCAGTGAAAGAGGTGTCAACGAAGAGGTACCTTGTAAGTTAATATTCCTGTAAAGAAATCTAAATACATGGTAGATGAACTTTTTATTTTTAGCTCATAATGCTTGTCCTTCTAAATATTTCAAAATTGACACAGAAAATGTATCAAGTTAAAACTTTGAAAAATTGATGCAAAGTCAGTAATGTTATTTATAATTTAACAACCACTTTTAGCCTAGCTACCTCTACAACATTTTAGAATTTTGCGATGTGAATGACCACGAAAGAACAATTGATTTGAGAGCGATTTAGAGGCGGTCAAAATTATTGAAAGTACTTGATGTAATAAAGATGTATCTATTGAAAAAGGAACTTGGGGTAAGAAAATAATATTTGTATGACTTTTGTATAAATACATAGGTATATTTAAAACATGAATTAGATGTATATTAGTGACTCCATGTGTTCTTAAAAATTCCGATATTGCTATATTGCAGCATTGTAAGAAGTAGGTACTTAAAGTATGAATTTATTTCCATAAATTATTAGTATTAAGAATAATTGATATTTCAGGAACTATTTGTTTTTGTAATATTACATACATACATATAATTCTCTTGTTCTTTATTATTGTTACTTTATTAGACCAGTTATATAACATTTTATCTATTTTCTGCACTCATGTTAGATCTATACATAAATTTCTTATATTAATAACAAACGTTACATAAAAATAATTTTAAATTTACCAACATACTTATGTGGTAACATAGTTTTAGGAGTGGGAGTAGATTTAACATACAATTCTGAAAAATGTACTGAAGATTTTAGCAGAACAGCAGATTTTAAGTGAGAGATTTACTCTCACTTAAAATCCGCTTTAGAGCGCAAAGAAAATACTATTAGATCTTCCCCTACAAACCTATGAACAATTGAAAAAATTTGAAGAACATTTAACAGAAAATGATTGTAATAAATGTGCATTCGTCCAGTTCATTAGTCGTGTTGGTGGAACTGAAAAAAATATTGTGTGCGAAGAGCAATTAAAAGCGTTTTCACAAATTGTTTGGCAATGAAATGTTCGTGGACTGGCCAAAAACATAATATTAAACTGAAAGATTACAATATAATTATTTATATTAAAGGTAAGAACAAAGTAATGGTGTATGAATTTCTACTAGTTACTGTTATGTATAATGTTTGCTTTTAGAAGGGATATGAAAAAATGTGAATATCACTGACCAAGAATATTGAAATACATTGATGGAATGCTTCCGGTATGCAAAACTTAGACAAGAAAGGGAATCTAAATAAATACCCATCCCACTAAACAAAGAAACATTTAATAAATGTTATGCTAATATTTCTATGTCACATGTAATATTGCCTTACATGTATACGGTGCTGTAAAAGTAACGTTAAGGCGACTGTTCTATGTCCGCCTAAGCGATATTACGAGGTAATGTTTCTTTCAAATGTAGATGTAATATTCAAAAGAAAAGTTACTGTGATATTTCATTGAAACATCTATGGCATAATTCTAGAATAATGTTGTTAAGATATTACAATGTAACATTTAAGATATATCGTATTGTAATATTTCAGCAACATTATTTTAGAAAAGATACTGTAACATTTCAATGAAACATTTATAAAATATTACAATATGTGATCTCTTATATGTTACATTGTCATATCTTAAGAACATTATTCTAGTATTATGCCGTAAATATTTCAATGAAATGTAAGAGTAACTTTTTTTTTGAATATTACATTTACATTTGAAAGAAACATTACTTTGTAATATCGCTTAGGCGGACATAGAACAATCGCAGTAACGTTACTTTTACAGCACCGTACACATGTAACGAAATATTACATGTGACATAGAAATATTAGCATAACATTTATTTAATGTTTTTTTGTTTAGTGGGAACAGAATATAAAATTTGAAAACAAATTTTTTAAAGAAATCTCATTTTACAAAAAATTACTCGTTTTCGTCATCTTCATAGGGTGTATGCTTAGCTATTCGCAAAGTTATTTTTTTTCAATTGGAAAATCAAAGCAACTTTTATTTCCAATGTATTGCTTAGCAAGAATTAACCCGTTGATTGTATCCGTACGTAGGCTTGTTTCTCTGTTTAGTTTTTAAATTATTCACCGTAAAAAAAGTTCTTTCAACATTGGCCGAAGAATGCAGCAAACAAAGTAAATTAAAAACAAATTTTGTAAGACAATTAAATTTACGTGTTCCGTCGCCGAATGTCGTCGTTTCTACTTTCTGCCAAAATAATTCTACATTATCAGAAAAACAGTTAATTTCGTTAGGATTTCTTAAAATACGCCATTCATTGTCCAAAGTCTGAAGGTCGGAATTGTATAAAAAATCCGGGAAAATGAGTGCTATACTTGAGTCGCTCTCGCAACCGACATGCGCTACTAAATTAAAATGGCGTCAAATTTGAGATGTTGCACAATTTTACCTGTCAAGTAATATAACCTACAAAAGCCATTTCTGAACTGTCATAAATAATAGTTTTATACACGATACACTTATACCGGTATGCTCACTTTACCTGTCAATGACGTCACTGCGGAGCAAGTCAGATTGACAGTTCTCATATGGGCAACATTTCGACGCATTTTGAAGTTGTTTTGTAATTTTTTTAAAATAATACTCTATTTAATATGCCAGGTTGTGCTGTATACGGGTGCCGTAATTACAATCAAAAAAGTAGAGATAGCCACATTAAATATTACAGGTTTCCCAAAGAAGACAGGGTACGAAATTTGTGGTTATTTGCGTGTAAAAGGCAGGATTTAATAAATTTAGAAAATGGTAATTCCAGAAGTCTGATTTTATCATTCTTCATAATTAAAAAACTAAAACGTGTCAGCATGTATCTGTTCCATTCATTTTGAGCCATCATGTTTTCATACATCGTTCCAACAAGAACTACTACAATTCTCCCAAAAATCATAGAAAGATTTAAATTCAGATGCAGTTCCCACATTTCTTCCAGGTTCAAAGAAAAGACAACTTGAAGCAACAAACATGAGTTAAAAATTCTTAAAAGTCAAAAAATAGTTGGCATTTACAATACATATACAGATGCTCTGAGTACTTTACGATTCAGCAGTAATTTGTGTGGAACATCGCATTAGACTGACTTTGAAACTTTAAAGTGTCCGATGCTTACTGATCACCTATGAAAGTGAATGATTTGATTCAATACTTTTTCCAAGACTGTCACATTAAGAGCAACACATTTGTACATCTGCAAACATTCATAAAGTATGAGGCATTCTATACATCGATGACACCATAGGTAGTTTTCTTGCTTATTAAGAATTTCTAAATTATTGTAACTATTTCAAGATGCTTTTCGTTAATATATAGCAAGGGTATAATGATAATAGTATTTGGATTTCAATCTGATACAAACTTGTATAGCTTTTTTTTAATAGTGTTAAAAACATTTACTCAAACTGAATTGAAATAAACTTCTTAAACTATCAAGGTTGTTCTTTTATATTAGCAAGCATAATTAGAATTCCTATCTTTCTTAAGAAACATATAATACATTTTTTTTTATAAACATTTGTATTCTGTTCAAATACACAGTGTTTTTATCAAACACAAAAACAACCTGATAATATCTTTTCGAATTAAAAATTTTGCAAGGCAGGATAAAGATGAAATAAAAGTTTAGTTTGGTAATTTTATTTTAACTTGATATTATTAGGTATAATACAAAGCCCCTTAAAATTCTGAAATACTTGACCACTGTTATTGTTTAATCTAAAATCAAGATTAATTTATGGCTTAAAGACGGTGGAGTCACTTTTATTTCAGTGGGTAATTTATAATTATTAAAAACACTTGTAAAATATGTATATTAAATATAACAAATTCCAGCCAAGTTGTATTTGCTTCATTCGAATGTTGGTTTATCTTCTCTTCAATTGCTCGAGACCCTTCTATTAAAAGCGATGTAGCTGTACCTTACCAATATCAAATACTTCAGATCTATGTGATTCACTAAATAAGATTTAATTGTGTGCTAAAGAAAATATAAGCTTCAAAGTGTATGTTAAATAAATATCTGTATTTACATTTTGGCAATGATTTTATTCACTAAATGAAACACTTATCAATACCTCAATTACAATTTCCAGTTTATATTTACACAGATCATTAATGCATAACTCTAGCATCTCGTTAGCACAGTATTAAAATGAAGTCACAGAATAAATTGTTTTGCATTGTATATATACCATTTTTCAAATTTATAAAATCATGCCTTTTACACGCAATTAACCACACATTTCGTACCGTCTCTTCCGTGGGAAGTCTGTAATATTTAATCTGACTGTTTCTACTTTTCGATTGTGCTTACGACAACCGTATACAGCACAACCAGGCATATTAAGTAAATGTTATTTAAAAGAAAACCGATAAAATAACTTAAAACAGTGTCAAAATGCAACAGATATGAGAACTGTCAATCTGACTTGCTCCGCAGTGACGTCATTGACAGCTAAAGTGAGCATACCGGTATAAGTGTATCGTGGTTTTATACACCTTTTGACATTTGTCATAATTATCTTTTGACGTTTGTTATAATCTAAACATTTTAAATTTGTCTACAATGCTTGCCTTCTAAACAGTATAGCCAAATGTTATATAAAATAGAGGTGTAGAAAAAATAATGTCTAATAGGTTTATTTATAATATTTAATTTGTAATTGGCTTTCATGTAATAGTATTTTACTATGGGAAGGTATATATCCTAAAATATTAATCAATTAGATTAATTTTATTGTTTTGAAATTGTTCTGGCCATCGAAATTTGTAGTGGTACTGAATCGTCGTCTTTAGTTCGTACTTTGGCCGTGTCGGTTGCCAAAACGATTCGACTATATGTCGGTAATAGATTGAATTGATCCTGATTTTACAACATGTTATCTACAGACATGATATCTTTGGTACCAGCGACATGGGTGAAATATAACTGTAGAGGTCCATGCTGTTCTAATAACCGCGAAACAACGCTATGTACGAATAACCATCGGGTTCGACATGGGTGTAAAATTTTATGGATTTTTGTATTACAAAATACTTGAAACTTGGTATATTCGCTAATTCGTTTGGGACCCTGAGCAACTATGTAATTATAGATATCTCTTGTGAGCTTGTCTATATACGAAGGTAGCTTTTCACATGCATGTGAAGAGCACAAATGGAAGGAGTGACATATACATTTCATTACAAAAAGCTTTGGAATGTCATTTTGCAATAAAGTCATTACTGAGCGATGTTGTCCTGCCATAACATTTGCCCCATCAGACGCAAAACCGACCAGATTTCTTTTATATTGTATTCCTTATGTCTACTTCACTAGTTCTAGCAATTTCCGTAACTGATTTTCTTCGTGGTCTTTTTCTTTTAGGGTTAAGTATTGGCTGCTCATTCTTGATGCAGTGCCCAATTTGACTTACAGTCACCTTACTAATATTTTATGCTTCACTAACTCTCTATCAAAAACGTTATTAACATTAACAGCAGGTTAACGACTTTAGCGGTACTGAAAACCGAAATGGCAAATGACAACATCGAATTTTACTCTCAATATACAAAAAAAAAAACTATAATTTGTTAAAAGAACTACATAATGTGCCTCTGTTAAGTTAAACAAGACTATAATTACTAACACCTATAATATTAACAAAATAGTTCATTAAAAACAAAAATGTAGGTTATAAATAATTCATATAAATTTCAAGTTGTGAAGTTGTACTGAATCGTCATAAATACGTAATTGCTTACGTGCATTAACTGACTCGCCGGTTTTGTTATATATAGTTTTACATTCAGATATCAATGATTTCTTTTTTTTAATACTAATTCAGTTTTTGGCTATAACCTGAGATCTGACATAATATAAATATGTAAGTCATTCATTACTTCATATAGTTATAATATTACAATGTATTCCAGATAATTATTAATTATATACATTTATGACTATACATTTCATTAGTTTTAATATCAAACAATATCAGTATTACCTTACACTATCTAATTCAAACACATACGAAACCAGTATTTTAATGAGGCTGAGCGCATCTTGTACTGAAATCCCTGATCCTATTGGTGCTGGATTTGGAATTGGTTGTTTGCAATCCTGTGTACGGCTATCTAATTCTTTAAGATGTTTCGCTTTTGTATGTTATCGGTTTTTGAATGTATTTCTAAATTACTACAAAGTCACAAGAGTCACACTTAAAATCAAATCCTTTCTAATGATTAGTTTTTATATGTCTTTTTAAATCAGTTTTGGTGTTTGTTCCAAAGTCACAAGAGTCACACTTAAAATCAAATTCTTTTAAATGCTTATTTTTTATATGTACTTTTAAATGACTTTTGTCGTTTGTTCCATAGTCACAAGAGTCACACTTAAAATCAAATTCATTTAAATGATTAGTTTTTATATGTGCTTTTAAACGACTTTTGTTGTTTGTTCCATAGTCACAAGAGTCACACTTAAAATCAAATTCATTTAAATGAATAGTTTTTATATGTACTTTTAAATTACTTTTGTTGTTTGTTCCATAGTCACAAGAGTCACACTTAAAATCAAATTCTTTTAAATGCTTATTTTTTATATGTACTTTTAAATGACTTTTCTTGTTTGTTCCAAAGTCACAAGAGTCACACTTAAAATCAAATTCTTTTAAATGATTAGTTTTTATATGTCTTTTTAAATAACTTTTCTCGTTTGTTCCAAAGTCACAAGAGTCACACTTAAAATCAAATTCTTTTAAATGATTAGTTTTTATATGTCTTTTTAAAGCAGTTTTGTTGTTTGTTCCAAAGTCACAAGAGTCACACTTAAAATCAAATTCTTTTAAATGATTAGTTTTTATATGTCTTTTTAAATGACTTTTGTCATTTGTTCCAAAGTCACAAGAGTCACACTTAAAATCAAATTCTTTTAAATGAATAGTTTTTATATGTACTTTTAAAGCAGTTTTGTTGTTTGTTCCAAAGTCACAAGAGTCACACTTAAAATCAAATTCTTTTAAATGATTAGTTTTTATATGTCTTTTTAAAGCAGTTTTGTTGTTTGTTCCAAAGTCACAAGAGTCACACTTAAAATCAAATTCTTTTAAATGATTAGTTTTTATATGTCTTTTTAAATGACTTTTGTCATTTGTTCCAAAGTCACAAGAGTCACACTTAAAATCAAATTCTTTTAAATGAATAGTTTTTATATGTACTTTTAAATGACTTTTGTTGTTTGCTCCATAGTCACAAGAGTCACACTTAAAATCAAATTCTTTTAAATGATTAGTTTTTATATGTCTTTTTAAATCAGTTTTGTTGTTTGTTCCATAGTCACAAGAGTCACACTTAAAATCAAATTCTTTTAAATGATTAGTTTTTATATGTCCTTTTAAATGACTTTTGTGGTTTGTTCCATAGTCACAAGACTCACACTTAAAATCAAATTCTTTTAAATGCTTATTTTTTATATGTACTTTTAAATGACTTTTGTTGTTTGTTCCATAGTCACAAGAGTCACACTTAAAATCAAATTCTTTTAAATGACTGGCTTTCATATGTCTTGTCAAATATTTTTTATGTTTTGCTGGGAAACCACATAGGGAACATTTAAATGTTTTCGTTCGATCTAGTGAGTTGGATTGTTCTACTTTTGTATGTGCCGGGTCTTCTTTTCCACCAATAGAACTGTGCGTATTTTCCACGTGCAACCCCAGATATTCTTTTGTCTCGAATCGTCTGTAACAAATCCCACATTTAAACTTTTTCGGTTTGAAGTGCTGGCTGTTGATGTGCTTCTTGAGATCTGCTTTATACTTTGTCCGGTACTTGCACTGCTCACACTCATACAATTGGCTGCGACGTTTCTTACGTCCGTTTACCGCTGTCACTTGATAGCTTTGCGGCGGTGCACTGCATTTCCTAAAAACAAATAAAAATAGGTGACCTCGTTCTCCGTACGACGAACTAATTACAAATGATACGACTAGTAAGAATACGAATTTAAAGGAAATAGCAAATCACTTGAGACAAACACGATCGTAATATGAACAAACAGATTTAGGTCAAGAACTTGCGTTACGTTTAAAATGCAGCATCCTGTTTCTTTCATCCATTTTAATTCTCCAAAATTGTAATTACATTTCATATTTGCTGAAATCTGGATACTAATCATTTGCATGACTGGAATTCAATTTTGATATTAACACCTTTTCTTAATTATTTGCTTTATTAAATATTTAATATTAATATTAATCCCTTTTCTAACAGTTTCAATTCAATTATAGAAAGGATTTGTATACATAATACACACACCATTCGAAAGCACACATTTCAAATTATCTACTGGTAGTAATTTTTAAATTTCTTGCAGTAAAAGAATGTTTATATGTTAATCTAAGAAATAGTATGTAAAATAAAACATTTTGTTGAGAAAATATATTTGTATTAGATCATTACTTTTGCACAGCTAGATTATCAATTTCGATTTCCATGAGGTGGGAGTTATATATTATTGTTGGATGAATTAAAAAAAAGAATGTAACAGTTGCGCTGGACAAAGAGTAAACTTAAAGTTGTTAAGAGGATTGAAATATTGCTGTATATGAATATAATAAAATAAATAATTAATAATGATTCATTGTTCACTAAAAAACACCATAAGTGTATGATGCTACGTTGATAAAGTTTTATGATAATGAATTATACCTGACATTTCCTTCAGAACAGTAGGCAAAATGATGTTGCAAATATTCCTTTTGTTCAAAGTGGATTTTGCATATTGGGCACTGCGTACATTCTGAAATCACAAGAAAAACAACTGAAATACAATGAATAGTGACATTAAATTGTATTACAATTTCATATTGCCATGGCACTTCAAGACACTGTAAGGATTTTTCCAACTCCGGCTAAATTCTTGGTTAACTAAACAGTGTTCAAGGATTCATTATACAAAGTTGGCAATATTTTTGCTAGTGCATTTGATCTAAATTAGTATATTTTGTTCTAATATTGGCGCCATTTTAGACATTTGCATGAGATGGCAACTCTATATTTGATATAAAAATACTCCAAAATAGGCCTCTCAGAATATAACATCCAAATTTTAATACCATACTAGAATCGACGAAGAGATTCAGTGATAAAAGTACGTGATCACAACGTGATCGAGGCATCCTAGACATAAAAACGCTCGGCGGCAAAGATCGTTTACATTAGGCGATTAGGTAAACAGTAATAGTATCACAGATCGCAGGTGTGTGGGAATTACTAGGTGCTATTTTATAGAGACAATACAATTTTAATACGTGTTGATAGAAAAGATTTGAATATGCACAATTTCTTATGTAAAATACTACGGCGATACCTATTTTACAGACACTGATCCGTGAATGATTTTATGTGCCTGTGTGCATACCACTTTGGTGTGATCACGTGAACCCAACGTGATCAATGAATCTGTTCAGCGATTTGAGTATAGATATCATCGACTTTGATATATTTATACACTAAAATAGTTCGCACCATCTCACAATGACGTTATTAAAGGGGAACCCCAGTTGTTCTATGCGATGTTGGTAGCCATAAACACATACACTACTTCTCCTAACTTATTTTTACTCCCTTATATATTTAGTATAAGGAAGTATTTTGATGACGAAAATTTTCGAACTCGAGATTTTTGCAGATGTCCCCGTTCTGAAGTCCACCAATACCAAAAAAGTTGTTTCTAAAAAAATCTCTCTCCCTCTCTCTCTGTGTGTGTCTGCCTGTGTGTGCGTGCGCGTCTCTCTCTCTCTCTCTCTCTGTGTGTGTGTGTGCGTGTGTGGCCGCGATTGTAAATACTTCGTCAACTATTAAGTTTAACATTTACTCACAGGTTTAATTTTTCAAGATGATAAACTTATTTAAAACTTAATTTAGAACAACTTCTGTATGATTTGAAACGCTTATACGTGCCCACACCTCATTTCTTACCATTATTGTAAGTTATATTTATAGTTTTGAAACAACATGCAGTTAACTTAATATTGTGTATAATTATAGGAATAAATCACGGACTTGTGCGAATTTATTGCATTTATCTCAAAAATTAAAGAGCATCTTGGAAAAGATCCTATTCATTTTAATACCAACACATTATACACCTCCAACAATTAAATTATACTTGCAAATTATAATTTAGAAGATTAAAAAAAACTTACAAGTGTTTCATATACACCCTCGGGTTGAGCAGTTCCAAGTAGTATAAGGTAACCCAAAACGTCACAAACGCAAATATCGGCATGTTTTGTAAAACAAGAATGGCTGCCAGCGGAATTCAGAAAAAGACAATTATTTTAAATTAGTGTTTTCGACTCTCTAATCATGTAGGAATCAACAAACAATAAATCATGTGATCATAAAAAGGTCAAGCGACCACCTTTGGACACTTATGGAATGACACATAACCGCCGTTAGTACATAATAGCAAAAATTCAAATCTCTTAGATTATGCGCATGTGTAAGGAATCCTAATCACAGTTTGATATTTTATTAGGAAAAATTTCTTTGATTAAAGGCGTCCTCAATCAATAATTAGCGGTAACCAGTGTTGGAAAAACGCAAATTTGTACTAAGCGGTACTTTAACCAATGATTATGCTAACTGGCATTTTAGTCGGAGATGGAAAAACCAGCCCTAAAATTCATATTCAATCATTGTTTTAAAGACCAGAAAGTTGATATTATAACAAAGCGTTATTATTAAATTACTTTCTTAAAATACTCATCAATTAAATGAACTGCATTCATTGACAAAACTAATTTAAAAAAGAGGAACTATGTATACTAACATGCTTTTAGTAACTTTTTAAAAAACTAAATAAGAAAATCCAAATGGACTCAAATAAAGTCTATAAGCTTTGAAAGAGCTTTTAATTCCCAAATTTGATATACTTTGACATACCTTCAAATAAAAAGTTGCTACATGCATCCCCAGGGCAAATTGTTTTATGTTTGGCCAAATATATTTTCGAGCTGAATCCAAGACAGCAAAATGTGCAGGCAAATACATTCTTGACGATGCATTTCCTAGTGGGAATAAAATCTACTTCAACATTACCAATTGGACTATCTTCATATTCTTCACCAAAATATACCAGTAATTCTTCACCTGATTGAATTCGACGAGTGCTTTGATAATACAGATAATCTTCATGTTGAAAAACAATTAGGTTTTGTTCAGAAATATTCCTGGCAGTGTTAATGTACTGCATCCAATTTAAATACTGTGATGTATCCTTGTCAAATACAAGTTTTCCTCCTTTTATTTTCCAAGTACATTCTGTTCTACAAAATCCAGAAAAAGGACCAAATGTTACACCATCAGGAATAAATTTTAAAGCTAATATTCCAAACTGTCCAAACAAATGTTGAATTTCTAAAATATCATTTGGTAATTCTTCTTGTGTTCTGTTATTGGTATTGTCTGGAGCATGCCTGTTCAAAATATGTACCAACATTCCACACTCAATGCAGTAGTCTTCATAATATGCCCGACAATGTTCACAATCTGGCGGTCAAATTTAAATCAAGTAAAAACCAGGCAATACAATACGAGGGACACTATTTATGTATTGAGAATTGGCAACACTGGTATTGCCAGGTGAAATTTGAAATTGTCATCGTAAAGTTTGACATTTTTGACGTTATAGGTAGTCAGAAAGTTTTGACGTGCGAGCAATATTTGTGTTTTTTGCAGTGTTTAAAATTTTATCTCAGCCAAAATATGGAATTAACTCGCGAAAATGTTCGAGCTATGATTTATTATGACTTTTGACGTGGTCTAACTCAAGAACAATGCTTTAATCAACTGAATTCAACTTTTGGTGATGAAGCGCCATCCACACCCACTGTATATCGCTGGTACATTGAATTCAAACGTGGACGTAGTTCGCTCACGGACGAAGTTAAAGAAGGTCGTACCAAAATCGGTCGTTGTGCCGGAAAATATCGATGCTGTGCGAAAACTAATTGAAGAAGATCGTCATGTGGCATATCAAGAAATCGAGAGATATTTAAGTATTAGTATGACCAGCATACATAAGATTTTGCACGAACATTTGTGTGCTCGGAAGCTGTGTGCGCGTTGGATTCCACATTTGTTGAAAGATGCTCAAAAAAATGCTCGTGTCGATTGGTGCCGTAAAATGATTTCAAAATTCAACTGTGGTTCATCCAAAGCGGTATACAACATCGTCACAGGTGACGAGTCGTGGATTTATTCTTATGAGCCAGAAAGAGAAGGCCAGTCGGCAGTGTGGGTGTTTCAATGTGAAGCAAAGCCAACAAAAGTTATTCGTTCTCGCAGCGTTAGGAAGCAAATGGTGGCGTTTTTCTTCACGAAAACGTCCTGTGGCAACTGTGACTCTCGAAAATCATAAGACCGTTATTTCAGCGTGGTATACGACCATTTGTTTGCCTGAAGTTTTCGGTAAATTGAGAGAAACCAACCCAAAACGACGAATCATTTTGCATCGTGACAATGCGAGCTAACACACATCACATGCAACAAACGAGTATTTGGACACACAAAAGATCGAATTGATGGGTCATCCGCCTTACAGCCCCGACTTGGTACCCAATGACTTCTTCTTGCTTCTAGTAATTAAAGATAAACTGCGTGGACAACGATTTTCATCGCCCGAAGAAGCGGTTGAGGCCTTCAAAACGCATGTTTTAGAGCTACCATCTTCTGACCGGACAAAGTGCTTTGAAGGGTGGTTCAATCGCATGCAAAAGTGTATAGATTTTAAAGGCGATTATTTTGAAAAGCAATAAAGGTATTTTTCGTCAAATTCATTTGTTTATTCTTTCTAGTCTCAATACATAAATAGTGTCCCTCGTATTCACATATATGAACAAGAAACGAACGCTTATTTGGCCATTCAACCAAGCTAGACTTTACTAATTTATGTATAAATGTGAATTTTGAAAATAAATATGTCATTATTTGGTTTATTATACAATGAAACATTAATATTTAAAACTTAATTGCACTTTCAATAGAGTGGAAACAAGCCAAAAGAACCAACTGAGTAAGATGCAATTAATAGTTATTTAGCAGTTCAAGTAGTGGCTAAAGTGCAGTTGAGGTGTCGGGCGATTTTTTACAAAATGTCTAGTGTACCTTATAGAGGACCTCTAACTGAACAACTTTTACTTATAACATTAAGAGTGGAAACGTACAGAAGTGGAGATAAAAAATAAATTAGGTACTCAACGAGTGAATTTTGCAGGTTACATCCCATGTAAGATATCCCATATAGAGCATTGAAACAATGAAAATCACAATAAATAGTGTTTATTTAAGCTCACAACACAACAATTATCTTAGATTTGACGTTTTTTGATTAAATTTTAGTAAAATTGTAAATACGAAAATCTAGAGAAAGAAAATGGCGGGTGTAAACAATTCGATAAAACGAGTGAGAAGCACAATCACAATCTAAGGATCGTGTTGGATCGGTTATGCTTCCTTGAATCAGTCAATAGAATTAATACGATGTAGAATATCATTGAAAATAGGATGTTGGAAATAGTATTAAATGTTTATAATTACGAAAATCACTAATAAAATTGAAATTATTAATAGAAATGTTAGATAATTAGTTGTATCAGTTATATTTATGTATAAATAATATTTATGATTGGTATTTATTTATTAAATTTTACAATTGTTCCGATTATCCATTATCTGCTCTTGCTAATAATTGGTCTTTAATTTGCCATGTAAGTGCATTTAGTTTAGAGAAAATCATATATCATGTAAATATTAAAGTAAATCACAAAATAAGTTGACTTTTATAAGAATATAAGCACGTTTTACAACTATCAACATTGAGCTCAATACAGATATAAAACAAGCTTAAGATATACAAATGACATACATGATATGAATTAGTTATTTTCCAGTCAGTCTTGCAAAAAAGTAATTGTCACAATAAAATAGCAAATACATAAAGTAGCATATATTGATAAGTAACAGTACTATATATGTTTATATAGTTTAATATCTCAATTATATTTTATATTACCTACATCCTTAAAAATAACTGATTAATCATGAGCATTAATATATAATAATGTATAACTAATGTAACTTATGATAACAATATACCTAATACAGTGTATTTAGTCAGTGAAAGTAAACACTATATCAACTACTATTTGTTAATTTTCGATTCAATTTAAAAATCATTGTTTAGGTTTAATGTAAAAATTACTGAACGTATTATAAATGAATCAGTGTAGTGGATTAAATATTTTTATATTATAGTCCCTGCAATTGTTAATATGGTATAAAAGATATGACGTAATGTACGTTTAAATTGAATAACTATGAACAAAGAGTAAGTTATAACTAAGCATATGTATCAAATATTGTTATATAGTAGAGTCGTTTTGGCAACCGACACGGCCAAATTACGGACTAAAGACGACGATTCAATACTATGATTTTCCTAAAATAAATGCACTTACATGGCACATTAGAGACCAATTATTAGTAAGAGCAGATACATTTTACAATTTCATTATGTATTTTCAAATTACCGATCATAAATATTATTTATACATAATTATAACAGATACAACTAATTATCTAATATTCCATCTACTTACAAAAACAACATTTCTATTAATAATTTCAATTTTATTAGTGATTTTCATAATAATTTCCAACATTCTATTTTCAATCCGTGCGTTCAGGGAGTTACGGCGCCGCTAGCGCTGAGCTGTGCTAGCTCGAGCGGTGTCCTGAACGCGACTGCTGAGTGCCGGCGCTGGAGCTAGCGGTCGCCATCTTGTCTAGCGAAAATAATTTCGCTCGATGACCTAGCGGCGCTAGAAAGAAGTGGGGATAAGCGATGAATATTCAAATATGAATTTAAAAATTCAAACTCGCGGATTAATAAACACATTAATTTATTAATTGTAGTAGTAAATATCATTTTTACGGTTGCTGTTGTACTTGTTGTTATATTTAATGTTATGCGAAAGTTATAGGTAAATTTATCATATAAAATAGATATTGATAAGTACTATTATATTCGGTTTACATATAAAGTGAATATCTTTTTTCTACTTGAAATAGATTATTTATTTCTAATAAACAAACAACTGTTAGTCAATCCTAAGTAATATATGAAAATAATAAATTTTGCTCGATGACTTAGCAGCGGTAAAAGAAAGCGGTTAAAATTCAAATTTGAATCTTGTGAATAATACGATCAATAGAAACTTCAATTGTGTTGCACAATAGATCTTAAATAGTGCCTAATAAGTCTTTTTGATATGTTTATATAGGTATTGAAATGTATTTTGAAATAGATATAACTAACAAGTAATGTCAAACAGTATAATTCCTTCTAATTTGGCACTAAATTTAATCAAAAATATTAAGAGCTGCTACTGAAACTAATGAGCTATATATATAATATTGTTTGTTTTTGGGCCTTATCTTCTTATTATATTTTCGTGTTCTAAAATACATTAGTATTGTATGCATAAGTATAGATAGCTACATAGTCTATTAGGTAACGTAACTTAAGACTTTTACACAAGATCTACCATCAGATTCCAGTACGATAAATGTTGGAATAATATTGCTTCTTAACCACAACAATAAAACAAACACACAATGTTATCAGTTTATGTCATTTTTATTTATCAATAGGATAGGCGATTTATTTATTTATTTATACACTTATTATAAACTAGCATTCAGAAAATACATCAATTAATTAAAATTGAAATGAACAACTATTCACAGTGCCGATAAGTATCTCAGCCAACACTGCTAATATAATAGTGTTAATCGTTACATCAGCTTCAACTAAAACCTCAAAACATTCCAACGAATTTGCTAACATCAGATTTCAATAAGTTAAATATTGGAAGAATATTGTTTTTACAACTACAGTAATAAAATAAATACACAAAGTTATTTCTTTGTAATAAATTTATGTATCAGTTATAATTCTGTGGTTATACCTACTCTTACTGCAACATTAGCATTCAGAAAATTCATCAACTAATTAAAATTGAAATGAATACTGTTCACAGTGCCGATAAATATGTCAACCAAAACTGCTGATATATGGGGTTATCATAAAGTAAGGGATATACTTTAACTTATTATAACTTTTTAACAAATCAAGCTAACAACAAAAAGTAAACGAAATCTAGTTGCCTAAGGAATGGGATTTGTTGTATCTATGGAAAACAAAAGCGTTGTCATGACAGTTGTTGACACAAGTGTTAAAAGTAAATCATTCAATTTGGAGTTTGTTTTCAAATTAAAACTCAAGTAAACGTAAAGTTTTAACGACTCAAACTGTAATAGCATGGACCTACGAACAAGAATTGGTTTAGTTCAGTGTTATTATGAATGCGGCAGAAATTACACAGCTGGATTACGAAGATTTCGCACGAGAATGGGTTTGAGAGCGGGGCCCTGTCGTATGAAAGCGTACCGCAATTTGATACAAAAATTTGAAAGAACAGGTTAGGTAATTGACCTTCCGAGATCAGGAAGACCAAGCATTAGTGATGTCCAAGTTGCAGAGGTTCTTGACGAAAATCAGGACATAGCCAGAGGTAATCCACTAGCAATCAGCAGTCCAAATGCGATATCCAAGCGATTGCAAATGCCGTACACCACGGTCTGGAAAATTTTCCGCAAAATTCTAAAAATGTATCCATATAAACTCAAAATGCTGTTTGAATTAAAGGAGGCAGATTTGGCTAGTAGGTACGATTTTTCTTTGCGATTATTGGCTCAGATGGAAATTGAACCCGAATGGTTATCCCGTATTTTATGGACAGATGAGGCACATTTTTCTCTGAATGGTGGAGTCAATACTCAAAACTGTAGAATCTGGTGTGCAGAAGATCCACAAGTAATTGTTCAAGAAGGTCTTCATGACAAGAAAGTCACCGTTTGGTGCGGTTTTACAGCTGATTTTATCATTGGTCCGTATTTCTTCGAAGAGCTACAGAATGGAGAAGCCGTATCTGTAACTGTTAACGGTGAACGATACTTGCAAATGTTAAGAGATTATGTTATTCCACAGCTGCAAGACGAGCACCACAGAATTGAAAACATGATTTTTATGCAGGATGGAGCACCTCCGCACATTTTCCGACCAGCTAAAGAATTTTTAACTAACGTTTTTCAAGATCGCGTTTTAAGCAGACATTTTGCAAATTCATGGCCACCAAGATCACCTGATCTTAACCCAGCGGACTACTGGCTGTGGGGTCATTTAAAAAATTTAGTGTTTAGAAGAAGACCAACAACGCTACAAGAATTAAAAGACAATATTACGGAGCAAATTTGTGCAATTCAACCAGAAATGTTAAGAAATGCAGTGTACAATTTAGAGGAACGGTTGCTGATTTTACAAGATCAAAATGGAGGACATATTGAACATATGCGGTAACTGGGTTTGGGCATACAAAATCCCATTATTTAAACAATTAAATTTCGTTTAGTTTTTGATATTAACTTAATTTGTTAAAAAGTTATAATAAGTTAAAGTATATCCCTTACTTTATAACAACCCTGTAATATTGATAATAGATTACACCAACTTCATCGAAAACTTCCACATAATCCATATAATAATACACTGTATAATGTAGTATTAAATATTTAGACACACTATATATTATAGTAAATAATTTACCATCTCCTCGGTCAATTCTAAAATAAGGTTTTTATATTGCTATCATATATTAATTACACACCAAATACGTTAACTTTATTTTTAGTTTAGATTTTAAAAGTACGTATGTCACGTCTTCATACTTCAAACAATAATAATAATAATTAAATTAAATAATAATAAATTTCAGAACGCCAAATTGCCGCTGTCAGACTTCAGAAGTAGTGAAAGTACGCATGTCCAAGCAACAATTTTAAAATGTACTACTGTGACCCGTTCAATGACTTCAGGCGCTGGCCACAAGCTCTAGCGCATAGGTTCCCAAAGTGGGCGATAACGCCCCCTTGTGGGCGCTGCAGGTCTAAAGGGGGGCGGTAAGAGACCCAGAAAAAAAATGGGGGCGTTGTGTAAAGGCTTAGGGGGCGATTTGTAATTTCATCTAGAATCTAGGAGGACTCTTAGACACCGACTGAGCTCTCGACTCTCGACTAGGGATGGGCGATAAACATCGATGTTCATTGAACATCGATATTTTAGGATCGATGTTCGATGTTTTTGCATCGATGTTTGCAATTTAGATTTATCGATAAACTATCGATGTTAGAAGAAATATAGTGAACATCGAACTTTTAAGCTTGACAAAATGTATTTGCACTAATCACAAAATAAAACAGCGTCCTCTGTTGACAAATACAAAAATGTTTCCAAATTAACAGCTCACATACAGGCTACGAGGATGTAAAATTGTCTACGAATAAAAGAAGTATTTAAATTACACAGTGCTATATCATATAAATTCGAATATTTCATTTTAGGCTCTTTTAAATATTACTCAGTATAAATATTTAAATAATATATAATTAAATACATAAATTTATAGTACTTTTAATGTGCAGAATAAAAGTTAAATTATGTATGCATGCAGAATAAGTGAAGGAGGTAAACGTATTTTCATAGAAAAAGAAGGGAGATAGACATTACCGATGTATACTTCTTCGGGAAATTCCCTAGTGCGTACAATCATACACGACGATACACGTATTAAATGCAAGATGACACATCAGAAATATAAAACCATATCCATATGTATCTCGGTATTTGCCAGCGTAGTCAAAAAAAAATGCAAGACTATAAAATCCCAAATAAAAATCGTTCTCTTAAAAAGCTTTGATACACGTAAATGTATATATTTTTTAAGTATCAGACGATTTAAGTCATGTGGTTGTTTCATGCGTAATTGCATAATATTGTTTTTTTATATAGTTTTTTTTGAGTAGTTTCTAAAGTTAACTACATATTATAAATGTATATATTTCTTTTATTATTTTTTTTGAATAGTGATATCTTTTATATCATTTTGTTAAGGACGTAAATTAATTAAGTTATAATAAAGTTTTTGTTAAACTGCCAAAAAATAAATCTATAAATATAATTATCGATGTTTAAAAACATCGATGTTTGGTAGTCGATATTTTGCAACCATCGATGTTGATCAACGACGTTAACATCGATGTTTGATATCGATGTTTACCCACCGATGTCCCATCCCTACTCTCGACTACAGCTTGTGAACATCAACTAATATTAATTAAGAGATTGCTCAAACCAACTCGGTTCGATATTTCTCTCCGAGTAGTTCATATATCTGTCCTGTTTTATTGAATAAATAAAATAAAAAACATATCAATCGGTCGCTCCGTTTCGAAACGAAAAGAGACACAAACAAACAAATAAAAAGGCAACTGTATCAATCGGCTGGTTCATAGAATACTTGTTCTTACTTGTTGAGTGCGATTGAGCGTCGAATGAGATAAACGAGTTTATGCATGTTTGTCTTATTCCTGTCGGTGCGTGCTGCTTATGCAATCCTATATAAACAACGTAATATTTATTTTATTTTCATTTGCGGTTTCGCGCGTAATAGATAAGCAGTACTTAAGTTCAACACTTATACTTACGTATTTCTCAAAACAAAACAATGTCGGAAGTAAAAAAGAAGAGACGGCAATACTGTGCGGAATATATTAAATTCGGATTCATTGAAAATCCTACAAACCCATCGTCGCCTTTGTGCCTTCTATGCCTAAAAACATTTTCGAATGAAGCCATGAAGCCTTCAAGACTTCAAGATCATTTGAATAAAATGCATCCAGATAAGAAAGACAAGAATGTAGCATATTTTCAAGACCTAGAGAAGAAGCATAATACTCGGCCAAGTGTAGCAAAACTCTTTTCGGCGGCTGCTAAGCAAGATGACGACGGACTTCGAGCTTCGTACAACATCTCTTTGTTAATTGCTCAAAAAGGCAAACCACACAACATCGGAGAAGTGTTAATTTTGCCAGCAATAAAGGAAGTAATAACTACTGTGCTTCATAAACCGGCCGCAGATATTATCGGAAAAATTCCTTTGAGTAATAATTCTGTGCAAAGACGAATTGATGAAATGGCCGGAAACATAGAAGAATCATTGTGCAATCATCTGAGGACTAGTCAATTCTCAATTCAGCTCGATGAGTCCACTTTACCAACTAATGAAGCATTGTTGCTGTCTTACGTGAGGTTTATTAAAGATGAGAAAATATGTGAAGAACTATTGTTTGCTAGAAATTTAGAGACCGATACAAAAGGCGAAACCATATTCAATACATTGGAAAAGTTTTGTGATGAGAAAGAGATTCCCTTGAAAAATATTATATCAGTTGCTACGGATGGCGCTCCGGCTATGACAGGGTGCCATAAAGGCTTCATAGCGTACGTAAAAAATAAAATTCCAGATGTCCTTGCTGTACATTGCGTTATTCATAGACAACATTTGGTTGCTAGAAATTTAAGTGAACGACTATTTCAATCACTGCAATATGTCATCAAAGCAGTCAATAAAATCCGTAACTGCTCTTTGAATGATAGATTATTTCATCAGCTTTGTGTAACTAATGACGAAGATTTCAACCGTTTGTTGTTTCATACCGAAGTTCGTTGGCTATCAAGAGGCAATTGTCTGACTCGATTTTACAACCTGTTTGACTCTGTGATAGAGTTTTTGGAAACTAAAGATACAGAATTGCGCAACAAGCTCATTACATCAAAAAATGATATAGCTTACATGACAGACCTGTATAAATTGTTCAACAACATGAATCTCCAACTGCAAGGCGATGAACTAAATTTAATTAAAACAAAAAATGTCGTTGCTGCTTTCGCAGCCAAACTGCTTCTACACAAAAAGAATATGGGCAGACGTGAGTTTCATAATTTTCCGAATTTATCAGTATCCTGCAGTAACGACGACTTGTTTGCCTACTGCCAACATTTGGAAAAGCTCCACATTGACTTCACCGAACGATACCAGGATATTTTGAACTTGGAAATACCAGACTGGGTGTTGGATCCGTTTTCAAATGTCAACACAGCAATATCACCACATCTGGAAGAAGAACTTATAGAATTGACAACGAACGAGGAAATAAAAATCAAGTTCAAAAATGGCTACCAAGAATTTTGGCTACAAAAACCGATCCCGCAATTGTACCCTGGATTGTGGTCAATCATTCAACGATTCTTGATAGCATTCCCATCGTCATATTTGTGTGAACGTGGATTTAGTGCTGTAGCAACGCTGCTTACTAAAAAGAGAAATCGTTTGCATGTTACCGAACGTGGTGACTTGCGGCTGTTCTTGAGTAAATTGGAACCTGATATCAACAAACTTATTAAACAGCATCAGATTCATCCTTCACATTAGTTTTTATATTAGAATCGATTATGTTTGTTTTATTTTGAATTTTGAATAAAAGATACTTTTTCTGAATACTATAAAGTTGCGTTTCAATAATCATTCTCATTGGCAGGTGTAGCCCGTAAAAGTTAACTTGAGACCTGAGCGCCGTTGTGTACTACCTACTACCCTCAGGTCTCAAGTTAACTCATTCATTCTAAACGAGACTTTTACTATAACCCATAGTAAAAGTCTCGTTTAGAATGAATGTTTAATCTCCGCTAATATAGCTCACAATAATTAATTTAATTTGAAGTTATAGTGGTTTTTGAGTAGGTGAAAAAATGGGGGCGCTAAAAAATAATTTATTCTCAAAGTGGGCAGTAGGCAAAATAAGTTTGGGAACCACTGCTCTAGCGGTATACGCTTCCAGCGCCGTAACTCCCTGAACGCACGGAATGACATTCTACATCGTATTAATTCTATTGACTGATTCAACGAAGCATAACCGATGCAACACGAATCTTAGAATGTGATTGTGCCCTCACTCGATTTATCGAATTTGTTTACACCCGCCATTTTGTTTCTCTAGATTTTTCGTATTTACGATTTTGCTAAAATTTAATCAAAAAACGTACAAATCGAAGGTAATTGTTGTTGTGTGCTTAAATAAACATCATTTATTGTGATTTTCATTATTTCAATGCTCTATATGGGATATCTTACATGCGATGTAACCTGCAAAATTCACTCGGTGAGTACCTAATTTATTTTTTATCTCCACTTCTGTACGTTTCCACCCTTAATGTTATAAGTAAAAGATGTTCAGTTAGAGGTCCTCTATAAGGTACAATAATGGGTGGAGACTGTGGCTAGAAATCTGCAAAAGGAAAATCCCTTACCACAAAAAATATATATCAAAAAATCTATGGAAAAATTGGAGTATATGGTTGCAGCTGATTTTTGACAAAAAAAAAAAAACTAGTGTACCGTATAGAGGACCACTAATTGAACAACTTTTACTTATAAATTAATCGGTGCAAACGTACAGGAACGGAGATAATTAATAATTAAGGTGCTCACCGAGTGAATTTTCCATGTCACATTTTTAGTCGTATCTGTTATACATACCGTTGAAATTATGAAAATTGTAATAAATGATGTTTATTTCACTTTACCACATAACAATTACATTGAATTTTTATGTTTTTTAATTACTTTTCTGCGATTTTAAATATCTTAACATAACCCCTACATAACAACAAACAACCTAGTGGAAAAGTTGCATTCGTACCAACTACTGTTATCCATAGAGTTATAGAGTGGGTAGATAGATGGTCGAACAAATTTGTATTTTTCAGTATTTATTTGAAAATTATATGCAAATCAGTAACAAAAGACGTTATAAAATGTATATTATTTATAAATTTGTAGTTTATTTCATTGACTTTTAACATGCCTTTTAATATTATATAATATCCAGTAAATAAATACGGAAAGATATAGAGAATGTTTATAGGTGTTTTCTTTCATTTTTTCAAACATTCATAAGTCTCGTTTTGCACATTTACATGATTTATACTGCAAACTTTGTTTACTATTTCGCTTTGTGGCGCATCTTTCCCTCACACTTTTTGGGTTTGCCGCCCTTTTCACTCACACTTTTCAGGGGGTGGGGGAATAGTGCAGTTTTTACATTGGATTTTTCAGTTGATTTATATAATATCCAGTAAATACTCCAATTTACCCATAAATTTGTAGTTTATTTCATTGATTTTTAACATGCCTTTCAAAATTATATAATATTCAGTAAATAAGTACGGAAAGATATAGAGAATGTTTATAGGTGTTTTCTTTCGTTCTTTTCAAACATTCATAAGTCTCTTTTTGCACATTTACATGATTTACACTGCAATCTTTACTTCTCATATAAAATGTATTGTTGAATTTATCTTTGCAATTATTGTTCTTATAAATTTTGTGTTCACACTCCGAGATGGTGGGGAAAAGGGGGTGGCAAAAATAGAAATGAACGAAAAATGCAATGCAAACATTCAACAATAAATGAATTCAATGTGATTACGAACTTGTACGGTAATAATTAATAGCAATTTCTGTACCCTATCCGTTGTACGCACTGGTCTTTATTTCCGCGCGGGGGGGGGGGGGGGGGGGGCGGCAAAATATCAAAAAATTGGTATAAATCAACCGAAATAAATACCAGTGCGGACAACGAATAGGGTACAGAAAGCAAGAACAAATATTGTTGCCGCCCCCTTACCACAAACCCGCGCGCGCGTGGTAGTGTGAAGGAGGCGGCAACAAAAGAAAGAAATTTGCACCGGGGGAAGGCAGATGGTAAAAAAGTAACAAGCCGATATAAATCAACTGAAAAATCCAATGCAAAAACTGCACTATTCCCCCACCCCCTGAAAAGTGTGAGTGAAAAGGGCGGCAAACCCAAAAAGTGTGAGGGAAAGATGCGCCACAAAGCGAAATAGTAAGTAAGTTTGCAGTATAAATCATGTAAATGTGCAAAACGAGACTTATGAATGTTTGAAAAAATGAAAGAAAACACCTATAAACATTCTCTATATCTTTCCGTATTTATTTACTGGATATTATATAATATTAAAAGGCATGTTAAAAGTCAATGAAATAAACTACAAATTTATAAATAATATACATTTTATAACGTCTTTTGTTACTGATTTGCATATAATTTTCAAATAAATATTGAAAAATACAAATTTGTTTGACCATCTATCTACCCACTCTATAACTCTATGGATGACAGTAGTTGGTACGAATGCAACTTTTCCACTAGGTGGTTTGTTGTTATGTATGGGTTATGTTAAGATATTTAAAATCGCAGAAAACTAATTAAAAAACATAAAAATTCAATGTAATTGTTATGTGGTAAAGTGAAATAAACATCATTTATTACAATTTTCATAATTTCAACGGTGTGTATAACAGATACGACTAAAAATGTGACATGGAAAATTCACTCGGTGAGCACCTTAATTAATAATTATCTCCGTTTCTGTACGTTTGCACCGATTAATTTATAAGTAAAAGTTGTTCAATTAGTGGTCCTCTATACGGTACACTAGTTTTTTTTGTCAAAAATCGGTTGCAACCATATACAGTGGAATCTCCCTTAACGGACACTTCCTATAAGCGGACACCCCCTTTAGACGGACACTGTTGCCAGGTCCCGGGAGCGCTCCATAAGAAAAGCATTGCAATCGCTCCCCCTTGAACGGACACTCTCTTGAGCGGACGCGGACACCCGCTTGACAAAAAAAATTTTCTTGAACGGACATTTCGTTTGTTTTTTTCCGGTTTTTTTCATGTCATAGTTTACAAATAAGCTTGTCAAGACTCTTTTAATTTGCTCGCCTTAACTACAAGGCTCGGTTTGTCATATTTACTACATCACATGACAGTTAAATGTGGGTATGGTACATAAATATTTTCTCTCTCACATAATGTTTTCAAACTAACGTTTTTTCTACAATTTACGCTTTATGTACATACTTACGCGATTTAGGGGATTCCCCCAAATAACATAGATGTGCGTTTGTTTATTGTACTTTGGAAAGAAGTGTTCATTCGTTTGTATACATTACTGCGGGCGTGACGTTTAAAAATGGATAAAAAGAGGTCTGTATTAACACTGAAGCAAAAAATAAAAGTGATTGAAGTGTACAATAAAGAAAAATTAAGTGTGGGAAATTTTTCGAAGCGATTTAACATTGGTAAAACTCAAGCTTCTGACATTATAAAGAAAAGAGAAGAGCTAATTAAAAAATGGCACTCAAATGCAAATCTAAATGAGAAAAGAAGCTTTTTTAATGCTGAAGGACTGACAATTGATCAGTTGTCCTACGAATGGTTTGTTGCAGCACGCAATAAAGGAATTCCATTAACTGGTAAATAAATTAGGTTTCTTAATTCTATACAAAAGATTTACAGCAGGTTGATTCATTTTATCACTAATTTACTAAATGGACCCTGATTGACTAATATGTTTTATTTAAATAATTTTACTTTTCCATTTAGGTCCATTGATACAAAGTAAAGCTAGAGAAAAGGCTGAATCCTTGGGTAACAACACTTTCAATGCCTCGTCCGGTTGGTTTAACAAGTTTAAAATTCGTCACAATATTACGTTCAAAACGATATCTGGCGAAGCCGCCTTTGTTAATCCGGCGGATGTAGCATAATTCATGGTGAAACTACCTAATCTAATAAAAGAGTACCTACCAAGAGATATTTACAATGCAGACGAAACTGGGCTTTATTTTAGAGCATTACCAAACAAGACTATGAATTTAAAAAATCAAAAATGTGTGGGAGGAAAATTGTCTAAGGAAAGGATAACAATATTGCACTGTGCGAACATGGCTGGAGACAAGGAAAAGTTGCTGGCTATTGGAAAGGCATCTAGACCAAGAGCTTTTAAAAATATAATAAAAGATACTTTACCGGTGACATGGAAATCAAACACCAAATCATGGATGACGTCTGAAATTATGAGTGAATGGTTAAAAAATTTCGATCGGAAAGTGGGAGCACAAAACATGCAAATTTTACTTTTTCTGGACAATGCGGCATCGCATCCAAAAAACATCAATTTGAAAAACACTAAAATACACTTTTTGCCTCCTAATTGTACTTCAATCAGCCAACCACTTGATCAGGGTGTTATTAAAAATTTTAAGCATAATTACAGAACTTTGATACTGAAGCACTTACTAGCAAACATTGAAATTTCTAACACAGCCAATAATTTAGTGAAACGTATAAACTTATTGGATGCAGTTTATTTTGCTAAAAGTGCATGGGACCAAGTTACTGCTGAAATTACGTTTAACAGCCAGGAATATCCGACAACATTTGATGTTGATTTTGAACCTGAAGATGAGTTGCCATTAAATCTACTTGCTGAAATTCAGAAAAGCTGTATTGCAGGGGTCAGTGAGCAAAGCTTAAACGATTTTTATCATGTCGATGATAATTTACCAGTTGAAAGATCACCTTTGAAATTACGCGTACTATTTCAAGAACAAATTTCTGAAGTTCAAGAAATTTCTGATGGCTCAACAGATGAACTTGAACATTCAGATCTTCAAGATGCAAGAAACAACATCTTAACATATAAGGAGGCTTCGGCTAAAGCGCGTGATCTTATAGCGTTTGAGAAATGCCAAGGTGATACAGAAACTATGAATATACTTTTATCGCTTGACTTACATTTTCAAGATGTTATTGCCAAGACCAAAACACGCCAAACTAGAATGCAGGAATATCTATTGAAATATGTAATATAGTATATATGTATGTACTTATAAAACATTTTAAACTTTTATTACATATGGAAATACATATTTACATATTAATGATTTTTTGTTATTAAACCCAATTGAATTGTTTATTTTTTTAATAAAAGCATTTTTCAATAAAAACTAACCATCTTAGAAACATTTTACTCATTTAAATTTGTAGTTTTCTCTTGACCGGACAGCCCCCTTGTATGGACACATTTCAATGGTCCCTTCGGTGTCCGCTCAAGAGAGATTCCACTGTACTCCAATTTAGCCAAATCTATAGATTATAGATTTTTTGATATATATTTTTTGTGGTAAGGGATTTTCCTTTTGCATTTTATCTCTATAAGGTACACTAGTCATTTTGTAAAAAATCGCCCGACACCTCCACTGCATTTATTCCCAAGTAGTTAATTTATTTAGGCATTTACTTACATAGTAGTCCATTATCAAATTCAATTTTTATATTACTAGAATTGAAATCTTCCTCAATTTTAACATTGTCGTTTACTACATTATACTGTCCTTCAGATGATTCCATTTCCATTTTAATATTACCTAAAATAGTGGCTGCCTCATATTCTTTTAGCTCATCATGCCATTTCATGCGATCTTTTAAATCAAAATTGTTTACGGTAATAACAGTTTCAGAGACGTGAAGTTTATCATCCTCAAAATCGTCTTGTTCGTTGGTATTCGATGTATTTATAGAAAACAATGTGTTATTCACATCACAATTTTCAATTTGGTCGGCCATAACCACCACAATTACTAATACAAATCAGAGGCAACAACTTCTACAATAAGAATGATATCACCACCACAATTACTATTGTCACCTATTGTGATTCTGTACGGTTGTCATTCAGCCGCCATTTTAGAGCCGAAAAATCAATGATCTAATACTAGGTTCTTTCGTTTGTTTTTCGGTGTACTGTAGTTCGTGTTACAATACACTACAATTAAAATACACTAAAAAACAGCTGATTTTCGGTGTATTACACCATGAACACTCGTATGTGGCGGGCGGCGTAAGTTTAAAAGTGAGTGTATTTGTTAGAAAAGTTTTGTGAGTGGTTTAGTTGTACACTTCATAAAGCCTTTTTTTAATTCTATACTGTGTACCTATATTACATAATGGCGGGCTATATGTGTGAATGTAACGAAAATGAACTTTCACAAAGAGGCTCATATATGATACTGGCATACTGGACATTTTAAATATATTGGATCCTCACGAAAGTGATGCTGATATAGCAAATATAATTTCTTTATTTCAAAAATATTATGTCCCTACTGTGATAATGGTCATTTGACACACAACCAAAAGTTATTTAACCAGAAGCTGTCTCAGGCAAGGGTGGATAAAGAGCACACTTTTGGCATTCTTAAACAAAGATTTAGACAGCTCTATTATTGTAAATTAAAAGGCATTAAATATTTATGCCACTTTATACGTGCTTGTTGTGTGTTATATAATCTATGTATGCAGAACATGACGACATACCCAACAAAGTGGAGGATTCGATAGCAGGAGAACAAAAAAGAGACACCATTGCAGCAACATTAATATAACAAATTTATTGTAATATAAATAAATATTCCAAATAAACTACAATTTACATAACAAAAATAAAAAAGTATTATCATTTGACATATAATGAAACATAATTAAATAAACTAAAAAACAATTCACTTCAAATAAATGGCACTCATATATCACAATTAATAAATTTATTTAAGATAATTCTTTTAAAATGTCAGTCCTTCCTTTGTATGCTTTTAATTTTGCTTCTTCTAGCTTAAGGATATTATTCATAAATTCTTCCCGTTTCCTACCCTCTTCGGTGATCCTAGAATTTTCTTTTTCTTGTAATTCTCGAATCTTTATTAGCTCTTGCAATATTGACTGTGAGGGTTTTCTTCTTGGGTTTCTTTCCTTCGTAGTTGCTGGAATATCTTCTATGTCATCAGTGTTTCTTTCAGTATTTAATGCACCCTCAGCTTCTACTACTTCTTTCACATTTATTTTCTGAATAATGTCTTCCCTCCTTTGTCCACCACCTTCGGAATCTGATAAAAATTCAGGGAAAACAGACCTTCTCTCGGAGTTTATTCCAACTAATTCTCTGGAAAAAAAATGGTAAGTATTTTCAAAACACAGATAGTAAAACACACATACTGTTCAAATGAACATTTACGTTTTCCCCTGACACTTCGCTTATTATTTGCACTTACATCTTCTATCTAGGGTTTTATATCGATTTTCTATTTGTATATTGCTAAAAGTAAATCCTTTCTCTCTCATCTTACTTTCAATCAATTTCCATAGCAATTTATTATTTTTCAGTTTTATTGTTTTTCCAATATTGCCAATATATTCCTTGTATAACGATAAGAGGAATTTTGTGGCTTCATAAGTCCAGGTGTTTTTGAAAGTATCTAAGACAATAAATTAATAGTTTTGCATTTCTACTTGAACTATTTTGGAACAGCTAATGTTGGCATTTAGTTATGTTATTTAAATTTTATTATAAGACTCTTACTAGCTAACTGTCCAACACTTGAAATGTTCTTGCAATGTTAAAATGAAAAAAAAAGACATGCAAAACTTCTACAACTTCTGTTTCATGGGTCTCAGATATTCTCGTAATTTCTAAAATTTCTGGGTCACCTCGTAATCCGTAGGGAATTATTTTATCCTCACGTAATGCTTTATGGAAGAATTGTATTGCAAACTGATCATCTGAAAAAATTATTCAATAGTAGTAGAATACCGCAGTGATAATCGAAAGACTTATTATACCGTTTCTATGTCGATCCATTACTTCTACATGATCTCTTAACGAGATCACAACGCCTTCTATAATGAATTTTATTTCTCAAAGTTCCTCCATTTTCATTGATAAAAAAATAATAAAACAAAAATAAATACTGGCAGAATTAAAACAAAAATCGATTCGTACCGTTTTACTTAACCTATTCTTATTTTGGTTTCTATAATACGTGATAAAACTTATTGCGCATGCTCCACGAGTGGCCACCTTTTCCACCGGCTTCAAACCAGGTGTATAAATTGTACACTTTTTCACCCAAAAATTAAAAACACTCAAACAAACGAATGCGTGTTATGACATAAATGTAGTGAACACTTTACGCACCACAACAAACGAATGAACAATCATTAAAAATGTGTAGTTGGTGTACAACGGTGTACACTTTTAAAACAAACGAAAAGACCTACTATTATACTACTAGATGCACTGTACGCTATGTCTTGCTGATTAGGAAGTGACCCACACCATAGGAGAAAGAAGGAAAATATATGAGCGTCGAAAGTTTGACAAGGATGAACAAAATTGACCGTTTTATGTGGGCAAAATTCAAATATGTTGCTATAGCTTGTAATGGCTTATAATGTTTAAAAGTATTATTTTGATAAAAATATGCTATATTAAGAGGAAAGTAAAGGTATTGCAACTATAATAATCAAAAAGATAAATAATTAAATATATATTATTAATATGGTATTAAATATATTCTGTTTAATAACATTTTAAAGGTATCTATGCTAGTTGCCATTCTTCATTAAGGAAAGAAAATTAATTAAATATGACTTTTAATGACTATTAGATAACTATATGATTTTGTTCTTCTAATAATACCTATTTTAGCATGTTTGATGATCATTCAGTTTTTATTTAAAACAGTAGTATTAGAAAAATATTTTAAAAATCACTACACATATCAGTTGGAAATTTTGAATTGACCACTACAATTTTTCAAAATATTATGTTCTGAAAAAATAAATATAGAAATTGGCAGCTTTTCTTAGGTGTTCCTTACAACTTCTGATATATTCAAAATAAAAGACAATTAATGCTTAATTTTTTATTAAAATATATGTACATATAATTAATATGGATTAACAAATACGTAAATGGTAAATATGTGATCGAAGAAAAATGGAGAAAGAAATATTAAAAATACATAAAGCTAGAATAACAACTTGTATTATTTCGTGAGGTGTTTTTTCTGTGACTAATTCAAATACTTCAACATTAGTTACATTTGGGGATTCTGAGCTATAAGGTAAATAGAACATTAAAAATATCTAGGTAGAATAATAACTACAAATAGAAATCTTACTTTAACAGTTCTTTGCTTGGTGCATCAGTAATTTTTAATCGTTGAGATCTGCTATTACAGGGAATTTTTCTCAAGTGAGCAGGAAAATTGAAAATACTTTGAATTGCATTTTGGGGCAAATATTTTCTTCCATAACTTATAACAAAATCTTCAGGAGCAAAATGCTCTGAACACAATCTTGAATATTTTGATGGCTTAAAATCCTTTCGTTTAGTACAAATTATCCACTGCTTGCATAGTACTTGATTAGATTGAAAACTATATAATTTTTTATATCAAATCTACAAATCATGTATTTTATTAAGAATAGTTAACCTGTGAAATGATACGTTCATTCCCTTTTCTGCCCTATTAGTACAACCATACGCTGCACATGACATTACCATTGTGTCTTAAATATGTGACTCCAAGCACTGCGAAGCTGGTATATATAATATTCAACAATTTAAAATATTTATTATTAATTTTGTTATTGATAATAGCACTTTTAACCAAATATATTACACTAAATCCATGAGAACAACACTGTTAAATTATAAGCTGAAGTTAACATTTGCCAATATTCTTGATGATTCTCAATTTATATACATTACCTATATCAAATAAAAATGAAATTCTTAAAATATGTCTAATTACAATCACAATTTTATAAATAAAAATAGTTGATTGAATCATCATGAATCCACAGTTGTCTTTATACTCGTATTTCTTTAAATAAAAATAAAGTCCGTGGTGTATGAAATAAAATCAATACTAGAAGAAATCTATTAATAAAATACATAATCCAAATTACCAAAAAGACAAATAAATATGTATAAATCAACAAAATTGAGAAAGTTTATATACAAAACCATGCGATATCGCCATGTTTTGCCCACAACTAACGGTTTTGTATATCTGTCTCCTTTGTATGTAGAGGTCACAGAGAAATAGAGTAGGGGAGAACGCGCTTAAAGATGCGCCAACTAAGTTAAATTGAATTCCGCCATTTTGAAGGTTGCTCACAAGCCTTACAAAAATGTTTGGAACAAATAACTTTATTTTTGGACCAGGTCCACGTTTCAACATTTTTTCCTAGCACATCTAACCACATTTTCAATGAATCACCCCGTGGAAATCTACAAATAGTGCAGAATTAATCGCGCTCTTAAAGATGCAATTCTTTCATTCTATTACGGTAATATTTATACCTAGCTCAACAATTCGCATGTAAAGTTCATTGACTTAGAAAAATGTAAACAAACTTACGTGTGAAAAGAAATGCCTTCCGGCTTAAATCTTCGACTGTTACTGCAGCCCAACACAGAGCACGACATGTTAATAACACACACAAGTCCTTTTTAATACAATTAATTAAAAATAACCTCCAAGCTTGACAATTACAACAACACAAGTGCCAATCAGTGTTGTCCCAGCGACATGTGAGTTGGTAATAGAATTCTGCGCAAAAACGTAATAGATTTACCTTGTTTCGTAATAGATGGCGCAGCTATTTTCAAGACTATATAAAGTCCCTGAATAGTAGGCTGAATAGTTAAAAAACCGCAATACGGTAACCATTTTTTGTCCAAAATCTGACAGCCAATAATATTTTTCTTGATGTAGGTATTAGTTGGATGTACCCAACCAGCAAAATCACAATTTTGGCGAAGGATCAAAATATGTATTTGCTAATGTAGAACAAGTGTACATATAGTGATTTTGCTACAAGAATACTGTTCCAAAAATATAGGACGCAGCCAGTGCCGCCGCGTGGGGGTGGCAAAATTGTTCACCGCACAAGGGCGCCTGGGCCAGGGGGGGCGCCAAAATTTATAGATAGTACTTATAGTTTTTTAATTTAATGTTACTTAAATAAAAGTTGTTAATTATTCGCTTGCAATTTTTTATATTTTCTAAGCAATAAAATGAGATTTTATTTTTATTTTAATTTTATATTTTAATTCTATTTTACTTTTGTTTTCGTTTCTGCGGCTTGTTTTCGTTTGTGTAAAACAAAATTTGATTGCCGATGCGAACAATAAAAACACGTTCCGTGTGGAATTCGCGCTACCACACGGAACGTGTTAAAAATCTAAGAATTTGTAACATGTAACAACAGGAATTGGGAATGTTTTGTATCGGCATATATTTATTCTTTATGTGCTGAGAAGCTGTTGCGGTTCAACGTCGTTGTTTAGTTTGCCTTATTTTTGCAATGATAATACACATTCATTTTTTAAATGTGACAACCAAAAGTCGAGGAAACGAGGAAACCAATAAAGCCCAAATTGAAGAAATTTTTTTAGGATTTCAATCTGTCGACGACATTACTGGACAGGTTCTGTTTGAATTCATAAATGGACATTTAAAATCGTTGGAACTAAATTTTTCAGATTTACGAGGCCAATCTTACGATAATGGTGCTAATATGAGAGGAAAGCACAAAGGATTGCAACAAATAATTATTGAAAATAATTCGAGGGCACTCTATATCCCCTGCTCTGCGCATTCTCTAAATTTAGTTGTAAATGATGCAGCTAAAATTTCCTTCTAAACAGTTAATTCTTTCGGAGTAGTGCATGAGCTTTACAACTACTTTTCTTCATCCGTTAAACGTTGGGCTATTTGCAACAGTATGTTGAAAATCTAACTTTAAAGCCACTCTCCAACACCAAATGGGAAAGTAGAATTCAAGCTTTAAGACCGTTGAAAAACGATTTGAAGGGAATTTTGAGAGTGTTAATAAATATTCAAGAAGATCAAACAAGAGACATGGAATCAAGAATTCAAGCAAAAAAGTTGATTCAGAAGGTTTCCTCGTTTAAATTCATTTGTTCCATTAACATCTGGCACGATATTTTAAATTTAGTAAATGTGGTAAATGAAATAATGCAAAATTATAAATGTGATTTACAAATCGTGACTTTACAAAATCTTATATCAGAACTAAATCATCAGATCAGATGAAACGTATGCAAACATGCAATTGCCAATGCAAGTATCGTTGCTAATGATTTGGGGGTGGATACTGATTTTCCACAAAGTCGAAACAGGTTTAAAAAGAAACTATTAAAAGATGAACAAACCGACGAACCAATCAACAATCCAAGACAAAAATTTAAGGTTGAATTTTACGATATAATATTAGACACTGCCATTTCTTCAATTACTGAAAGATTCAGTCAATTAAAAGAAGATTACAATTACTTCAAGGTGGTACACTATATACCTCATTTAAAAAACTGGAGTGACAATGAAATTCTAAAACATTGTAAAGAATTAGAACAAAAATTAACGGATACTAAAAATGTTAATGAAAATGACATTGATGGATTAAATTTGTTCGAAGAAATAAAATCTTTGCGATATTTTACCAAAGAGGATATGTCGCCTATTGATGTTTTAAATTATATTTATGAAAACAGTCTTACCGATACGTTTCCAAATATTGCAATAGCTTTACAGATTTCTGTAACCCTGCTAGTTTCGGTAGCTACTGGAGAACGAAGTTTTCCAAAACTTAAAATTATAAAAAACTACATGCGATCTACCATGGCGCTGGAGAGATTATCGGACTTGTCAATTATATCCATAGAGAGCGAAATTTTGGATAAATTAAATATAAAGGAATTGACACGAGCGTTTGTAGTTGCTAAAGCTCAATATTTGAATATGTTTTCTATTTTTTATATTTTACTTAAAAAATGTTTTATCATTGTTTTGTTTTTAAAATTTATGAAATAATGAAAAACAATAAGACAAACGTGTTTTAATAATCTAAAGCTTTTCAGTTCGAAAGTCAAATTTTGAATACTATAAAAGAGTATATCACATATAATTTGCAGCACTTTATAAGAGTCCAACAGAACCCCATAAAGGGGCGGGGGCGCCAAATTTCAATTTGAACAAGGGCGCCTAATACCCAAGCGGCGGCCCTGGACATAACCGTAGTAGCAAAACCACTATACGCATACTTGTCCTACATTAGCAAATATATATTTTCATCCTTCTCTAAAATTGTGATATTGTTGCTTGGGAAGATTTGAAATTAAAGTAAAAAAAATCGTTGAAAAATCAACGAAAACGTAATAGATTTATATGCTTTCGTAAGGACGTAATAAAACATAGTGAAACGTAACAGATCTGTTACAACTGTAACAGCAATCGCAACACTGAGTGCCAATTACCCTGCAATAGAGGCGGGTTGTGAAATCGCAGTCTGCTACTTTGTCACTGCTACTGGTCAGTCACCGTTAGTAACAGTGACAGCAGCTTTAAAGTAGCAGTTCTCTCAGTAGTGTTTTATAAACCCGCCCTTTCACGTGAACGCCAAGTCTGTTACCATAGGAAGGGCGCAGTTATATGCAATACGTTTTTCCTCGACTTGCGACTTGCGACTAGCGAAAATAACCGCTTTCAGTAGTATCAGTGAATATAAACAGTGACAAAAATAGCTGCTTCTTTTCACTGTGACTACCGTGTCACAGTAACAGTTTGTCACTGCTACCGAAAAATAGCAGTTTTTCCCGACACTACCCTGCAAAATGGCGACCACAATAGCGTTTGCTTAAAACTGGATGCGCACTCGTCGAAGCGCGTTCTCCCCTACTCTATTTCTCTGAGAGGTCAATTCCTCTCTCTCTACAGTCCATCTAGTAGTTCTATATTATTAGATCATTGCGAAAAATTCTATGCACTGCTGCCAACCCACTATAGACAATTTCCCCTGAATGCTCTGAAATCAATGATCTAATAATATAGAACTACTAGATGGATTGTAGAGAGAGAGGAATTGACCTCTACATACAAAGGAGACAGATATACAAAACCGTTAGTTGTGGGCAGTAGTGGCGCAGTCAAGCCAAAATTTTTATCCGCGGTTTGTATTGCGTGAAGGCCGATATAGATGTCGCTGGCATCAAAAAATTACAGTTTTCAATAACACTAAGCAAATAGCGGGCGATTCAAAATGTATTTGGTAGCGGGAAATTCAAAATTAAGTTTATTACAAATTAGGGTTTAATACCGCGAGATCAAAAATATATTGATAAAGGTTTGCCATGGAATGTAAAAATCTGTCTTAAGTTATATCATTAAGTGTCATACTATCATTAATATTTGTCATTTTAAGAGAAAATATAATGCAGTGTGACACTTATGGTGGGATTCTGTAACTTTCTCGGAAGCTCCGATTATCGTAGGCCCTGGCAACGAAGTGACGTTGCGATGACGATTTCAGAATTTTTATAGTTAGTGACGTAGAAGTGTCAAAACGTTCGTGAGTAAAGATTTTGTTGGTTATATTGTGGATATATTATTATATAATTATTGTTAATATACTGTTCCTGTTTGTTTATTTGTTATAATTATTATTGTTCCTGTTTGTTTATTTGTTATATTTATTATTGTTCCTGTTTGTTTATTCGTTATATTTATTATTGTTTTATATTTGCAAATATGAATGGCTTTATAGCATTATTATTAGATGAAGATCACAACAGGTAGGTAATCGAAAATATAAAATATATAGAGTATACATAATATTCTCTGTTTTCTTTATTTTAGAAATTATATGCGTATATTCCGGAAACGTTTAAAAGATCACGGAAATCCTTTTGAAATACCAAACAGGCATTTTAAACAAATGTTTAGACTGAATAAGGACACTTTTCAAAACCTTATCCAGTTATTGGATGGACATATTGAACAAACAAATATACCATTACATTTGAAGGTTATTATCATAAACATCACTTGAAATGCATATTAACTTTATAGTGCTAAAATTTTAGATTGAAATATTTTGGTATATGTTTACGAGATGATATGTCTGTTTACATGTTAAACATAAAGGTTATGTACAAAAAATCGTAAATTGACACTTTACGTCACTAGCTGTAAAAATTCTGAAATCGTCATCGCAACGTCACTTCGTTGTCAGGGCCTACGATAATCGGAGCTTCCGAGAAAGTTACAGAATCCCACCATTAATGATATAACTTAAGACAGACTTGTACATTCCATAGCAAACCTTTTTCAATATAATTTTTGATCTCGCGGTACATGATCACAACAGTCATCAAATTGCATACTATTTACTAGTTCCCGTAGAAATGAGGAATCATTGCTAAGGAAAACAGTATGCAGTACGATATTCAATTACAATGCTGTAACCACACAATAACGTTTTAAAGAAAAGAATTACTTAAATAATTACACTTTAATATTGCTACATAGAAAAGGTACAAAGTACATTTATGAATATTAATAACTAACATCTAACACGTATGTTTTAGTTAAATTACCAGTACAAAAATAAAGTAACGAAGAATAGCATAATCTACCAAAAGTAGAATATTCGACTAACAAACATATTTTTAACATTAAGATAGAATTTCTGTTGAAAAAGCACAAGTACCTACTCAAAATACTACAAAGTAGAAAAGGTATACATGTATGATTACTATTGAAAAATTATAACTAACATCCAACATGTGTTTTAGTTAAATTACCAGTACAAAAATAAATTAACGAGCAATAGCATAATCTACCAAAAGTAGAATATTCGACTAACAAATATATTTTTATTAATAGAATAAAACACCTTTTTCACAAAAAATAGTTTAATAACTAGATGTCACATTTTGTGTGCACTGCACACATCGTCAGTAATAACAGTTACTATTGACGATGTGTGCAGTGCACACGAAATGTGACACCTAGTTATTAAACTATATTTTGTGAAAAAGGTGTTTTATTGTATTAATATTTCTATATTTCACAAGTGTTCAACATATATTACTACAAAGATAGTTTTAACAATAAGATATAATTGCTGTTGAAAAGTACAAGTACCTACTCAAAATACTACAAAGTAGGTAATTAAACCCGATAGATACACAATGACTTAAGCCCATGTTTACTACTACCATTTACAAAATCTTGTATTACATAAATGATGAACATAAAATAAGGTGACATAAATAAAAATATGGATACATAAGATACCTAACAAATTTAGTAGACGTCTTTTCATCAATATATAATTAAAAGAGTGACAATTAGGGCTTAAAAACTAAATAATGTTAATTACATGGCTATAGAACAAAACAAAAAAATTAAACCTGCAATAACTAACACCAAATTGGTTAATTTATTGTTGTCGTAAAACAAATGAGACTTCCAATGATATGGCTGCCTTAAGCTCCATGGGTGGCCTCATGGGATGGAGTGTCGGCACTGCATTTCTGTTGAGGTGTACTGAATGAGGGTGTGCATAGTATGTTGTGTCAAAATGTAGGCTGCAAAGTTTCTTATTACATGTTGTACTGGCATCTAGCACAGGTTTCATGCCCATTTGCTGTTGCCAAGTTTCGCTCCTGAATAATAAAATATAATAATTACAACTGTATACTAACAAATATCAACGATAGTATAAAGGCACATTTTCATTATAGGAAGCTGCACAGGAAAATCATTAAGAAAAACCATAAATGCTTCTGTACCAAGAAATCTGAAGTTTCTATTAACACTGCTAAACATGGATTGATTGCTTGTGAAAAAACATAATATAGAAACTTAAAAACAAGTAGTAAGTTTTTCGTGTAGTTTAAAGGCTTTCTTATACACCCATTGGGTTAAACTGCAGTTGAGGTGTCGGGAGACTAGTGTACCTTATAGAGAACCTCTAATTGAACACCTTTTTCTTATAAAATTATCAATGCAAACATAGAGAAATGGAGATAAAAAATAAATTAGGTACTGATCAAGTCAATTTTGCAGGTTACATCTCATGCAAGGTATCCCATATAGATCATTGAAATCATGAAAATCACTATAATTGATGTTTATTTCACATAATCACACACAATTTAGGTCAATTTGTATGTTTTCTTATGACTTCTGCGATTTTAAAAGCACCATCAAATGTCAACGAAAACAGCTGATATCATGTGATCTCGTATTTACAATTTTGCTAAAATTCAATCAAAGAACGTGGAAATCAAAGGTAATTGTTGTGTTGTGAGCTTAAATAAACATCATTTATTGCGATTTTTATTATATCAATGCTCTATATGGGATATCTCACATGGGCTGTAACCTGCAAGATTAACTCGGTGAGTACCTAATTTATTTTTTATCTCCATTTCCCTACATTTGCATTGATAATTTTGTAAGAAAAAGTTGTTCAATTAGAGGTCCTTTATAATGTATACTAATCATTTTGTCAAAAATCGCCTGACATCTCAACTACAATTATTCTCACTTATATTATACTCCTAATAATTGCAAACTTTAATTGGTGTAATCGGAAACCAACAAAATCCTTGCTACAACCAGGTGGTCCTTGTTGCACTTAGAATCAGAACTACAAACAAAAAATCTCCAGCTCACCTTCGGGTTATATGTCAACTATTAGTGCCATTAGTTACTTGTTGGCATTCTCGGAAAATATGCATCGCTCTTGCTTGTACGCCGCACATACAATTGATACAATGCACCAGCTTCTATCCATATTTTAAGTCTAAAAATGCATTATGTCAACTTAATAAAATTATCATATTACTCTTTACAGAACTTACGGTACGATTATAACACCACTAACTAAGTAGCAATAAGAAAAATAATGTTTAGCAACACACACAAAATTTGTTGGTTAACGGCCTGTACCTGTACGCCCTTGCATAAAGTGACAGCACAGTAGTAGCGACATCTCAATTATTCGGTTAAAGTCATGATTCAAATTTACTTCTAGGTCTCTTGTTTCTAACACCGTGGCGCCATCTAGGTGCGCCTGCATTAGGTAGATTAGGCGGCAAAACCCCTCATTTAAGTGAACCATCCGATAATCCGTGGTTGTGGGCAAAACATCGCGATATTGCATTGTTTTGTATATAAACTTTCTCAATTTTGTTGATTTATACATATTTATTTGTCTTTTTGGTAATTTGGATTATGTATTTTATTAATAGATTTCTTCTAGTGTTGATTTTATTTCATACACCAGTGACTTTATTTTTATTTAAAGAAATAAGAGTATAAAGACAACTGTGGATTCATGATGATTCAATCAACTATTTTTATTTATAAAATTGTGATTGTAATTAGACACATTTTAAGAATTTCATTTTTATTTGATATAGGTAATGTATATAAATTGAGAATCATCAGGAATATTGGCAAATGTTAACTTCAGCTTATAATTTAACAGTGTTGTTCTCATGGATTTAGTGTAATATATATTTGGTTAGAAGTGCTATTATCAGTAACAAAATTAGAAATAAATATTTTAAATTGTTGAATATTATATATACCAGCTTCGCAGTGCTTGGAGTCACATATTTAAGACACAATGGAAATGTCATATGCAGCGTATGGTTGTACTAATAGGGCAGAAAAGGGAATGAACGTATCATTTCACAGGTTAACTATTCTTAATAAAATACATGATTTGTAGATTTGATATAAAAAAATTTAGTTTTCAATCTGATCAAGTACTATGCAAGCAGTGGATAATTTGTACTAAACGAAAGGATTTTAAGCCATCAAAATATTCAAGATTGTGTTCAGAGTGTTTTGTTCCTGAAGATTTTGTTATAAGTTATGGAAGAAAATATTTGCCCCAAAATGCAATTCAAAGTATTTTCAATTTTCCTGCTCACTTGAGAAAAATTCCCTGTAATAGCAGATATCAACGATTAAAAATTACTGATGCACCAAGCAAAGAACTGTTAAAGTAAGATTTCTAATTGTAGTTATTATTCTACCTAGATATTTTTAATGTTCTATTTACCTACCTTATAGCTCAGAATCCCCAAATGTAACTAATGTTGAAGTATTTGAATTAGTCACAGAAAAAACATCTCACGAAATAATACAAGTTGTTATTCTAGCTTTATGTATTTTTTTTTAATATTTCTTTCTCCATTTTTCTTCGATCACATATTTACCATTTACATATTTGTTAATCCATATTAAATATATTTTAATAAAAAATTAAGCATTGTCTTTTATTTTGAATATATCAGAAGTTGTAAGGAACACCTAAGAAAAGCTGTCAGTTTCTATATTTATTTTTTCAGAACGTAATATCACAGGTAATATTTTGAAAAATTCTAGTGGTCAATTTAAAATTTCCAACTGATATCTGTAGTGATTTTTAAAATATTTTTCTAATACTACTGTTTTAAATAAAAACTGAATGATCATCAAACATGCTAAAATAGGTATTATTAGAAGAACAAAATCATATAGTTATCTCATAGTCATTAAAAGTCATTTATTTAATTTTCTTTCCTTAATGAAGAAAGGCAACTAGCATAGATACCTTTAAAATGTTATTAACCCATTACGTGCCGGTGTCATATATATAGGACAACTGACTTACATTTTTTTTTTAAGAAATCTCGTTAATAATAATAAAAACGGCCTACCGTAGGATCAACATGTACCTATTCTGAATATATATTTAATTTTTTCTTCACAAAATCAGCAACTTTACTGATGCTGTAATTTTTTTAATTCTGTAAGATATTCCGCCATTCTGCATGCCAGTGCGTTAAATCATGTAATTAGAACAAATAAATTCATGACATAAATTTTACCTCGTGAACAGCTTCTTTACTTATGTAAGATAATTATTACGTTACAATTTTGTCTACTGGTACATTCATAAATTAGATTTTTCTCAAAAAACATGGGACACCGGTACCCTGAAAGGAAAACTGATCACGGTGCGCGCGCGCTGTACTCACGTTTTGACAAGTCTAGACAACTTACTTGCATGAAAGTGGGTTATGTTTTGTGTTCCTAAAAGGCAATCTAATCTTCCAAGGTACCGCTGAATCCGCTGAATAACTCAAGGTGAGTTCAAATTATAAAATAGAAAAGGTTCTTTATGATTATTTGTGCATAGATGGCAACAAAAAAATTTCTAACGTTGGCCGATCTAGAAGCGGAATTTGAGCGAGAAGAGTTTTGGCATGACATGGAAAATGTAGATTCCATAGATGTGGTTGTAGTTCCTCCAGAATCCAATTCTCTGAGTGACGAAGACGAAGGAGATGATGATAATTTAGGTCTGGTAGAAATAAATGATATTCCCGGTACTTTAGAAGTGCACGTTCAATCTGAAGAAGCTGATAAAATTGAAACTGTTGAAGTTGAAGGCGAGAGACCTGAAAATGAAAAAGGTGAAGAAGTTGCAGCAGGTACTAGTGGTAGTAGAAGAGGATCAAAGAAAAGAAAACTAACCGACATTGCACCAAAATGGATAAAGAAAAGTCCTATTTACAGAAACGTGTCACAAGCTGGCGAGTCTGAGGAGACCAAGGTTGAAAGATTATATGAAAAACTTGCTGAATTTACACCGCTTCAATTATTTGAAAAATTTTTGGATGACGAATTCTATCAACATATTCGTTGTAAAACAATTCGCTATGCAAAAAGTGCTAAAAACGATTTAAATTTTGATATCACAATTGACGACCTTAAAACTTTTATTGGCATATTACTGCTTTCGGGGTACCATACCCTTCCTTCTGAAAAATTGTTTTGGGCAACTGATGAAGATGTGGGCGTACCAATTGTGCAAAAAGCAATGTCAAGAAATACCTTCTTGAAAATAAAATCAGTGCTACATTTTGCCAATAACGATGAGACAGACCACGCAGATAAATGTTTCAAAGTTCGTCCTCTAATTCAAAAAATTAACAAAGCCTTTCAGCAGTGGGGAGTCTTTACCACAAACCTTTCCATTGATGAGATGATCGTTAAGTATTACGGACATAATCGATTAAAACAATTTATACGTGGTAAGCCAATTAGATTTGGTTATAAATTTTGGGCGCTATGCAGTTCCAGTGGCTACTGCTATAATTTCTCTGTATATACGGGAAAGAGTATGACAGAAGATACCGGTGGACTGAACTTAGGATCTAAAGTCGTCACCAGTCTTTTGGAATGCGTTGCAGTACCCCAAGATCACGTGGTATATTTTGATAATTTTTTCACCAATCGTGACTTGTTGATTCATTTAAAAAATGTAGGGTTTAGAGCCACTGGTACAATACGCGAGAACCGCACAGAAAAATGCCCACTAAAATCTTCGAAGCAGTTAGAAAAAGAACAACGCGGCTCTTACGATTATAGATTTGATGAACAAGGTGAGATTTTGCTGGTAAAGTGGAATGACAATAAATGTGTCATTATGTGTACCAACCACGACGATATTGAGACAATGGGACGAGCGAGTCGTTGGAGTAGTGCCAGTAAGGCAAAACTAAATGTGCCTCAACCAAATCTCATCAAATCCTATAACCAGCATATGGGAGGAGTTGATCACCAAGACTGGCTAGTGGGGAAATACGCAATTCAAATTCGAGGAAAAAAATGGTACTGGCCAATATTCACTCGTATGATAGACATGGCCCTTACCAATGCGTGGATTTTATATAGGATTTTACACGGGGCACAGTCCATCAGTTGTTTGGACTTCAGAAGATCAGTTGCTGTTCCATATCTAAAACTCAATTGTAACGGATCTAAACGAAAGACGCATGCTGCAGGAGTAGTTCTCGACGTTAGATACGACGAAAAAAATCACTGGATTCAACGTAGAAGCAACCAGAGAAGGTGCCAGTATACAGGATGTCAGAAAAAGCCATTGACATATTGCTCCAAATGCGATATCACGTTGTGCGTTGAATGTTTCCAGCCGTATCATACGAAATAATTATTGATTTTGTGCATTACGTGGTCCCGGTGTCCTATATATAGGACACTTTAAAAAAAATATTAGAAAAATTATTTTAATTTTTATTTTTATATAAAACTCTTTGTTAATGTCGGTAAACTAATTGTAAATAAAAATTTGAATTGTTTTGCAATTATTTCTAGTACCGGTACCTAATGGGTTAAACAGAATATATTTAATACCATATTAATAATATATATTTAATTATTTATCTTTTTGATTATTAAAGTTGCAATACCTTTACTTTCCTCTTAATATAGTATATTTTTAACAAAATAATACTTTTAAACATTATAAGCCATTACAAGCTATAGCAACATATTTGAATTTTGCCCACATAAAACGGTCAATTTTGTTCATCCTTGTCAAGCTTTCGACGCTCATATATTTTCCTTCTTTCTCCTATGGTGCGGGTCACTTCCTAATCAGCAAGACATAGCGTACACTGCATCTAGTAGTATAATAGTATTAGATCATTGTCTGAAATACTCGAATGGACTACCTAAGTCTGACGTCACAAGGAGGCGGGGCTCACAAAACCTTTCCAAACATTAGAAAAGTGTATGTAATCTGTCATAAGAAATAATTTAAAGCTATATTATAATTTTATCGAGTAAAAACAGAGTATTGCAAGCTTATAATTGGTTTAATGGTACACTAAACCGTTGATTGAAGGAATACATAAAGATGCGCAACGCTATAGGAAAAGAGCCTGTCTTACCGCTAAATACCCCCGCACACCCCTTGCCCTGAAACACAGTCGCTGTCTTGTGGCGACACCAAACGACCATACCTATAACTGCTAGAAATTGACGAAAAAGCGATGGTTTTGCCGTTTGCAGTAATTACATATAATAGCTCTGGGCGAATTTACATGCTTTAAAGTCTCCTGGACATATGAACCTATATATTTGTTCAATATACATTAAACATGCATATTTATGTATTGCAATAATATGTGTTTCATTTCCGCTTCTTGTAGGTATTTAATTTATTCATTGAAATAGATGTTCATTTTAAATATTATCGGATATGTATACAAAAAATCGTATTGTTAGATGTTTGTATATTCTAAGAAACACAGGTGTGCGATTTTGTGTCTTGGTTTTATTTGTTAATGTTTAATAAAAGTCGGCTTTCCGGTTTTCCCTAATACCTATATTTCGCAATTGTACCTGACGGTAATAAATATCTTGTTTGCCTAGTGAGTGCGTACCTGTAAAGATAGTTCTAGGAAAATAATCCGATCATAAACCGTTACCTATATGTGCATAATTACATCTGGGAATATGAAATACATAGAAAATGCCCAAAAATTTCTTAATAGTTTTCTGGATAATTTAAACTTAAAAATTAACTATTGACATTGTTTTATGTGTAAACTATGTAGGTATTGGTGTAATATGGAAATATACGTAAAATAAGAAGTAAATAAATAATATGACAGTTAAAAAAAACTATTATTGTTAAAAATAATATATTGTAATAAAACCTTACAGAAATATCGTCACATTGTTTTTACTAACACATATATAAAACGCCATGGCAGAAGCGCAAGAATGGTTTGGCAGCAATAACTTAAAAGATTAACAAGAGTAAAACCAATCATCTGAAAATATCAACAAAATCAAACACTTGTACCCAAACAGTTAGGTTCCTGGGAATAGAAATAAACAACAACCTTAAATGGGATTCCCATGTACAAGTATTGCACAATCGTTTAGCATCAGCCATATATCTCATACGAAGAACCAAGCAGGTATCGAATTACCATGCTGCAAGAACTGTGTATTATGCTCACTTCCACTCCAGAGCGTCACATGGGATACTGGTGTGGGGTTCGTCTGGGGCGGCCTTGAAGATATTCTTACAGCAGAAAGAGGCAGTAAGAGCGCTGACCGGGGCTGGATACAGAGACAGCTGTAGAGATATTTTTAAACAACACCAAATATTAACCTTACCCCCAATATACTTCTTTACGTCCATGGATCCCAAAACAACTTCCAGAGGCACTCTGATATCCGTACCTACCCAACAAGAAACCAGAACAACATGGTGCTACCAACGCAGAACCTGGAGAGGACCAAAACAGGAACAAATTGCTACGGCATTAGATTCTACAACCATATGCCGGAATCCATAAGATGCCTCAACGAAAGGAAGTTTTACCAGTCTGTTAAGAAAATTCTAATGAGAGAGGCCTTTTACACCTCAGAGGAATTTTTAAGTTTCAGCTTTACTTATCGTTGATAAATAACGAGAAAATTTTTAATGTAAATTGGGATATAATTTAGCATATTTGATGTAATTATTTTATGATTTGTTTTCTTTTGAATTTCATTATGTTCAACAAATCATTGATAATTGATGTATTATTTGACCTATTATTTGAATGTTTTATTATATATTGACGATTATTGTAAATTTTATTACAAAAAAATATACTATTATTATTATTATTATTAATCTCTGTTAAGTTTATATCTGTGAGGTATATGCACAGTGTAGAGGCAAATAAAACACGTGTTAATCTAGAATGTCAGTGTTGTCCCAGCGACATGTAAGTTGGTAATAGAATTCTGCGCAAAAACGTAATAGATTTGCCTTGTTTCGTAATAGATGGCGCAGCTATTTTCAAGACTATATAAAGTCCCTGAATAGTAGGCTGAATAGTCAAAAAACCGCAATACGGTAACCATTTTTTGTCCAAAATCTGACAGCCAATAATATTTTTCTTGATGTAGGTATTAGGTGGATGTACCCAACCAGCAAAATCACAATTTTAGCGAAGGATCAAAATATATATTTGCTAATGTAGAACAAGTGTACATATAATGATTTTGCTACAAGAATACTGTTCCAAAAATATAGGACACAGCCAGGGCCGCCGCGTGGGGGTGGCAAAATTATTCACCGCACAAGGGCGCCTGGGCCAGGGGGGGCGCCAAAATTTATAGATAGTACTTATAGTTTTTTAATTTAATGTTACTTAAATAAAAGTTGTTAATTATTCGCTTGAAATTTTTTATATTTTCTAAGCAATAAAATGAGATTTTATTTTTATTTTAATTTTATATTTTAATTCTATTTTACTTTTGTTTTCGTTTCTGCGGGCTGTTTTCGTTTGTGTAAAACAAAATTTGATTGCCGATGCGAACAATAAAAACACGTTCCGTGTGGAATTCGCGCTACCACACGGAACGTGTTAAAAATCTAATCATTTGTAACATGTAACAACAGGAATTGGGAATGTTTTGTATCGGCATATATTTATTCTTTATGTGCTGAGAAGCTGTTGCGGTTCAACGTCGTTGTTTAGTTTGCCTTATTTTTGCAATGATAATACACATTCATTTTTTAAATGTGACAACCAAAAGTCGAGGAAACGAGGAAACCAATAAAGCCCAAATTGAAGAAAATTTTTTAGGATTTCAATCTGTCGACGACACTACTGGACAGGTTCTGTTTGAATTTATAAATGGGCATTTAAAATCGTTGGAACTAAATTTTTCAGATTTACGAGGCCAATCTTACGATAATGGTGCTAATATGAGAAGAAAGCACAAAGGATTGCAACAAATAATTATTGAAAATAATTCGAGGGCACTCTATATATCCCCTGCTCTGCGCATTCTCTAAATTTAGTTGTAAATGATGCAGCTAAAATTTCCTTCTAAACAGTTAATTCTTTCGGAGTAGTGCATGAGCTTTACAACTACTTTTCTTCATCCGTTAAACGTTGGGCTATTTGCAACAGTATGTTGAAAATCTAACTTTAAAGCCACTCTCCAACACCAAATGGGAAAGTAGAATTCAAGCTTTAAGACCGTTGAAAAACGATTTGAAGGGAATTTTGAGAGTGTTAATAAATATTCAAGAAGATCAAACAAGAGACATGGAATCAAGAATTCAAGCAAAAAAGTTGATTCAGAAGGTTTCCTCGTTTAAATTCATTTGTTCCATTAACATCTGGCACGATATTTTAAATTTAGTAAATGTGGTAAATGAAATAATGCAAAATTCTAAATGTGATTTACAAATCGTGACTTTACAAAATCTTATATCAGAACTAAATCATCAGATCAGATGAAACGTATGCAAACATGCAATTGCCAATGCAAGTATCGTTGCTAATGATTTGGGGGTGGATACTGATTTTCCACAAAGTCGAAACAGGTTTAAAAAGAAACTATTAAAAGATGAACAAACCGACGAACCAATCAACAATCCAAGACAAAAATTTAAGGTTGAATTTTACGATATAATATTAGACACTGCCATTTCTTCAATTACTGAAAGATTCAGTCAATTAAAAGAAGATTACAATTACTTCAAGGTGGTACACTATATACCTCATTTAAAAAACTGGAGTGACAATGAAATTCTAAACATTGTAAAGAATTAGAACAAAAATTAACGGATACTAAAAATGTTAATGAAAATGACATTTATGGATTAAATTTGTTCGAAGAAATAAAATCTTTGCGATGTTTTACCAAAGAGGATATGTCACCTATGTATTGATGTTTTAAATTATAATTATGAAAACAATCTTACCGATACATTTCCAAATAATGCAATAGCTTTACAGATTTCTGTAACCCTGCTAGTTTCGGTAGCTACTGGAGAACGAAGTTTTCCAAAACTTAAAATTATAAAAAACTACATGCGATCTACCATGGCGCTGGAGAGATTATCGGACTTGTCAATTATATCCATAGAGAGCGAAATTTTGGATAAATTAAATATAAAGGAATTGATACGAGCGTTTGTAGCTGCTAAAGCTCAATATTTGAATATATTTTCTATTTTTTATATTTTACTTAAAAAATGTTTTATCATTGTTTTGTTTTTAAAATTTATGAAACAATAAAAAACAATAAGACAAACGTGTTTTAATAATCTAATGGTTTTCAGTTCGAAAGTCAAATTTTGAATACTATAAAAGAGTATATCACATATAATTTGCAGCACTTTATAAGAGTCCAACAGAACCCCATAAAGGGGCGGGGGCGCCAAATTTCAATTTGAACAAGGGCGCCTAATACCCACGCGGCGGCCCTGGACACAGCCGTAGTACCAAAACCACTATACGCATACTTGTCCTACATTAGCAAATATATATTTTTATCCTTCTTTAAAATTGTGATATTGTTGCTGGGGAAGATTTGAAATTAAAGTAAAAAAAATCGTTGAAAAATCAACGAAAACGTAATAGATTTATATGCTTTCGTAAGGACGTAATAAAACATAGTGAAACGTAACAGATCTGTTACAACTGTAACAGCAATCGCAACACTGTAGAATGTGCTCATGCAACTGACTTTTATTTCTACCTATACAGAGTTATAACAAGGAACATGTCCGATAGGTGGCGACACATATATTAGTTTATTTGATATATTTCAACACCCCCACTTATCAACTAAACTACATTTTAGAAATGTATGCCCAGCAGTTTTAATAATTTCTGATGCCTCTCTGCACCTAAAGTTTTTGTTAAGATATCTGCCGGCATAATTTCTGATGGCAAGTATTCTAATCTTACAACTTCTCTTGAAACTAATTCCCTTATATAATGATGGCGTATGTCAATATGTTTACTGCGTTTGTGATAAACAGGATTACTAGCTAAACTTATTGCACTTTGATTATCATTATATAAACTAACACAACTATAATCTCCTGTTAATTCTAATAGCATGCCTTTTAAGTATACAGCTTCTTTAACAGCCTCTGAAACTGCCATGTACTCAGCTTCAGTACTTGATAGAGCAACTGTTTTCTGTTTGGAACTCTCCCATGATATTGCAGACCCACCAAAATTGAAAACATAACCAGTATAAGATTTCCGATCTATACCGTTGCTACCCCAATCGGCATCTACAAAACCTTGTAAATTCATCTCATTTTTTGAAAAAATTAAACAATAATTAACAGTCCCTTTCAAATATCTTAAAATTCGTTTAGCATATTTCCAATGACTTTCATCATAATTATTGTTGAACTGGCTTAGAAAACTCACACTGTAAGATATGTCAGGTCTAGTCAAAACCGCTAAGTACATAAGACTGCCAATTAAATTTTGATAAGGACACTGACTTCTTACTGCATTTTTATCGCTCTTTAAGTCCAATTTCATTTCCATAGGCGTTTTGACTGTCTTGGCTTCTAGCATATTGAATTTGTCAAGTAGTTTAATAATATAATTCTTTTGACTTAAAGTTATAACATTATTTTCTTTATCAAACCCTACTTCCATGCCTAAACATTCTTTAATTCTACCTAAGTCGTTTATTTTAAATTTAGAGCTTAAACCTTGTTTAACACTATCAGTCTCATTCATATCATTAGAAAAGATAAAAAAATCGTCAACATAAACAGCAACAATTGTAATCTTATCCCCCTTTTTTGTTATATAAATACATGGTTCATGCTTAGACCTTTCATAATTTAACTTTAACAAGATATTATTTACTCTATCATTCCATGCTCTGGATGATTGTTTAAGCCCATATATAGCTTTATTTAATTTTAAACATTTGTTTTCATTCATATAGTTCACACCCTCTGGTATTTCCATGAAAACATTTTCTTTTAAAAAACCATTCAAGAAGGCTGTTTTTACATCTAGATGTCTAATATCTAAACTTAATTTAACAGATAATGCAAATAATAATCTTAAACTTGAGAACCTTATTACAGGAGAAAAAGTTTCATCATAATCCACTCCTTCTTTCTGTGAGAACCCTTTTGCAACCAACCTAGCACGATACCTCACTTCACCTTCACAGTTTATCTTTTTCTTGAACACCCACTTGCACTTCACCAACGTAGCTGAAGAATCTGGTGGCCGATTCACTATTTCCCAGGCTTTGTTTTCTTCAAAACTTTCTATTTCCTCAGACATAGCCTTTTGCCAAATTTCTGAATCAGGTCTTGAGAGTGCTTCCTCCACGGTAATAGGATCATCCATCTTGAGATCTGCAGCACACATGTAACTAATGAAGTCTTTAAATTCTTTGGGTTTCGGTTGTCGTGTTGTCCTTCTGATCTGTTGCACTGGAACCACTTCAGTCTTCGTAATATATTCTTCATCACTTGTGTTTATATTATTTGTATCTTCACATGATGATTCATGTTCAGTTTCTTCAACAAAAGTGTTTATTTCAGCATCCCTTTCTTCTGTATAATCCCCCACTGAATTAACTTCTACTGGAATGTTATTTATTATTAATATATCATCTTCAATTTCTTCCATTATCTCCACATCTCTGGATATTATTATGTTATTGATCTCTGGGTCATACAGTCTGTATCCTTTGGTGGTTTCACTCTAGCCTACAAGAATTGTTTTCTTTGATTTCTTTTCCAATTTATTCCTATTTGCTTTTGGAATGTGTGTCATCATTTTGCTACCAAATATTCTTAAGTTACTGATGTCAGGTTTTTTTCCATTCCATTTTTCCAGTGGTGTTACATTTTCTAATCCTGATACTGTACTTCTGTTATGTAAATATGCAGCAGTGTTAACTGCCTTTGCCCAAAATTTCTTATCGAGCTTGGCGTCAAACAACATACATCTTGCTTTTTCAACAATAGTTCTGTTTAAACGCTCTGCAGAACCATTTTGTTCTGGAGTATAAGTGTTTGTTGTCTGATGCACTATGCCGTTTTCTTTAAGAAAATTCTGAAATGCCTTACCTGTGTACTCTGTGCCATTATCACTCCTAAAAATCTTAATTTTCTTTTCAATTTGGTTTTCTACCATGTATTTAAATTGTTTAAAATATTCAAATATCTCATCCTTAGTTTTTAAGAAATATACGAAAACCATTTTACTACAATCGTCTCTGAATGTAAGAAAGTATTTGGCACCTCCAATAGATTTCTCTTCCATTGGACCACATACATCAGAGTGAACTATTTCTAGTAACTGACTAGCCCGAGATCCTTTCTCTGGAAACGGCAACCTGCTCTGTTTTCCTTCATTACATGTCTCACAATTGTGCTTGTTAATTCTATTTTCATCTTTATATGACATACCTGTAACTGCTTCTTTTGCCATTTTTTTCATGTCATTTTCATTAATATGTCCTAGTCGACGATGCCAAGTTTTCACAGACATTGGATTTCCTCTTGCTAAAAAACATTGCTTAGATTCTTTTATATCCAGTTTGTACATGTTGTTAACTAACTTTGCTGCACCAACCAACTGACCATTTCTGTTGTAAATGTGACATCCCTCATCGCAAAAAGTTACTTTATTGCCATTCCTTATAAGCTGACTTACAGATAAAAGATTTGTGGCTATTTGTGGAACGTAAAGAACGTCTTTGACTCTATCAGCAAGAATTATTTCGTTTACTTTCTGCGTTTCTTTAACCTCATTTAACCAGTGTTTATTTGCGGTTATATGTACACTTGCTCCGGAGTCCATATACCAATCGTTTTTACTAAATGCATGTCCGTTTAGAAATACTGCACTAAACACACTTCCTGTTTCGGAGCTACTATTATTCGATTTTAAACTAGGACAGTTACTTTTAAAATGTCCAATCTGTTTACATCTATAACAACGAATTTCTTTCTTGGTAATTGTACCAGTCATTTTTGTTATATTTGAAGTTGGATTTTTGCTGCCAACCTTACTTCCTCTATAGTCACTAGCACTAGTTCTTCTATGATTTCCCACTGATCTGTGTTTCCCACTCTGCTGATAAACGCGTTACCTGCTTTATCGTCCTCTATTTCTAATAACTTTGTTTTTATTGCATCTGTTGTAATTTCTATTCCACTATGCTCTATGGCCATTATCATTGGTGAATATTTTTCTGGTAGTCCTGCCAGAAGTAAAGATCCTACCCATTCTTCGTCTATTTTAAAACCCGTACTGCGCAATCTCTGTGATGTATCTATCACGTGATTGACATAGGACGCCATATCTTCCATATTCTCTAGACGAGCCGAAGTCAATGACCTTAGTAAAGTTATTTTCCTTGTGAAGCCGGAGTCATGATATAGCTTCTCCAACTTTGTCCAAAATTCTTGAGCCGTCTTCGTTTCTTTTATATGGATGAACAACGAAGTATCAATCGTCAAAATCAGTTTCGCTTTCGCTTGAGTGACCTTGGATTCTTCCGTTTCTGTTCCATCGATGCATTTTTCTAACCCGTCAAGAATTAAAACATTTCTTGCCGCGAACGCCCATTCCGCGTAATTCTCGCGACCTTTTAATTTTGGTATACATGCGATATAACTTGTACTAGCCATTCTCACAACACAATACTGGTTCTTTTTGTACCTCTAATTTCTCAGGGCCAATAACCTGTTAAGTTTATATCTGTGAGGTATATGCACAGTGTAGAGGCAAATAAAACACGTGTTAATCTAGAATGGCTCACATGCAACTGACTTTTATTTCTACCTATACAGAGTTATAACAAGGAACATGTCCGATAGGTGGCGACACATATATTAGTTTATTTGATATATTTCAACACATGGACACCCTTCTCGATAGAGGATCGTAAAATAGAACCATTGTTTCATCCCTTGCAACAACGGACTCCAAAATCGGTTTTGGGTTGTCTCCACACATGTTTAAAAACAACAGCGCACATTCGACTCGACGTTCACGTTGGAGAGCCGAAAGAAGTCGCGGTACCCATCTAGCACTAATTTTATTCATACCCAAATGGTCATGGAGAATTCGGCGAACACTTGTATCGGAAATGTTTGTTATCACTGCTAATTCAATCACTTTCAAACGGCGATCTTCTAGCACTAAATGTTCAATGATTGAAATTTGTTGAGGCGTTATCACTTCAATTGGTCGACCCGACCAATCAGCATCTTCCAGGGGTTCTTGTCCCAAACGGAAACATTTTGCCCACTTTTTTAGAGTTAAATACGAAGGAAATGAATCACCGCAAACGCCGTCTGAACAGCAATGTGATAAGGTGTATGCCCTTCTTTTGTTAGAAATTTAATGACCGCGCGGTACTCAATTTTCGTGCGCTGGTCACGGTGGTTGGCTGGTTACTAAAAACTACTAGGCTTCGAACCGTCATATTTATAGTGTAAACCTCGCGTATGTGTATGCATAACGTAACGGAGTTTGAACACGTTTGAATCTGTATAAGCCTGTCAGGCCGAGAATTTATGGCGCCTACCTCGTATCCTTCTCGTATCTTAACTTTTTCTTCATATTACGTCGGGAAGGAACGGCTTAAAACGATCCTTTTAGTCTAAAAATAGTTTATAAAAAAGCAAAACACGGTTCACTGAAGATTAATACGTTTATTCTTTGTTGTAGCATCCCACATACTTTGAATATAGGTTATATAAATGAAGAGTGACGTAACCATTTTTAAAATTAAATTAGAGTTTCTTATAATAACACCGGTAGTGTTTTAATAGGATTGATTTTATTAAAAAATTGCAGGCGAGAAATTCCGATAAAGCGGTTGATTAGATGCGTGATCATGTCATGCCAATATCGGACGTCAGAAAAAACGTGTACTTACGTAATGGAAATCAGTACCAATTTATTTTAAATCTTTTTGCGCAACTTGTTTTACGGCATATAGGCACGCTGTAGGATATTTTCAAAGATCATTTGCGTTTAGTAAAATAATATTTGTTTAACAGAGAGGAATTTAAAAAAATTGAAACTCCTACATTCGAAGCCGAAGAAAATAATTGATTAATTGAAAAGGCAGACATTTTGTTGAAGCTCCATAACAAAATATAAATAAAATACACTGATTTTAAGTTTCAAAGTAGTTTATTATAAATAAAAATAAACAAGTACATATTTAACTCTGAATTGTGTATAGCTTTACTTTCGGCTAACATTCCTCTTCATAAATTACAAAATCCTGTAAGTACTGAAATTTTTTTTTAAAAAAAAAATGTTTTAATGTACCTACCGGACGAAAGCACTATGCGGAAGTGTTATGTGGACGACGTGTATATGGACACAATTCGAAACAAAACAGATTGTTAATAGTTATTTACGAACCAAGTGCGGGAAGACTATTTTCCCGCATGAGCGCACATTGTAGGCACGGGCGACCGCAGGAAGCGAGTGCTTTTAATTGCGCGAATGCGTGGAAAATGTCTTCACGCAAGTGGTTTGTACAATATTTTTTGTACGAACATTAAATTAAAAAAATATTATTGATTAATATCATTGGTATCATACCTAACCTAAGATAGATTACCTAATTAATTTAAGCAATTCATGTACGTAACTATTACTCACCTTTCCCTAAAATTAAGTTAATATATTCTTACACATGGCAAACATGAGGTATTTATTCTTATATTTATAAATTTATAGTACATTTATTGCGCTTTTTGGTTTAAATACAAACAATTCCGAACTGCCAATATGAATGTCGATGTGGTTCAAATAGATGGCGTTTCAATCTTGCTTAAGATGTCGCTTAAAATGTCCTCAAATAGATGCGCCACAATTTTCTTGGAAGAATTTTTAATTATTACGCCTATTTCTCCAACTTTTAGTAAAGAATAGTGGAGGGAAGTAGTATTTTATAGACTAAATTTTATTACTACCAAGTTAGATTTTTTTTAAATGTCCCAAAGTGCCAGTGTTTTTTTCAATTTTTACAGTCGCCTCAACCGGGAACACGTATTTCCCAGTCGAGCTACACATGCGCCAAATGTCACTTTTCAGGCGGTGAGTACGAAAAAATAATTATATTTATTTTGTAGTCCATGAAACTACCCATTCTTGCGGTAGATACATTGCAAATTTGCTAATTGCTATTTTAAATAACTCAGGTCCAAGTAAATCCTATTTAATTGCATGTAAACAGTTAGAAAAGCAAATAATGTTACTATTTTAAGATTTGTAAATGAATCGTTGATGATTTTTTTTTCTTTCTGAAATTGTACCAACTGAAATTTTTTTAGTGATGCTATCAGATCCAGCAACTTATATGGTTAAAGCAGGTCAGCAATTTAAAATGTTGTACCCCAATTTAATTCATACGACCTGCTTGGCTCACGGTTTAAATAGAGTAGCAAAAGAAATTAGAAATCAGTTTTCAGATGTCAGTGATTTAATTAGCAATGTTAAGAAAACCTTTTTAAAATCTCCATTATGGATTCAATTGTATAAAGGAAAGTTGCGAAATATTCCTTTGCCACCGGAACCTGTAATTACGCGATGGGGTACATGGGTTAATGCCGCAATTTTTTATGCCAAACATCTTGTTCCTCTAAAAGAATTAATAATGGATTTTGACGACGGAGCTAGTCTTGCAATTAGAAAATGTAAGGCAGTTTTTGTAAAAGTTTAATTAAAAACTGAACTAGCATTTATTCAGACTAATTACGAATTTGTTAGCAACATTATTTTCAATTTGGAAACACAAGCTATGCCATTAACTCACTCTGTTGAATTAGTTGAGCTATTTGAAAAAACACGTTAATGAAGTACGAGGAAAAATTGGTCAAAGTATACGTAAAAAATTTAAACAGGCGATAGAAAAAAATTGTGGTTATCTTTTATTTTCAAACATCGCAAAAATATTTAATGGAGATTTTAATATTCAAATCAGTTTGGACCCAAATTTAATTAGTACCCTTAAAAATGCCCCAATAACATCTGTAGATGTAGAAAGAAGCTTCTCTAGTCATAAATATATTTTATCAGATAGAAGACATAGTTTTTTGCTTGAAAATATTGAAAAGCATCTAATTGTTAAGTTGTAATACTAATAAATAAATGCGATTTTGTTTTACGAAAGAAAATGTTATTTTTTGAATTAGTTTTTTTTTTTATGCATTAACCTACTATATTAACCTATTAAATGTTTAAAGTTTACTGCGCAAGTGATACGTACTTATTTTGAATATCATAAAAGTAGTGCATATTTGCACAAAAATCGTGCATATAATTCCGGGCTCTAGAATAATGTAATGGCCCCACGTTGTTACGTCATAATGTATTAGAACCACCTTTAAAATTAATAATAATAACCTGATATAATGGTCCCTCGACTGGTAGCCATATTGTAAAAGAACCCTTATAACGCTCCTTTTATAATTTAATAATTATTAAAACAAAATAAAATAAATTAATTAAATCATTTACCTGACTAGCTCAGATAATTTTCTCTCAAGTCGATCCAGGTAAGAGATGTTAACTATAAATATTCTTGGGCATTATTTGGCACAATTCAATAAAACGCTATTGTATAGATTTAAAAAATATTTATATTAGAAATCAATATTTCTAAAACACATAACTTTTGTAAGAAAATAAATTAATACAAAAGCTGGCCTTGACATTATAAATTTGTGCCTTTTGCATCGCTAACGCAAATTTGAGATTCTAAAATTACAAAATAAATTTAAAAAACGCAAAACGGTGATGCCTTACGGGGCCAAACATAGTTTTCGATAGGTAAACGCTCCTCTTAATGCTATTAATTGTAAATGTTTTTAACTATGATTAACTATAGTTTGAGTTAAACATAAAGCAAATATTTGTTAAAGTAAAATATTATGGCCACCTCTATGTACTTTTTATAACAAATATTTGCTTTATGTTAAACTATATACTTAATCATAATTATAAACATTTACAATTAACAGAATAGCATTAGCAGTATCGTAACATTTAACGACCAGAGCTACATTTAGATACAGGCCCGGCAACGATTGCCGCTGTCGGTACTTAATATGATGTACAACAAGAAAGGATTGCAATAATACGTCAAATTTGAAATTGTTTGGCATGACATATGACATTGATTGAAGAAATAACATGTTCGTTCAAACACAACATAACAAAAAAGTTCAAATGACACTAGCGCCATCTCATTAAATTAAATTAAAACATCTGTCTAAAATATGAAATCTGTACCAAATTAAATTATATACCGACGGTTTTTTTTATCACTGAACATAGCACACGATAACACCTATGTTCAGTTTTAAAATAAACGCGTCAATGCATGGAACATTATGCAACCAACATTGCGTTATGTAACTAATATCGGTCAATTATTTGTTTGGACAAACGTCAAAATCAATGCCATAACAGAAATGACATTTTGAATATTTCAATATTTTACATTTGTATTCACCTAATTTAAAAAAATGTATACAAAAGATGATAAAATAGAAATTTTTAACTGGTATAAAGCTGGAAACAGTTTAAGGAAAGTGCGGGATCTGTTTTCTGTCAAATATCCTGACAAGCCCATACCATCTATCGGAACAATTCAGGCGATTAGTAGGAAATTTGATTCTGATGGCTGTATAATAAATACTCACAGAAAGAAAATTAAAACTCCTTACATCCTAACAGAAGCATTAAAGTTAAATGTGTTATGTTAGAAAGCCCCACTACACCATTAAGTAAATTAGCACAACAATTTAATATTTCGAAGACATCTATATTTAAAATTCTCAAAGAGTACAAATACAAATCTTACAAATTTTCACTTTTACATTAAATGGTTCTGTTAACTCTCAAAATTATCGATATGTTATAACAGTACCTTATTTCACTAAATCAATGAATTCATTTTACATTATTAGGTACTGGTCACGGACGAATGATCATATTCAAAATTTAACACATACACAGGGCTGCGTTCATAAACGTCACACTGCGTGCACTCTAGGGTAAAATTTCACACAAAGCCGTTCAAAAACAGTTGAGTGATTCAATGATGTACGCGTGTAATGTGTTCATAAAGTTCGCTCTCGAATCACTCGAGCGTTTGAAAAACGCCGGATTTGAAACCACGGTGAAGAAGACTCGTCATGCGCACATGGAAGTATGATTGTAATTGCCGCTTCTGTTATGTGGGGTTATATGACACATGTGCTGTCATACTTGTCACCACTCTAAAACCGTTCATAAATACCAAAACGCTCTGTCAACACTCCAGCTGCAAAGCAAATTACTCACACGCCACACACACGATTATAACGATTCATTTATGAACGCAGCCCAGTATAACGCTAGAGTTAATGTATGGGCAGGTATTATCGGCACTGAACTTATGGGACCATATTTTATTGATACAAATTTTAATTCCAATAAGTTCTTGGAATTACTTCGTACACGAATTGTTCCTCGAATTGAAAATTTAAACATTGAGAATCCCTGGTTTCAAATGGATAGAGCCCCAATTCATTCAAGTGCAACAATTAAAAATTTTCTGAATTCGTTTTCCTGGTCGAAGGATAGGGAGGCGTGGTCCGATAGTTTGGCCGGCCCGTTCGCCAGATTTATCGCCAAATGACTTTTTTCTTTAGGGATACCTTAAATCTAAAATTTATAATAATGTAATTTTAACTAACATTGAAGATTTAAAAGACCGCATAAATACATCCTGCGACGAATTACAAACCAAATCTGAATTTTTAACTCGCTCTTTGCAAGAATTTCATAATCGACTCGCATATTGTATGGAATGTGAAGGTGGACATTTCGAACATTTATTAAAAAGTTAAAGCATTTTAAATAAAAATAAACTATTTTTTTTCAATGTGTCTTAAAATTCATTATAATAAGTGTTAAATAAATTTAATATGCCAATTTTCACCCTTTGTTGACACTGACAACTAAAATGCCTTATTATGACAAGTGATGACGCTCGCAATTATCGCAATGTTGGTTGCAGTGTTCCATGCATTGACACGTTTATTTTAAAACTGAACATAGTTGTTATTATGTACTATGTTCAGTGATTAAAAAAACTCACGGTATAAATTCTTCAGAGATATATCCACAGTTAAGGTAACAGAGTGGTAGATGTAGTAATCACAATACATTAAAGTAAATGAATTTGTCTAGAAAACAAACAATGTCAAAATATTTAACAATGGACTACCTAAGTCTGACGTCACAAGGAGGCGGGACTCACAAAACCTACACAGGTTTCTCGATAGATAGATAGAGCCAGTAAAATCAGAAACATTCAACCTTATTCGCATAAGAGATATTACTGAAAAATCGTTAGTTATTAGTATAGACAAGATGATAGAATGGAAATATATCAGATATAACGAATATTTAATTTCAATAATTTATTGTGATTGACCTTTTGTAACTCTAGCTTTTGTTTATAAACGTATTTTGGTAAGTTGCATAAGAGCATATCTTATTTTCTACTTTACATTATCGTCCTTTCTTTCAGATATTTACTTTAGTAGAATTTTAGGTGACAAAGCCAAATGAAAAAAATAGTATTGGAGTAGTTCCTGCTACTTGGATAGTGAAAAGTAACGAGATTTATTACTGTAAGTGGTCCAAAAAAAATCATACGTCATATATTGGCAAACAAAAATCTCCCGAGGAAGGATGGCAGCAGTTTTAAGTGAAAATCATAGGAAAATTTGGTAAGATTAGTATGAATATACATTACTTTTATATACATTCAAAAATAATCTTGTTATGTTTTTATGGAGCCACATTTGAGGAAGCTAAGAGAAGAGAAAAACAATATGCAGAAACATCGGATTCGGAAACACATCTTTGCTATGGAAAAGGTCAACGTAAAAGAAAATTAACAAAAAAAGCAAAGAACGAATGTAGTACTGATTCAGATTTACTGATTCTAATACTAGCAGTGAAAGAGGTGTCAACGAAGAGGTACCTTGTAAGTTAATATTCCTGTAAAGAAATCTAAATACATGGTAGATGAACTTTTTATTTTTAGCTCATAATGCTTGTCCTTCTAAATATTTCAAAATTGACACAGAAAATGTATCAAGTTAAAACTTTGAAAAATTGATGCAAAGTCAGTAATGTTATTTATAATTTAACAACCACTTTTAGCATAGCTACCTCTACAACATTTTAGAATTTTGCGATGTGAATGACCACGAAAGAACAATTGATTTGAGAGCGATTTAGAGGCGGTCAAAATTATTGAAAGTACTTGATGTAATAAAGATGTATCTGTTACGGTAAATGTACACTCTTGGGAAATGTACACTTTTATCGTAAAATGTGTACATTTCCCAAAAAGTTAGGTGTATGTGAACTGAATATAATGTATATGTACATTTCCCGGCAAATGTGTACTCTTGCCTTCACGTTTTGGTAAATGTATACTCTTACCTTCATGTTTTAAGAAAAGTTGGAATACAAATAAATTAAAAATGTTGTTGCAGTAAAAAAATATTTATTTAAATAAACATAATTTCAGGACCAATACGATGGGAATCAAACAAATAATAATAATAACATACTTTTCTTTATTATAACAGTTAAATTTTATAAAACTATAAAGGAACATATAGAAATTTCATAATGAAAAAAGTTTTATTTATTTGGGCAAGAATTGCTATTGTGGCACTTGGAATTACATAGTATTCCAGCATTTTTACAACTGCATTTTTTTGAGGAACATGTTCCTTTACAGATGCATCTTTTAAAACCTTGTCCACCAGTAAGGGACTGCATTCCTATAATTTCTCTTACCGATTTCTCAACATCTTGAGGAACATCTTCGTATGATATAAACTTTTGTTCGCAAATGGCGAATTCATGCCTAGAATAAGATTGTTTTAAAACTCCCTGTTTAGTTCCTAATTTATATAAATTTTTATCGTTATCTCTAGACAAAACTACGCAAATCAAATTTTTTGGATCCGTTTTACCACGATCAACGTCTGGAATGGAAACTCTAACATTGTCACCAATCACAGCAGCAGGAAATTTTTCTTTCTTTTGTTAGCTTGATTTTCTAAATTTTCCCTTGCTTTCTTTCGAGCATTATCAATTAAAATTTTCTTCTCGTTTAAAACAGAATTTAACTCAAAACTTCCATCTTTAACTTCAATTTGGTTGCATAATAAACCATCATCCAAAATTATGTCTAACGTTTCAATGGAAAATTCATCGTTTTCTGCGACTTTACTATGTGGTGAATTGGCTGTGTGTACTCCTTCTAGTGATTGCTCTAACTCTTCTTCTGTTTCCAGCTGTTCAACAGATTCCATAGGTAAATTTGATGTTTTCAAACCCAATTTCATTCTAGTTCCGAATAAAGCTTCATAGGGAGTTTGCTTTATACCCTCATGAAAAGCTCTATTTTTCATCAGTTGAACATATTTTTAACCTTCTGACCACTTGGTTGTTTGGTTAGTGATAAGCCAGGTTGTAAGCATATTTTGAACACCTTGATTCGCTCGCTCTATCGAGCCCTGGCTTTGGGAATGGCGAGGCTTCCCGTGTATTATTTTCACACCATCCCACATATTTACTAATTCTTGGATAATTTTATTTGCAAACTCCCTACCATTATCACATTGGAGAATGGATGGGGCTCCCAAAAGAGTGAAAATGTCCATAAGTTGTTTTGCTACTTCTGACGCAGTTTTTGTTTTTAGTGGGCGCAGCACAACAAATTTGGTTAAATGATCTTGATAATTTAAAATAAATTTAAATTCATTATCTGGTTGTGTCTATAAATCTATAAGATCCACTTGACACCTAGAATTCATTTCACTCGTCAAAATTGGTTTTATCACAATTCCTTTTTTCTTGCCCTTTGCCTTTTTTGACATGCTTCACATAAAGATAAATACAACATAACTGCTTCAGTAGTAATGTTGTTGTATTTGTTATTAATTTCTTTCACTAATCTGTTTCGGCCACCATGGCCAGTTGCCAAATGAGCATCGTGTATAATTCCATAAGTTTCTTCAATTCTTGCAAAATATTTTATGCTACCCCCTTCTTTTAATGGACTTATTAATTTTTCTTCCTTCCCTACCACTATTATATCGTATCTTTTCAGCCGGCGGTAATCTACATCACTTTTATTCTTTTCTTTTAATTTTGCTGCCCTTACTTCCAATAATATTTTGTCATACTGATGTTGGTTTAAATAAATATTATTTTTGTTTTTTTGTGATACAATCTGTTCTAGTTGGTTTTTAAATTTTTCTTTTTGTTCCATTGTTTTTCAAACATTCTAACTAAAAAAATATTTTTTTTGTAGAAAAATTAAAATTTTAAATCTATAATTATGATAATTTTAACTTACCTGAGTCTTATTTCTCTAAATATCTTAAATTATATCCAGAAATCTTCAGTACTATGGCATTCATTTGTAATGTAGTTATTGTAGGGTACATAAACATAATAACATTAACATTATAGGTAGAGCACTTGCACGAAATGTGTAACGTGAAATAGCAGCGCCTACTGAACTAGCCGAAACGGTAGTTCGCGTACCACTACAAGTGCGCATGCGCACCACATTACTAGCACTTGCGATTTCGTATTTTGTATGCTCACATTTACCAAAACGACATGGTCATTGTGAATTCAATGTACATTTCCCTTCTTTGAAATTGTAAATGTTAGTTGAATGCACATTACCCAAACGAGGAGGCAAATGTGCACATTTACCGGAAAATGTGTACATTTGCCGCAATATCTACTTTTACCGTAACATATCTATTGAAAAAGGAACTTGGGGTAAGAAAATAATATTTGTATGACTTTTGTATAAATACATAGGTATATTTAAAACATGAATTAGATGTATATTAGTGACTCCATGTGTTCTTAAAAATTCCGATATTGCTATATTGCAGCATTGTAAGTATGAATTTTTATTAGTATTAAGAATAATTGATATTTCAGGAACTATTTGTTTTTGTAATATTACATACATACATATAATTCTCTTGTTCTTTATTATTGTTACTTTATTAGACCAGTTATATAACATTTTATCTATTTTTTGCACTCATGTTAGATCTATACATAAATTTCTTATCTTAATAACAAACGTTACATAAAAATAATTTTAAATTTACCAACATACTTATGTGGTAACATAGTTTTAGGAGAGGGAGTAGATTTAACATACAATTCTGAAAAATGTACTGAAGATTTTAGCAGAACAGCAGATTTTAAGTGAGAGACTTACTCATTTAGAGCGCAAAGAAAATACTATTAGATCTTCCCCTACAAACCTATGAACAATTGAAAAAATTTGAAGAACATTTAACAGAAAATGATTGTAATAAATGTGCATTCGTCCAGTTCTTTAGTCGTGTTGGTGGAACTGAAAAAAATATTGTGTGCGAAGAGCACTTAAAAGCGTTTTCACATATTGTTTGGCAATGAAATGTTCGTGGACTGGCCAAAAACATAATATTAAACTGAAAGATTACAATATAATCATTTATATTAAAGGTAAGAACAAAGTAATGGTGTATGAATTTCTACTAGTTACTGTTATGTATGATGTTTGCTTTTAGAAGGGATATGAACAAATGTGAATATCACTGACCAAGAATATTGAAATACATTGATGGAATGCTTCCGGTATGCAAAACGTAGACAAGAAAGGGAATCTAAATAAATACCCATCCCACTAAACAAAGAAACATTTAATAAATGTTATGCTAATATTTCTATGTCACATGTAATATTGCCTTACATGTATACGGTGCTGTAAAAGTAACGTTACGGCGACTGTTCTATGTCCGCCTAAGCGATATTACGAGGTAAGTTTCTTTCAAATGTAGGTGTAATATTCAAAAGAAAAGTTACTGTGATATTTCTTCATTGAAACATCTATGGCATAATTCTAGAATAATGTTGTTAAGATATTACAATGTAACATTTAAGATATATCGTATTGTAATATTTCAGCAACATTATTTTAGAAAAGATACTGTAACATTTCAATGAAACATTTATAAAATATTACAATATGTGATCTCTTATATGTTACATTGTCATATCTTAAGAACATTATTTTAGTATTATGCCGTAAATATTTCAATGAAATGGAAGAGTAACTTTTTTTTTTGAATATTACATTTACATTTGAAAGAAACATTACTTTGTAATATCGCTTAGGCGGACATAGAACAATGGCAGTAACGTTACTTTTACAGCACCGTACACATGTAACGAAATATTACATGTGACATAGAAATATTAGCATAACATTTATTTAATGTTTTTTTTGTTCAGTGGGAACAGAATATAAAATTTGAAAACAAATTTTTTAAAGAAATCTCATTTTACAAAAAATTACTCGTTTTCGTCATCTTCATAGGGTGTATGCTTAGCCATTCGCAAAGTTATTTTTTTTTCAATTGGAAAATCAAAGCAACTTTTATTTCCAATGTATTGCTTAGCAAGAATTAACCCGTTGATTGTATCCGTACGTAGGCTTGTTTCTCTGTTTAGTTTTTAAATTATTCACCGTAAAAAAAGTTCTTTCAACATTGGCCGAAGAATGCAGCAAACAAAGTAAATTAAAAACAAATTTTGTAAGACAATTAAATTTACGTGTTCCGTCGCCGAATGTCGTCGTTTCTACTTTCTGCCAAAATAATTCTACATTATCAGAAAAACAGTTAATTTCGTTAGTATTTCTTAAAATACGCCATTCATTGTCCAAAGTCTGAAGGTCGGAATTGTATAAAAAATCCGGGAAAATGAGTGCTATATTTGAGTCGCTCTCGCAACCGACATGCGCTACTAAATTAAAATGGCGTCAAATTTGAGATGTTGCACAATTTTACCTGTCAAGTAATATAACCTACAAACGCCATTTCTGAACTGTCATAAATAATAGTTTTATACACGATACACTTATACCGGTATGCTCACTTTACCTGTCAATGACGTCACTGCGGAGCAAGTCAGATTGACAGTTCTCATATGGGCAACATTTCGACGCATTTTGAAGTTGTTTTGTAATTTTTTTAAAATAATACTCTATTTAATATGCCAGGTTGTGCTGTATACGGGTGCCGTAATTACAATCAAAAAAGTAGAGATAGCCACATTAAATATTACAGGTTTCCCAAAGAAGACAGGGTACGAAATTTGTGGTTATTTGCGTGTAAAAGGCAGGATTTAATAAATTTGGAAAATGGTAATTCCAGAAGTCTGATTTTATCATTCTTCATAATCAAAAAACTAAAACGTGTCAGCATGTATCTGTTCCATTCATTTTGAGCCATCATGTTTTCATACATCGTTCCAACAAGAATTACTACAATTCTCCCAAAAATCATAGAAAGATTTAAATTCAGATGCAGTTCCCACATTTCTTCCAGGTTCAAAGAAAAGACAACTTGAAGCAACAAACATGAGTTAAAAATTCTTAAAAGTCAAAAAATAGTTGGCATTTACAATACATATACAGATGCTCTGAGTACTTTACGATTCAGCAGTAATTTGTGTGGAACATCGCATTAGACTGACTTTGAAACTTTAAAGTGTCCGATGCTTACTGATCACCTATGAAAGTGAATGATTTGATTCAATACTTTTTCCAAGACTGTCACATTAAGAGCAACACATTTGTACATCTGCAAACATTCATAAAGTATGAGGCATTCTATACATCGATGACACCATAGGTAGTTTTCTTGCTTATTAAGAATTTCTAAATTATTGTAACTATTTCAGGATGCTTTTCGTTAATATATAGCAAGGGTATAATGATAATAGTATTTGGATTTCAATCTGATACAAACTTGTATAGCTTTTCTTTAATAGTGTTAAAAACATTTACTCAAACTGAATTGAAATAAACTTCTTAAACTATCAAGGTTGTTCTTTTATATTAGCAAGCATAATTAGAATTCCTATCTTTCTTAAGAAACATATAATACATTTTTTTTTATAAACATTTGTATTCTGTTCAAATACACAGTGTTTTTATCAAACACAAAAACAACCTGATAATATCTTTTCGAATTAAAAATTTTGCAAGGCAGGATAAAGATGAAATAAAAGTTTAGTTTGGTAATTTTATTTTAACTTGATATTATTAGGTATAATACAAAGCCCCTTAAAATTCTGAAATACTTGACCACTGTTATTGTTTAATCTAAAATCAAGATTAATTTATGGCTTAAAGACGGTGGAGTCACTTTTATTTCAGTGGGTAATTTATAATTATTAAAAACACTTGTAAAATATGTATATTAAATATAACAAATTCCAGCCAAGTTGTATTTGCTTCATTCGAATGTTGGTTTATCTTCTCTTCAATTGCTCGAGACCCTTCTATTAAAAGCGATGTAGTTGTACCTTACCAATATCAAATACTTCAGATCTATGCGATTCACTAAATAAGATTTAATTGTGTGCTAAAGAAAATATAAGCTTCAAAGTGTATGTTAAATAAATATCTGTATTTACATTTTGGCAATGATTTTATTCACTAAATGAAACACTTATCAATACCTCAATTACAATTTCCAGTTTATATTTACACAGATCATTAATGCATAACTCTAGCATCTCGTTAGCACAGTATTAAAATGAAGTCACAGAATAAATTGTTTTGCATTGTGTATATACCATTTTTCAAATTTATAAAATCCTGCCTTTTACACGCAATTAACCACACATTTCGTACCGTCTCTTCCGTGGGAAGTCTGTAATATTTAATCTGACTGTTTCTACTTTTCGATTGTGCTTACGACAACCGTATACAGCACAACCAGGCATATTAAGTAAATGTTATTTAAAAGAAAACCGATAAAATAACTTAAAACAGTGTCAAAATGCAGCAGATATGAGAGCTGTCAATCTGACTTGCTCCGCAGTGACGTCATTGACAGCTAAAGTGAGCATACCGGTATAAGTGTATCGTGGTTTTATACACCTTTTGACATTTGTCATAATTATCTTTTGACATTTGTTATAATCTAAACATTTTAAATTTGTCTACAATGCTTGCCTTCTAAACAGTATAGCCAAATGTTATATAAAATAGAGGTGTAGAAAAAATAATGTCTAATAGCTTTATTTATAATATTTAATTTGTAATTGGCTTTCATGTAATAGTATTTTACTATGGGAAGGTATATATCCTGAAATATTAATCAATTAGATTAATTTTATTGTTTTGAAATTGTTCTGGCCATCGAAATTTGTAGTGGTACTGAATCGTCGTCTTTAGTTCGTACTTTGGCCGTGTCGGTTGCCAAAACGATTCGACTATATGTCCGTAATAGATTGAATTGATCCTGATTTTACAACTACTGGATCTAAAAACTGAAATTTTTCCAAAGCATTATTCTTTAAAGGAAACCGTTTAATTATTTGATCACATCCTTCTACATAAAAATCCAAGCATCTTAGTCTAAAAAAGGATAATTGTTCTTTGGTAAGTGACGTGCTGGATATTGTTTGTATCACTTTCGCGCCAAAATACATATCCTCAATCTGCTGGTAATGTCTGGCTTTTTTAAAATGTACGTCTGCCACTGAAATACCTTGAAGGTAATCCCTTTTTATGAAACAATCGAATAACGTTTTTATAATAGTAAGTATGTTTTTATATAGACAATGTATTTTTAGGGTGTCCAGATTGCATTTCCTTATTCAAGTTATTAAAAAAGGGTAGAACAAATTCTAAAAATTGTAAAAATAACTTTGTAACAGGATCATTTAACGTTTTCAATATGTTATCTACAGACTTGATATCTTTGGTACTAGCGACATGGGTGAAATATAACTGTAGAGGTCCATACTGTTCTAATAACCGCGAAACAACGCTATGTACGAATAACCATCGGGTTCGACATGGGTGTAAAATTTTATGGATTTTTGTATTACAAAATACTTGAAACTTGCTATATTCGCTAATTCGTTTAGGACCCTGAGCAAAGTAATTATAGATATCTCTTGTGCGCTTGTCTATATACGAAGGTAGCTTTTCACATGCATGTGAAGAGCACAAATGGAAGGAGTGACATATAGCTTTGGAATGTCATTTTGCAATAAAATCATTACTGAGCGATGTTGTCCTGCCATAACATTTGCCCCATCAGACGCAAAACCGACCAGATTTCTTTTATATTGTATTCCTTATGTCTACTTCACTAGTTCTAGTAATTTCCGTAACTGATTTTCTTCGTGGTCTTTTTCTTTTAGGGTTAAGTATTGGCTGCTCATTCTTGATGCAGTGCCCAATTTGACTTATAGTCACCTTACTAATATTTTATGCTTCACTAACTCTCTATCAAAAACGTTATTAACATTAACAGCAGGTTAACGACTTTAGCGGTACTGAAAACCCAAATGGCAAATGACAACATCGAATTTTACTCTCAATATACAAAAAAAAAACTATAATTTGTTAAAAGAACTACATAATGTGCCTCTGTTAAGTTAAACAAGACTATAATTACTAACACCTATAATATTAACAAAATAGTTCATTAAAAACAAAAATGTAGGTTATAAATAATTCATATAAATTTCAAGTTGTGAAGTTGTACTGAATCGTCATAAATACGTAATTGCTTACGTGCATTAACTGACTCGCCGGTTTTGCTATATATAGTTTTACATTCAGATATCAATGATTTCTTTTTTTTAATACTAATTCAGTTTTTGGCTATAACCTGAGATCTGACATAATATAAATATGTAAGTCATTCATTACTTCATATAGTTATAATATTACAATGTATTCCAGATAATTATTAATTACAGTGGAGCCTCTATAAGTCGAACCTCTCTAAGTCGAAATATTCTTTAACTCAACCTTTCTGTGTGGCAACAGCGTTTGAGTGGAATTTTCCATAAAATTTTGTCTCCGTAAGTCGAATCCTCTTTAAGTCGAAAGTCTCTCCAAGTCGAACTATTTTGACGTCATCTCATACAAGAAATGTTCTCTAAGTCGAATTTTCCAGGAACTCTCCTTCTCCTGTTTATAGAAATCGTCGCGCTACAGTATAAACAATTCACTTGTTGTGACGCCTATGCCTGGGCTAGATGACTACGTATTAGTTCTTTCATACTCGCACGTTAAACTGCTTAATAATGGCAACCAAAAGAAAACTGAAAACCCTTACAGTGGCCGAAAAAGTTAAAATATTAGGTGAAGTTGATGGTGGATGCAAGAAAAAAGATGTAGCGTCGAAATATGGCCTTCCTTTAAGTACGCTGTCAACAATAATTAAAAAAAAAGAGCGCATTTTGGAAGCAGGACGGACTCCTACCTCAACCAATCGAAAACGTTTAGGAAAGGTGAAATACAAATCAATCGACTCGGCTATCCTTAATTGGACTAAAGCAGCTAGAGAACAAAATCTGCCCATCACTGGCACTATTATTAAAGAAAAAGCCTCACATTATGCTAAGTCCTTGAATGTTGCCGATTTTAAAGCAAGGTCTGGATGGCTGCAAAAGTTTAACAAAAGGTAAGTCATTGATTTCTTATTTTACATTTAAACTGTTTTAACACACAGTGTTTATCTTTGAAGACACGGCATAAGCGGCAAAACCATTTGCGGCGAAAGTGCTGCGGTAAATGAGGAGGAGTGCCTAGATTGGCAGCAAAATATTCTGCCAAAAATTTTAGAACAATATTCTCCAGCTGACGTTTTCAACGCTGATGAAAGTGGTCTTTTTTTTAAATGCTTGCCGGACAAGACGTTAGCGTTCAAAAACGAAAAATGTCACGGTGGCAAACATAGCAAAGAACGAGTAACCATTTTGCTTGCCGCTAATTGGAGTGCAACTGAGAAATTGAAAATTTTGCTCATTGGAAAGAGTGCAAGACCTCGCAGTTTGAGAGGAGTAAAATCGTTGCCGGTTGATTATGAAAGCAATAAACGATCGTGGATGACTGGAGAACTTTTTGAGTCATGGTTACTTAAGCTGGATAAAAAGTTTGCAAGACAAGGTAGAAGGGTTGCATTTTTTATTGACAACTGTACAGCGCATCCAAAAACTATCCAATCGAAGCTGAAGTCCATAAAACTTTTTTATTTTCCGCCTAACACGACCTCCAGGTTACAACCACTGGACCAAGGAATTATTGCGAGTTTAAAGAAACATTATCGTCGCAGAATCCTGCAAAAGTTTTTTGAGGCAATTGAACAAAATCAGCCACCTCCAAAAATCTCCCTCCTAGATTGCATAAACAACATCTCGGCAGCATGGGATCTTGATGTTGCAAGAACTACAATCGAAAACTGCTTTAGGTATGCCGGTTTCGGCGTTTTTGATGGTTGGGAAGAAGAAGACGTTTTGCCATTATCAGAACTAAAAGAACGGATTTCAAATGACGAGCCGACAATTACACAAAATCAATTTGAGACGGTACTGCAACATCTTAACGTTGATCCTAATGAAATCACTCTGGACGATTACATGCAAATTGACAACGATGTTGTAACTTTCGAATTTCCAACAGACACTGAAATTTTGGAATCTGTAAGTAACCGGGAAGAATCGGATGAAGACGAGGAAGACGATCCCAACGAAGTGGAGCTTGCCAAGCGAACGAGACCGGAAGCAAGAAGCGCCTTGGAAGTGTTGAGAAATTATCTTTTGACTCAGGAAGAATTACCGGACGACTACTTCAAGCACATTGCCGAAATTGAGAGATATTTAACAAAATCAAGTTACACAAACAAACAAACACTTATAACCCATTTTTTTAAATAAAGGTTAAAAGCTATTACAATGTACAATTGGTTTCTTTAGGAATGGCCGGTGTGAGTTTAAAAACGCTGCGCGTATCTGTCGATAGTCACATTCTAATTGTATGGATGTCTGGTCTTGAAAACACACTAAATAAATATCTCCAAAGAGTATTTATATTTGTTGAATGCTGCTCATTGTATAATTTCTTATTTACATTCCTTTCCTCTACTTCCATAATAATATATTCTGGATTATAAAACGAACCGGTTTAGCTTCCTAAAATAATTTAAATAACAGGTGACCCTGATTTACTAAATTTATTTCTATTTGCTTAGTTCAACAGATAATATACCCAAATGCTTTTGAAAAATATCTTTAGTTTTGTTATTATAACTCATACCTTATTTTTAAATTAATTCAAATAAAAAAAATGAGGTGTGGCCACCACACGACTGTCTTATACGTATGAGCGTTTCAAATCATACAATTTTAAAAATTATTTTATACAAAAATTATTCAAAATCCTATTCTAAGAACTTCCAGTCTCTTAGTAAATCTCTACAGGATACATACTTTGTGAGATATTTGCAAAAAAATGCTACTCGCCAAGAGTAAACGTATTATTTCCGGTCGGAATTTTGAATTTTCTTTTATACAAAAAATATTCTAAATCCAACTCTAAATACTTTTATGCTCTTGATAAATATATATAGAATGCATAATTTACGAAATATTTGCAATAATCGCTATTCGATAAGAGTAAAAGTGTTACTTCCGGTCCGAATTTAAAATTTTTTTTTATACAAAAGGTATTGAAAATTAAGTTCTAAATACTTTTATACTAGTAACGTACCTGTCTAAAAAGCATGACTTGCGAAATATTCGCAAAAAACTGATTTTCGATAAGAGTAAAAGACCTACTTCCGGTAGGAATTTCGAAAAACTTTTTTAATAAAATTCTTCTCAAATTTAATTTTGAGTATATATGAATTCTTTATAAATTTGTTTAAACTTAGTAATTTACAAAATATTGGTAAGAGTGGATTTTTTCACTGAAGTAAACTACTACTTCCGGTCTGCCGATTTTACTGAAAATCTAATCAGATCTCAAGAGGGAGATAATATTGAAATTTTCATCATCACAATACTTCCTTATCCTACGTATAAGAAAATAAAAATAATGAGTTTAACCGTTGATTGAAGGAATACATAAAGATGCGCCACTATAGCACTGAGCGTAGCCAAAACTGGAACCGAGATCTATACGACTGCATCAGTCGTTTGGATCCGAGATTCGAAACAGCCCGAGACAGCGATGATGTTTCTCGGCAAGGGGTTTGTGGGACGACTTAACGGAAAGACGCGCTGTTTTACTATAGCGTTGCGCATCTTTTATATTCCTTCAATCAACGATTTAACACCTTGTCTTGTGGTTTATTAATTAAAGCAATATTTGCCTTTATACTTTCTTATACGTAGTAAGGAATTATGATGCAGATGTCCACGTTTTAAGGTCGCCTGATACCGAAAAAGTGGCTTTTGGCAAACGTCTCTCTCTCGCCCTCCTTCCCTCTCTCTCTCTCTCACCCTCTCTCACTCTCTCTCCCTCTCCCCCCTCTCTCCCTCTCTCTCTCCCTATCTCTCTCTCTCTCTGTCTGTCTGTCTGTCTGTCTGTGTCTCAGTGTCCAAACGGCTACAGCTATCAATACCAAACTTTAATAATCTTCCTCTTGAGATCAGATTAGATTTTGAGTAAAATCGGTAGACCGGAAGCAGTAGTTTACTTCACTAAAAAAATCAAAATTTACTAATACGTCGTCACGTTTAAACTAATTTCTAAAGAATACAAAAGTACTAAGATGTGAATTTTAGAAAGACTTTTTTGGGCATTTTTAGTGGAAGTAGGTCTTTCTACCTACCGCGAAAAGCGGTTTTTAGCAAATTTCTTACAAATTATTCATTTTGTACAGACTTATTTAGAATACAAAAATATTTAGAACCCGAATTGGAACAATTTTTGTATAAAAGAAATTTCAAAATTCGGACCGGAAGTAACACTCTTGCTTTTATCGAATAGCAGTATTTTGCAAATATTTCGCAATTATGCATTCTATAGAGATTTATTAAGAGAATAAAAATATTTTGAGTTGGATTTGCAATAATTTCTGTATAAAAAAATTGTCCAAAATTCGGACCGGAAGATACACTTTTAATCAGAGGTTTATTTTATAAAGAGGCAACTTAAAATTTGATTTGGAACAAATTTTGTATACACATTTCGGATGTCACATACGTATAAAAAAGTCGTATGGTGACTACACCTCATTTTTAGATATAGCTCTCTAAAAAAATTAAAACATATTCTAAAACAGCAAAATTTTGCATTTCGTATTAATTATTACATTATAACATGATTTAATTGTATGTAGTGATATTATAAACTTATTCTTACAAGTTTATAACAAAAAATAATACATATATACATACAAGGTCCCATATTTGAACTTCTGTGCAATTAATGGGTAATCATGTAATAAAATTTAATTAGGATTGTAAAATTAATTTCTCTAACCTTTACCAGAATAAATTAAAACAAAAATTGTAGCAGATATCAAGTTTTTAGTAATTAATATACAGGGTGAGTCATTAGTAGCCGCTTCTTCGATTGCTCTTTTGTGTTTTAAATAAGAGAAAAACAATTAGTGGAAGATCCATGGTTGCTTGTGGCGCATATTGTAAAAATACTTTAAGCTCTGGCGCATTTCCGGTTTTACAGGAAGTGCACGGGGCTTAATTTTTTTTAATGACTAACCCTATATATTTTTGTATTTTCTTGTACTGCTTTAAATTGTCTGTTCGATTGCTTTTTCTTTTTCAAAATTGAGCCAATAGTTCTTGAATTATTAATTTTTTTTGAAAATATTTGACCAAAACACGTGTTCAGAAAAAAATCATTTGCACATTGTTTTTAAAAGTAAAAACATTAACTTTGTTGTTGCTTGTAGCCAAGAAAATTCTGCATCATTTGGTAAAGTTGCACTCGACAATACCTCACTGAACTTTGTTTTTTCAAAGCCTACTTCCTGAAATTTTCACATACCAAAAACTTATATTTTTTAAATGGAACACCCAGTATTTTATTGAGTCATTTTGTTCCTTTTTTTATTCTCTTTCATTTTTGTTAACAATGTCCTATACTTATCTTTTGTAATTTCTGAGATAATCACTATAGGAGCTATTAGCGATCAATTAAAGAACTACGAGCGCTGTTGTTCTATGCACCAAAATATTCGTTCAACCAATGGAGGGCAGGGATGGCGCCCGACATCCTTAGTCAACTGTCAAACAATATAAATGTTATATCCAACTATCCCAAAAGTAATAATTTTATAGAATGAAGAGCATCGCATTTCATTTTTTTAATTCCGGCAATGTCCAGTTGCATTTTTGACACTGTTGGTTAACATCGAAATAAAATAAAGGTTATGTTTACTAACATATTTGAAGAGGTCTTCAAAAAGTTTTGAAAATCCGTCCGTAGATAGCGAAGATACTCTTCACCATTAACATTTTCATCAAAGAAATAAGGTCCAATTATGTAACTACCCACTATTCCTCCCCACAGTTTTAATGACCAACGATTTTGAAAGTTTACAGGTGTGATAAAATGGGGGATTTTAAGTGTTATAATAATGGAAATTGTGACGAAGAACGTATTCACTTTAATAGAGGGTGGCTTCGTTGGTAGACAACAAAAAGTTGAGAAAGCCAGGATAATTTATCTGCTGCCAATTGACAAAAATGTAAGCGATTCTGAAAATTTCTTTCATCTAACCCTGTGTATAAATATGCTACGGGTGAATTTCATATTTGCTAATTATTCTGGATTCTCAAATTTGACTTACATCTAACTGACGACTAATTTTCGTAGTACTAGTATGGAGGTGTTCGACTACACTCGCAAGTACCATAAATGTCTTATCCTCACCAGTTATTGCTTTTTCTGCACCTTCTTTCATATTCAATGCTTTCTGTTCACTCAAACCGTCCACTTTATATTTTCGAAGGTTTCTGGATTCGGTTGACTCCTACCAGGGATCGCTGTGCATAAAGTCTGGATACTAGCAAAAAGTTTCTTTCAGATTCACCCAAAACGTCAATCATATCTATTAACTCTTCATAAGAATAATTCATTTGGATGATAACTAACAGCGATGCTTTTGTAAGTTTGAAATAAATGTATATCCACTTTCTTCAACAGTTGACTGAGGCAATCAGCCGCATTCCAGCCTTTATTGGACGAAAATTTGGGTGAATAGAACAGCGCCCGTAGTCTTTAATTGACCGCTAATTGCTCCTATAGTGATTATCTCAAAAATTACAAAAGATAGGTATAGGACATTGTTAACAAAAATGAAAGAAACAAAATGACTCAATAAAATACTAGGTGTTCCATTTAAAAATAATAAGTTTTTGGTACGTGAAAATTTCAGGAAGTAGGCTTTGAAAAAACAAAGTTTTTTGAGGTATTGTCGAGTGCAACTTTACCAAATGATGTAGAATTTTCTTGGCTACAAGCACCACCAAAGTTAATGTTTTTACTTTTAAAAACAATGTGAAAATGATTTTTTTCTGAACACGTGTTTTGGTCAAATATTTTCAAAAAAAATTAATAACTCAAAAACTATTGGCCCAGTTTTGGAAAAGAAAAAACAGTCAAACAGACAATTTAAAGCAGTACAAGAAAATCCAAAAATATATAGTGTGAATCATTTAAAAAAATTAAGTTCCGTACATTTCCGTCGAAACCGGAAGTGCGCCAGAGCTTAAAGTATTGTTACAATATGCGCCACAAGCAACCATGGATCTTCCACTAATTGTTTTTTCTTTTATTTAAAACACAAAAGAGCAATCGAAGAAGCGGCTACTAATGACTCAGCCTGTATAATAGTAATTAATTAATAAAGAAATTAAAGAAAATGGTTATGTGATTTTGGTCTTATAGTTTGTTTCCTTTTCGCAATAATAAAAACCTTAGTACGACATATAAAATCCATTATCGTCCATATACTCCTGCATTCTTGATTGCATAGAATTTATTAAAGTTACACATAAGTTTCTTCCTCTGAAATGCTCCCATACAGATTGTGCATATTGAGTAATATTTTCTATATTAAGTTGAACTCTATCATTATTAGCATTCCTATTCGGCACCATAGCACTCCACATATTTTCAATGGGATTCGGATATGGATATTTTGCCGCCCAATCAAATACTTCTACGTTATTTTCGTTAAATAAATAAAAAAAAATAAAAGAAAGTAAGAGTGTTACTTCCGGTCCGAATTTTGATTTTTTTTTATATAAAGATTATTCCAAATGTGGCTCAAACAATTTTGTGTTCTTAATAAATCTGACTAGAATGCAAAATTTGTGAGATTTTCCAAAAAAAACAGATATTTGATGAGTAGAAGCATTACTTCCGGTCCAAATTTTAAACTTTCTTTTATAGAAAAATTGTTCCAAATGTAGTTCTAATTACTTTTGCACTTATAATACATGTATATAGTTTGTATAAAAAAAACTGCTATTCGATAAGAGTAAAGTCTTACGTCTGGTCCGAATTTTCAAATTTCTTTTATACAAAAGTTGTTCCAATTCGGGCTCTAAATATTATTGTATTCTAGATAAATCTGTAAAGAATCAATAATTTGTAAGATATTTGCTAAAAACCGGTTTTTGGTAAGATATGAAGGCCTCCTTCCGGTAGAAATTTCAAAAAAAGTCTTTCTAAAATTCACATTTTAATGCTTTTGTATTCTTTAGAAATTTCTCTAAACTTAGTAGTTAACGACGTATTAGTAAATTTCGATTTTTTTAGTGAAGTAAACTAATTCAAAATATCAGTGTTGATCGGGAAAAATATAATTTTTAATAATTTTAAACATTCCCTTATTAGAGAATATAACAATTTTTACTTTTTATAAGAAAAACATGGGTTTTTATAATACTAAATTGTTTAAGTATTATTTTAATTTTCAGTTAAACATTGTTATTTTAAATAAAAAGCTTCAACATCTAAAATAAATACAAATCACTTCCAGAGAGAATAGTAACAAGTCCAAAATTCCATAAAACCAAGATTTAATGAAAAATAGTGGATCTCCCTGTAGAAATCAAAATAAAAGACTATAGAATAAAATAAAAGCCAGAAAGATATTGAGGAAGATAAAAATGATTTTTTCTAATAAAGTACCTAGCATGAACGTTATCCCTATCAGACAATAAATTATTATGAATAAACACAAATATTTCAAATATATTGGCTTATAGTATATGGCCGATGTAGTTTCTTTTACAAAGCAATTTAATTCATAACGTAATACAATCTTTTTCTTTTAATTGTATTTAATATTTAATTATATATAATTTTAAAAGCAAGGCATTCAAAATATGTGTTTCATTCGTTACTATATATATGACATGTATATTTCGTGCAGATTGTGGAAAATAAAGTATTTAAAAACTTCAGAAAATATAAACCATACTCATATTAAGTACAATGGCTTATTCATGCTATACATATAAGATTTACGATGCATGTTTTTTGCTTGTCCCGTTCTTAACTCGAACATTAGAATGTTACTATCGTAGAATTTGGGGATCTATTTTCAATTTACACCGGCCATTTGAAAAGAAACCAATTGTACATAATTATGTATTTTAAATAGGTACCCATCATGTGTCTAAAAAAATTTTACTCTAATTTTCTGTAAGTCGAAACCTCCATAAGTCAAACAAATATGCTTGGCAGATGATGGTTTGACTTATAGAGGTACCACTGTATATACATTTATGACTATACATTTCATTACAGTTTTAATATCAAACAATATCAGTATTACCTTACACTATCTAATTCAAACACATACGAAACCAGTATTTTAATGAGGCTGAGCGCATCTTGTACTGAAATCCCTGATCCTATTGGTGCTGGATTTGGAATTGGTTGTTTGCAATCCTGTGTACGGCTATCTAATTCTTTAAGATGTTTCGCTTTTGTATGTTATCGGTTTTTGAATGTATTTCTAAATTACTACAAAGTCACAAGAGTCACACTTAAAATCAAATCCTTTCTAATGATTAGTTTTTATATGCCTTTTTAAATTAGTTTTCTGGTTTGTTCTATATTTACAAGAGTCACACTTAAAATCAAATTCTTTTAAATGATTAGTTTTTATATGTGCTTTTAAATGACTTTTGTTGTTTGTTCCATAGTCACAAGAGTCACACTCAAAATCAAATTCTTTTAAATGATTAGTTTTTATATGTGCTTTTAAATGACTTTTGTTGTTTGTTCCATAGTCACAAGAGTCACACTTAAAATCAAATTCTTTTAAATGATTAGTTTTTATATGTGCTTTTAAATGACTTTTGTTGTTTGTTCCATAGTCACAAGAGTCACACTTAAAATCAAATTCTTTTAAATGATTAGTTTTTATATGTGCTTTTAAAAGACTTTTGTTGTTTGTTCCATAGTCACAAGAGTCACACTTAAAATCAAATTCTTTTAAATGAATAGTTTTTATATGTCTTTTTAAATCAGTTTTGTTGTTTGTTCCAAAGTCACAAGAGTCACACTTAAAATCAAATTCTTTTAAATGAATAGTTTTTATATGTCTTTTTAAATCAGTTTTGTTGTTTGTTCCAAAGTCACAAGAGTCACACTTAAAATCAAATTCTTTTAAATGATTAGTTTTTATATGTCTTTTTAAATGACTTTTGTTGTTTGTTCCATAGTCACAAGAGTCACACTTAAAATCAAATTCTTTTATATGATTAGTTTTTATATGTCTTTTTAAATGACTTTTCTCGTTTGTTCCAAAGTCACAAGAGTCACACTTAAAATCAAATTCTTTTAAATGAATAGTTTTTATATGTCCTTTTAAATGACTTTTGTTGTTTGTTCCATAGTCACAAGAGTCACACTTAAAATCAAATTCTTTTAAATGCTTATTTTTTATATGTACTTTTAAATGACTTTTGTTGTTTGTTCCATGGTCACAAGAGTCACACTTAAAATCAAATTCTTTTAAATGGCTGGCTTTCATATGTCTTGTCAAATATTTTTTATGTTTTGCTGGGAAACCACATAGGGAACATTTAAATATTTTCGTTCGATCTAGTGAGTTGGATTGTTCTACTTTTGTATGTGCCGGGTCTTCTTTTCCACCAATAGAACTGTGCGTATTTTCCACGTGCAACCCCAGATATTCTTTTGTCTCGAATCGTCTGTAACAAATCCCACATTTAAACTTTTTCAGTTTGAAGTGCTGGCTGTTGATGTGCTTCTTGAGATCTGCTTTATACTTTGTCCGGTACTTGCACTGCTCACACTCATACAATTGGCTGCGACGTTTCTTGCGTCCGTTTACCGCTGTCACTTGATAGCTTTGCGGCGGTGCACTGCATTTCCTAAAAACAAATAAAAATAGGTGACCTCGTTCTCCGTACGACGAACTAATTACAAATGATACGACTAGTAAGAATACGAATTTAAAGGAAATAGCAAATCACTTGAGACAAACACGATCGTAATATGAACAAACAGATTTAGGTCAAGAACTTGCGTTACGTTTAAAATGCAGCATCCTGTTTCTTTCATCCATTTTAATTCTCCAAAATTGTAATTACATTTCATATTTGCTGAAATCTGGATACTAATCATTTGCATGACTGGAATTCAATTTTGATATTAACACCTTTTCTTAATTATTTGCTTTATTAAATATTTAATATTAATATTAATCCCTTTTCTAACAGTTTCAATTCAATTATAGAAAGGATGTGTATACATAATACACACCATTCGAAAGCACACATTTCAAATTATCTACTGGTAGTAATTTTTAAATTTCTTGCAGTAAAAGAATGTTTATATGTTAATCTAAGAAATAGTATGTAAAATAAAACATTTTGTTGAGAAAATATATTTGTATTAGATCATTACATTTGCACAGCTAGATTATCGATTTCGATTTCCATGAGGTGGGAGTTATATATTATTGTTGGATGAATTAAAAAAAAGAATGTAACAGTTCCGCTGGACAAAGAGTAAGTTGTTAAGAGGATTGAAATATTGCTGTATATGAATATAATAAAATAAATAATTAATAATGATTCATTGTTCACTAAAAAACACCATAAGTGTATGATGCTACGTTGATAAAGTTTTATGATAATGAATTATACCTGACATTTCCTTCAGAACAGTAGGCAAAATGATGTTGCAAATATTCCTTTTGTTCAAAGTGGATTTTGCATATTGGGCACTGCGTACATTCTGAAATCACAAGAAAAACAACTGAAATACAATGAATAGTGACATTAAATTGTATTACAATTTCATATTGCCATGGCACTTCAAGACACTGTAAGGATTTTTCCAACTCCGGCTAAATTCTTGGTTAACTAAACAGTGTTCAAGGATTCATTATACAAAGTTGGCAATATTTTTGCTAGTGCATTTGATCTAAATTAGTATATTTTGTTCTAATATTGGCGCCATTTTAGACATTTGCATGAGATGGCAACTCTATATTTGATATAAAAATACTCCAAAATAGGCCTCTCAGAATATAACATCCAAATTTTAATACCATACTAGAATCGACGAAGAGATTCAGTGATAAAAGTACGTGATCACAACGTGATCGAGGCATCCTAGACCATTGATTATGTATAAGAAGATAGTCCAAGTCCATAAGAAAAAGGTTGCGCCTAAAATCAACATTTTGGATGTCACCACCAGTGGGGCGCTAGTCGTCAAAGTGTCCACATGTGGTGGGGGTAATTTTCAAGGTAGTTGAGATTTAAACCGTTAACCAACATAATAAATTCCTAGTTTTTGCTTTTCAATAAACAGATGACGCTGTAAAATAAAGTAAATAAATTTAATTTAATTCTTATATAGGTAATAATAATAATAATTCTGATCATATACTGCCCAGTCATTAATAAAATGTGTATATACTAATGGTATTAAAAAATATTTTATAAAAAATATTTTATTTACCTTCCACTCTACGACAAAAGCATTTATAAATATACATTATATATGTATATTTAAAAACGTTCATCTTTGCCGAAGCAAGAACGCATGGATATAATCCTTTTATTTGTATGTTTTTTTTGTTTAGTGCATGACGCCAAACTGATTCACTGTAGGTTTTACAGTCGAGGAAATAAAACGGGATTTAAAATACAACAGACATATAAATCATATAGTGTGAGTGATATAGTACACAAGGCATTTGAATGAACAGGTGATTCATTCATTCCTTAATGGATATAAAAGCAAGTTTACTTAAATAGGTACCTATGCATGTAAAATCTCTGAATTTTACCGCAAGCCTCTTTGCATCTATTTCTTTTACAGGCTAAAATAAATTATTAAAAGTAATTCATATTTTTTTATAGGCGTATTAAATGTACTGAAATTAATAATATTTGTTTCCTTTAAAAATTAATCGTTCTCAATACACAACCTTCTTACTTTCTTATACGTAGTATAAGGAAGTATTGTGATGATGAAAATTTTGGACCTCAAAATTTTTGCAGATGCCCACGTTTTGAAGTCCCCCGATACCGAAAACGTGATTTTTAAAAAATGTCTGTGTGTGTGCTGTATGTCAGTGTGTCTGTGTGTGACCAGGATAGCGGTCAAACCGCTATAGCTATCAATTCCCAAATTTGCATTTACTAGTATAATCTCTGTCTTGAGAAATGACTAAATTTTTAGTCAAATCGGCAGACCGGAAGTAGTAGTTTACTTCAGTGAAAAAATCGATGTTTGCCAATATTTCGTCAACTACTAAGTTTAAACAAATTTATAAAGAATTCATGTGTACTTAAAATTAAAATTGAGAACACTTTTAGTAAAAAAGTTTTTCTAAATTCCTACCGGAAGTAGGTCTTTTACTCTTATCGAAAATCAGTTTTTTACATATATTTTACAAGTCATTCATTTTAGATAGGTACGTTACGAGTATAAAAGTATTTAGAACTTCTCAATACCTTTTGTAAAAAAAAATTCAAAATTCGGACCGGAACTAACACTTTTACTCTTATCGAATAGCGATTTTACAAAAGTATTTAGAGTTGGATTTGGAATATTTTTTGTATAAATGAAATTTTAAAATTCGGACCGGAAGAAACACTTTTACTCTTAGCGAGTAGTACTTTCTTTCGAATATCTCGCAAAGTATTCATTCTATGGAGATTTATTAAGAGAATAGAAGTATTTATAATAGGATTTTGAATAATTATTATACAAAAGAATTCGTAAAATTTTATAATTTGAAACTCTCATACGTATAAGAAAGTCGTGTGGTGGACACATCTCAATATTTTATTGTATTATAATTAGTAACATCGATCTGCGTATGTAATATAAAATCAACATTATTTCCAAAATTGATCCTTTCTTCTTTTATCACATTTTGGGTTTATGTCTGAATACAATTTTGAGCGCTTATAAATGTTTAAAAAATTAAATTATTGATTAAAAAATTATCGTTTAAAGATAAAAATTTCCATTAAATTATTTTTAACATAATATATCACAAAAAAAATGTCCAGATACGTCAAAAAATATTGACAGGAACGAACATATTTGACGTAAATATAATGTGGCTTTTCATTATTCAAAAAATGAGGTGTGGCCACCACACGACTTATACGTGTGTGTGTGTTTCAAATTATACAAAAGTTGTTCTAAATTAAGATTTAAATACTTTTATCTTCTGAAAAAATAAACAAAATGCTACTGTACTACTTCTATTCTCTTAATAAATCTCTATAGAATACATACTTGGCGAAATATTCGAAATAAAGTGCTACTCCCTAAGAGTAAAAGTGTTACTTCCTCCCGAATTTTAAAATGTCTTTTATGCAAAAAATATTTCAAATATGTAGCTCTAAATATATTTGTGCTCTTGATAAATATATATATAGAATGGATAACTTAATAATAATAATAATAAGCTTTATTGCCCAACAGTTACTACCAATTACAGGACAATTTATTGGAACATTACAATAATGAAGTATGTACATACAAGTTATACAATAGAAAAGAAAAAAGAAAGGAAAATTAAATATTAAATGTTATAGAGCATGTAATGACAACGAACGTCAATAATATTTGTTGAAGTGTTCCGCGATTACCGCCCTCACAAACCCGACGCTGGAGCAATTGACATCGCAGTGTGCGCTGATTTCATTAAAATTAGAACACATAGAATAAAGAGGTGATCTAACCGCGACATTAGTTTTCGGGAAAGGCAAATTGAATGTAGGGGCATAGCGCGACGCAGGACGGGTCACAGCAAACCTTATTTGCTGGAGTAACGCAGGAGAATCAACTACATTGTGAAGCAACTTAAACAAAAAGCATATACCCGAGGTGATACTCCTGAAATGGAGAGAAGTTAATTCGAAACGGGCCAACAACAGACAGTGGTCAGCATTCCTACACGGATAAACTCCGTCAACTCGACTCCATAGAAATTTAACAAACTTGCGCTGAACCAATTCAAGCTGCCGCATATGACAGTGATAGAGTGGATACCATATCACACAAGCATACTCAAGACGTGACCTAACCAACGAGAAGTATAACGCCTTTAATGATTCAGGATTAGTAAAAGACCTGCAATTGCGGACGATGAATCCCAGCATTCTCAAAGCAGTAGAAGTTACATTGTTTATGTGGTCAACAAACGTGAGTCTCGCGTCAAAAATCACACCCAAGTCCCGCATCGTCTGAACCCGTTCCAAATCCGAGCCATTTAAACTATAGATGAAAGCACACCGGCGCGAGAAAGACATAGATTTACACTTCGCTACATTTAGTGGTAAGTTATTCGTAGTACACCAACGGAAGATGTTATCCAGGTCAGCCTGAATGCGTATACAATCTGAGATCGAAGAGATACTACAAAAAATCTTTAAATCATCCGCGAAGAGTAGCTTATCACAATTGATCACTGAAGTGACATCATTAATAAACATATTGAATATCAAGGGACCCAGATTAGAACCCTGCGGGATCCCAGACGTAGCGGTATACGTGAAAGAAGATAATCCATTGAAAAAAACGTACTGAGAACGTTTACTAGCATAGGACATCAGAAGACTAACAAGAGCATTACTGAGGCCGAAGGCTCTGAGCTTCGTAGCAAGAATAGTGTGGTCCAAACGATCAAAGGCCTTGGCAAAATCAGTATACACCACATCAACTTGCCCCCTGCCATCCAGGCTATCCGAAATGAATTGTGTGATGTGGCAGAGATTGGTAATGGTGGATCTAGCATCCAGAAAACCATGCTGATGCGGCGACAGATTCTGCCTAACAAATGGATAAAAATTTTAGAAAAATTTGAAAGGATTGCAATGGGTCTATAGTTTGTGATAATTGTCTGATCACCAGTCTTGAAGACGGGCGTAATTCTGGCAATCTTCCAGACGTCAGGAAAAGTAGAGGAAATCAAAGAGAGTTGAAATATTCTGAGTAGCGGCCTCACGAAGACAAACTTGCAGTCCTTAACTAAGAAAGCAGGAATACAGTCATGTCCACAAGTGAAATCATTTTTCAAGCTATTAATAGCATTGATTATAGTATCTTCCGAGAAGCAATCAAAATGAATATTGCAGTTGCAATTCTGCAGAATGGGAAGATCAACAACAGAAGAGGGGGTACCAAAAACACTGCTGAAGTAGGTCGCAAATCCATTAAGTATGTCCTGTGGCGTATCGCAATTGTTCCCGTTATAAGACATGCGACCAGGTATACGGCTGTGCTTCCTCTTATCCTTCAGGAATGACCAAAATTCCTTTGGGTTCCGAGAGACATTGCGCTGAACCCGACTCAAGTAAGCACTGTAAGCTTCGCGAGATTGTCTCTTTACCAATAGACGAATATTTTTGAAATTGGCCAACGAAGAGAGGCAGTTGTAACGTTTAAATTTCTTGAAAAAGTAATATTTCAACTTAATATTGGCTATTAAATCAGATGAATACCACCTCGGATAGCTTCTCGAGTGACGAGTACAACTAGGCACATATAAGTCAAGTGCCGCATAAAGTGTATTATAAAATATTTCACAAGCCCCATTAACATCATTACACCCATCCAACATCGTCCAATCCACATTCAAGAGATACAAGTAAAGTTCATTGAAATCACATTTTCTGAAATTGTAAGATCTAGAGTCAATTCCAGGAAAACCAGCGCAGCCGCTACTTCCAGCATCAAGTTGTATTAAAAGGGCAGGATGGTGATCATCCTCCGCAACAAATGCAGAATCATCTCGCATAACTACGCACCGAATGTCAGACACAACAAGATCTAGCAGACGACATATTTGCAAAAAATTGCTATTCGATAAGAGTAAAAGTGTTACTTCCGGTTCAAATTTTGAAATTTTTTTATACAAAAGATATTGAAAATTAAGTTCTAAATATTTTTATACTTGTAATATACCCGTCTCAAAAGCATAACTTGCGAAATATTTGCAAAAAACTGTTTTTCGATAAGAGTAAAAGACCCACCTACTTCCAGTAGGAATTTCAAAAAACTTTCATAATAAAATTTTTCTCAAATTTAATTCTGAGTTAATAATAATAATAATAATAGACTATATATTTGTAAGACCTCTGTTACATAAAATTGTCAATATTCTCAAACTTGTAATGCATTACAATTGTCAGATCATGATAAGTATAAATAAATAGTGTAGTGTATACCAATACTAACAACACTCTTAACAAATAACAAAGAAGACAGAAAAAAACACAAAATAATAAAATCAACTAAGATCATCTGTATATAGAAGAGGAATGACTAGTGTCTAAGGAATTCTTCTATTGTGTAAGTATTCTCCATTAATCAAGTGGTTCTTCACTTTTCTCTTAAACAAGCTGATTGGGAGGCCCTTAAAGCTCGGCGGCAGGTTATTGTATAATTTCGACCCCCAGTAGAAGATGGATTGCTGCGAGGAACACACCCTATGATGTGGGATCCTCAGCCAGTCCCTCTCACGGGTTGAATACCCATGATTGTACCCATTCGTGGTAAAGGCCTCCTTATTGTTGTGTACATACACCACTGCTGAAAGTATGTAGATAGATGTTAATGTCAATATTCCTTCCTCCCTAAATCGTGTTCTACATGTTTCATTCACCTTCAAACCACACAACATTCTGATGGCTTTTTTTTTGTATCACAAAGATCCTCCGAGCCTCCGCAGATGTTCCCCAGAATAGTATCCCGTAGCACAAATGCGAATGAAAATTCGCGAAGTAAGCCAGCCTTGCTGCCACATGAGTTGCAATATATTTTAATCTTTTGATGGCATACAGTGCTGAGGACAAAGTGCGAGCCAAACCATCTATGTGCTGATGCCATCTCAAATGCGAATCAATAGTGACACCCAGAAACCTTGCAGAAGTATTTTGGTTCGTATTTCTGGTACTGAAGACAACGTTTTGAGTTTTATTTATGTTTAACTTTAACTTGTTGGCGGTGAACCAATCACTCACCACTTGCACTGCGTTTTCCGATCTTAGTTTAGTTTCCTGATTGGTTTTCCCCTGCACCACAACGGAAGTGTCGTCTGCGTAAAGACACAGCTCTGCTCCAACCACACTAGTTGGTAGATCATTGATATATATAATAAATAGTAGAGGGCCCAGTATGGAACCCTGAGGTACTCCAAAGTGTATTCTCTTGAGCTGTGATTGTTTGTTGTTCCATTCCGTTAGTTGCATTCTATTTGCCATATAGGATTTCAGTAGGTCCAGAGGTACCCCCCTTACTCCATAATACATAAGCTTCTCGCATAAAACATCAGGACTCACAGTATCAAACGCCTTGGTTAGATCCAGTAGGTTGATTTCAGCGTAGTTGTTATTGTCAAATGCTTGATATATGTATTCGGTGATTTGCATTATTCCAGTACTCGTCGAACGACCCCTTCTATATCCATGTTGTTCGGGAGATAAATATCCCTTTGCTTCCAAATAGCCTAGCAATCTCGATGCTATCGCTTTTTCAAAGATTTTGGAGATTGCTGGTAGAATACATATTGGGCGATAGTTGCTACAGTCACCCTTGTCACCCTTCTTGAACACAGGCAATACTTTTCCCACTTTTAAAGGTGTTGGAAATAGACCATTTTCTATACATTTGTTGAAAAGTATGGTCAGTGGTGTTCTCAGTTCGTTAACAATTTCCTTAAGAAAATATGTCGAGATGCCATACACATCCACTGTATTCTTGGATTTAAGGTTCCTTATGATCATCTCTATTTCATCGGGTGCTATCGGGGCAAAGTAAAATGAGCCAGCTGTGTTTAAAGACAGAGCAGACAGTAACTCATTGTACGTTTGTGTTGGCTGTATGCCATTAGCCACTTCCTCACCCATGCCACAAAAATATTCATTCATGTCCTCCGCGGATAATGACGAAGTTACTGGCTTTTCTACATTTGTAGGCCTTCTCTTAGCATTGATCAACTTCCAGACCGCTTTTATTTTGTTGTCGCTTTTCTCTAAATAGTCAGTATTAGCTTTTTGTTTTAGTTCTGTCACTTTTTTACTATATTGGTTCTTGAGCTCTCGATATATTTTGTAGATAGCTTGGTTCTTAGTTATTCTTGCTACACTCGCCCACGCGTCCAGTGTGTTTTTCAACTTAATGACTTCATCGCTCACCTCACAACTCACTCGCGTATCTTTTTTTGCTTTTACCTTTTTTTCGGGAAAACAGTATTCAAAAAAAAAAAAAAAAAGGCATGAATGAATCTCCCGTGAAATTGTTCGAACATCCTGGCAGCGTCCAATGTTTCGTCCATCAAGAGAACTTCATCACTAATAAGTGCTTTGAATGCTACAATATTTTTTTTGTTCATAATTCTTACTTGTTTTACTATTGTTGTGGGTTCTTTTGGAGTGGTCGAACCACTATATTGAACAATCTGTGCCATATGATCAGATAGATGGAGATTAATTGTTTGTTTGATTAGATTTTGAGCTTCAACATTTGTGAAAACATTATCTATGAGAGTACAACTCGTATTCGTTATTCTGGACGGCTCTTCAAAGATCTGCTCTAAACAATAAGTGTTAAGTAGATTACGTAAGTCCTCTATTGTTGTGGTGTTTATGATATAGTTAACATTGAAATCACCCGCTATAAAAACTTCTTTTCGTATCTTTTCCATATTTAATAGGAAGACCAATTCATTGATTTTTTGTGTAAATATATTTATCCTTCCCGTTGGGGGCCTATACAATGCAATAATTATTAGTTTGGAGGTTGTAAATTCAACTGCTGATATTTCAATTTCCTTTTCCATAGATAATCCCACTATATCCTGTCTTTCTACCACTTTATCTCTTAAATTTGTCATAATTAAGGAACCTCCATGCTTATTATTAGTTCTACAGAAACAGCTTATTATATTAAAGTTTTTTATTTTTACATTCTCCAGTCTTTCTTTATTCAGAAAGTGTTCCGTTAAGCACGCTACGTTTACCTTGTTAGTTAGTAATTCTATTTCCAATGCGTCTATTTTTTTTAGCAAGCCCTGTATATTATAGTTAAGTATATTTAATGTTGCTGTTTCTGTTATATTTAAATTTTTTCTAAAATCTTCTTCCGTTATAAGTTTTTGTGCGTCTCGTGTTATTATTTCTCGCGCTCCGGTAGTGATAATTTTTTCTGACAAACCCCCGAAAAAACCGCACGCAGATGTTGTTTGGCCAGTTTGTGGCTTCAAAGATTTTGTCGTCTTCCAGCATGCCCGGAAATCCTATTTTAAAGGCTCTAGAGTTCATATTAATGCTTTATAAATTTGTTTAAACTTAGTAGTTGATGAAATATTGGCGAAATTCGATTTTTTCACTGAAGTAAACTTCTACTTCCGATCTGCCGAATTTACTGAAAATCTAATCATATCTGAAGAGGGAGATTACACACGTAAATACAAAATTTGGAGTTGATTACTACAGCGGTTTGACCGCTATCGTGGTCAAACAGAGACATTTTTCAAAAACCACTTTTTTTTGTATCAGGGGACTTCAAAACGTGGACATCTGCAAAAATCTCGAGGTGGAAAATTTTCGTCATCACAATACGTCCTTATAGTACGTATAAGAAACTAAAAGCCCTCCCGTTACACACTTCCGTATTTTAAATGGTGTCAAAGTAAATATGCCAGGCACATTTCATTTGCACATTGTATTCGGCATTTTTTGTCCGAGATAACAAAATATACTGTATTACCATTCCACTACAATTACTACCTAATTCATTGCCTGGGCTGTGTTCACAAAATGCAACTTAGAGTAAAGTTAGATTCGAGTAAAGTCAAATAAGAGTTTACTAAGGTATTACTAGAGTAAGATTGTTTTATGAACTATAGCCAGAGTATTGTGTACTTTCAATGATTTGAATCAACAATGACGGAGAGGAAGGAAACGAAGGTGTTATTATTTACTATATTTTGTTAGACGAAAAATGTAATAGTAAAATACATATTGTGTTTAAGTTCCGCTTTATTTACATTGCCCTCAAATGACATGTATTCGACAAGTATAAACACAACAATAAACATAATAATAATATCCATAGATAAATATCGGCTATCGATGTTCAGTGAACATAATCATTCTATGATCATTCTGTCAGTGCGCATGTCGAGTAAAATTTACCTACCTGCTATATACGAGTAGAAATAGTTAACTCTAGAGTAAACTCTTATTATTTATTGAACGACTTACTCTTTTTACTCTTGTTTGGTAAAACAATTTATGAACGAGAGTTTTAACTCATAGTTAACTCGATAAGGTTTTGTGAACGCAGCCCTGACAGTAAACATATTCTTTGTTTGTCAAATTCATGTTAAATAAATCTAGGAACAATTTTTGTTCATATTATTTATTATTTTTGGCATACTTTGAAATTACTGTTTATTAATATAAGAAATAAAGCTGTAACATAATGTAAAATTACTATAAAAGGCTTCTTAGTATATTTATAGAAAAATTATTAAAGATGTTATGTTCAAGGTAAATATAAGTATTTTCAGTATCCTTTTATGGGATGTGTTATTTTTCCTGACTATTTTTGTATAGCATTTTATTACATTTTAAATACATTAAAAAGAAAACTTCAGATTCTTTACTCAAATATTAGACAGAAATAGAGAAAGAAGTAATAAATAATCCGACTACAATACAATACATCCCTTCATTCGCTGTTCGTATATTATGTGTATGTATATATCACAGGTATATATTTTTAAATAGATGTAAAAAAACATAATATGTGTCGGCTACTTTGGTCTGTGCTTTTGGTTTATTTACACAAGAGTTTACAAACAGCCATACGAACTATTCTTTCGTAGATAGCGCAACACATTGGTTTTAAACCTGAATGCAGTCACGCGCGAAATTGCAATTTTTCATATTTTGGATAGTTAAGCGACATCTTCCGCTAACATTTGTAATTATTTTGATTGTCAATGGACTTGGTATATCTTCTTATACATAATCAATGTCCTAGACATAAAAACGCTCGGCGGCAAAGATCGTTTACATTAGGCGATTAGGTAAACAGTAATAGTATCACAGATCGCAGGTGTGAGAATTACTAGGTGCTATTTTATAGAGACAATACAATTTTAATACGTGTTGATAGAAAAGATTTGAATATGCACAATTTCTTATGCCAAATACTACGGCGATACCTATTTTACAGACACTGATCCGTGAATGATTTTATGTGCCTGTGTGCATACCACTTTGGTGTGATCACGTGAACCCAACGTGATCAATGAATCTGTTCAGCGATTTGAGTATAGATATCATCGACTTTGATATATTTATACACTAAAATAGTTCGCACCGTCTCACAATGACGTTATTAAAGGAGAACCCCAGTTGTTCTATGCGATGTTGGTAGCCATAAACACATACACTACTTCTCCTAACTTATTTCTACTCCCTTATATATTTAGTATAAGGAAGTATTTTGATGACGAAAATTTTCGAACTCGAGATTTTTGCAGATGTCCCCGTTCTGAAGTCCACCAATACCAAAAAAGTTGTTTCTAAAAAAATCTCTCTCCCTCTCTCTCTGTGTGTGTCTGCCTGTGTGTGCGTGCGCGTCTCTCTCTCTCTCTCTGTGTGTGTGTGCGTGTGTGGCCGCGATTGTAAATACTTCGTCAACTATTAAGTTTAACATTTACTCACAGGTTTAATTTTTCAAGATGATAAACTTATTTAAAACTTAATTTAGAACAACTTCTGTATGATTTGAAACGCTTATACGTGCCCACACCTCATTTCTTACCATTATTGTAAGTTATATTTATAGTTTTGAAACAACATGCAGTTAACTTAATATTATGTATATTTATAGGAATAAATCACGGACTTGTGCGAATTTATTGCATTTATCTCAAAAATTAAAGAGCATCTTGGAAAAGATCCTATTCATTTTAATACCAACACATTATACACCTCCAACAATTAAATTATACTTGCAAATTATAATTTAGAAGATTAAAAAAAAATTACAAGTGTTTCATATACACCCTCGGGATGAGCAGTTCCAAGTAGTATAAGGTAAGCCAAAACGTCACAAACGCAAATATCGGCATGTTTTGTAAAACAAGAATGGCTGCCAGCGGAATTCAGAAAAAGACAATTATTTTAAATTAGTGTTTTCGACTCTCTAATCATGTAGGAATCAACAAACAAAAAATCATGTGATCATAAAAAGGTCAAGCGACCACCTTTGGACACTTATGGAATGACACATAACCGCCGTTAGTACATAATAGCAAAAATTCAAATCTCTTAGATTATGCGCATGTGTAAGGAATCCTAATCACAGTTTGATATTTTATTAGGAAAAATTTCTTTGATTAAAGGCGTCCTCAATCAATAATTAGCGGTAACCAGTGTTGGAAAAACGCAAATTTGTACTAAGCGGTACTTTAACCAATGATTATGCTAACTGGCATTTTAGTCGGAGATGGAAAAACCAGCCCTAAAATTCATATTCAATCATTGTTTTAAAGACCAGAAAGTTGATATTATAACAAAGCGTTATTATTAAATTACTTTCTTAAAATACTCATCAATTAAATGAACTGCATTCATTGACAAAACTAATTTAAAAAAGAGGAACTATACTAACATGCTTTTAGTAACTTTTTAAAAAACTAAATAAGAAAATCCAAATGGACTCAAATAAAGTCTATAAGCTTTGAAAGAGCTTTTAATTCCCAAATTTGATATACTTTGACATACCTTCAAATAAAAAGTTGCTACATGCATCCCCAGGGCAAATTGTTTTATGTTTGGCCAAATATATTTTCGAGCTGAATCCAAGACAGCAAAATGTGCAGGCAAATACATTCTTGACGATGCATTTCCTAGTGGGAATAAAATCTACTTCAACATTACCAATCGGACTATCTTCATATTCTTCACCAAAATATACCAGTAATTCTTCACCTGATTGAATTCGACGAGTGCTTTGATAATACAGATAATCTTCATGTTGAAAAACAATTAGGTTTTGTTCAGAAATATTCCTGGCAGTGTTAATGTACTGCATCCAATTTAAATACTGTGATGTATCCTTGTCAAATACAAGTTTTCCTCCTTTTATTTTCCAAGTACATTCTGTTCTACAAAATCCAGAAAAAGGACCAAATGTTACACCATCAGGAATAAATTTTAAAGCTAATATTCCAAACTGTCCAAACAAATGTTGAATTTCTAAAATATCATTTGGTAATTCTTCTTGTGTTCTATTATTGGTATTGTCTGGAGCATGCCTGTTCAAAATATGTACCAACATTCCACACTCAATGCAGTAGTCTTCATAATATGCCCGACAATGTTCACAATCTGGCGGTCAAATTTAAATCAAGTAAAAACCAGGCAATACAATATTCACATATATGAACAAGAAACGAAAGCTTATTTGGCCATTCAACCAAGCTAGACTTTACTAATTTATGTATAAATGTGAATTTTGAAAATAAATATGTCATTATTTGGTTTATTATACAATGAAACAGTAATATTTAAAACTCAATTGCACTTTCAATAGAGTGGAAACAAGCCAAAAGAACCAACTGAGTAAGATGCAATTAATAGTTATTTAGCAGTTCAAGTAGTGGCTAAAGTGCAGTTGAGGTGTCGGGCGATTTTTTACAAAATGACTAGTGTACCTTATAGAGGACCTCTAACTGAACAACTTTTACTTATAACATTAAGGGTGGAAACGTACAGAAGTGGAGATAAAAAATAAATTAGGTACTCAACGAGTGAATTTTGCAGGTTACATCCCATGTAAGATATCCCATATAGAGCATTGAAACAATGAAAATCACAATAAATAGTGTTTATTTAAGCTCACAACACAACAATTATCTTAGATTTGTACGTTTTTTGATTAAATTTTAGTAAAATTGTAAATACGAAAATCTAGAGAAACAAAATGGCGGGTGTAAACAATTCGATAAAACGAGTGAGAAGCACAATCACAATCTAAGGATCGTGTTGGATCGGTTATGCTTCCTTGAATCAGTCAATAGAATTAATACGATGTAGAATATCATTGAAAATAGGATGTTGGAAATATGTAGTATTAAATGTTTATAATTACGAAAATCACTAATAAAATTGAAATTATTAATAGAAATGTTGTTTTTGTAAGTAGATGGAATATTATATAATTAGTTGTATCAGTTATATTTATGTATAAATAATATTTATGATTGGTATTGGTATTTATTTATGATCGGTAATTTGAAAATACATAATGAAATTGAAAATTGCCATAATCACAAAATTTTACAGTTGTTCCGATTATCCATATCTGCTCTTGCTAATAATTGGTCTTTAATTTGCCATGTAAGTGCATTTAGTTTAGAGAAAATCATATATCATGTAAATATTAAAGTAAATCACAAAATAAGTTGACTTTTATAAGAATATAAGCACGTTTTACAACTATCAATATTGAGCTCAATACAGGTATAAAACAAGCTTAAGATATACAAATGACATACATGATATGAATTAGTTATTTTCCAGTCAGTCTTGCAAAAAAGTAATTGTCACAATAAAATAGCATATATTGATAAGTAACAGTACTATATATGTTTATATAGTTTAATATCTCAATTATATTTTGTATTACCTACATCCTTAAAAATAACTGATTAATCATGAGCATTAATATATAATAATGTATAACTAATGTAACTTATGATAACAATATACCTAATACAGTGTATTTAGTCAGAGAAAGTAAACACTATCAACTACTATTTGTTAATTTTCGATTCAATTTAAAAATCATTGTTTAGGTTTAATGTAAAAATTACTGAACGTGTTATAAATGAATCAGTGTAGTGGATTAAATATTTTTATATTATAGTCCCTGCAATTGTTAATATGGTATAAAAGATATGACGTAATGTACGTTTAAATTGAATAACTGTGAACAAAGAGTAAGTTATAACTAAGCATATGTATCAAATATTGTTATATAGTAGAGTCGTTTTGGCAACCGACACGGCCAAATTACGGACTAAAGACGACGATTCAATACTATGATTTTCTCTAAAATAAATGCACTTACATGGCACATTAGAGACCAATTATTAGTAAGAGCAGATACATTTTACAATTTCATTATGTATTTTCAAATTACCGATCATAAATATTATTTATACATAATTATAACAGACACAACTAATTATCTAATATTCCATCTACTTACAAAAACAACATTTCTATTAATAATTTCAATTTTATTAGTGATTTTCATAATAATTTCCAACATTCTATTTTCAATCCGTGCGTTCAGGGAGTTACGGCGCCGCTAGCGCTGAGCTGTGCTAGCTCGAGCGGTGTCCTGAACGCGACTGCTGAGTGCCGGCGCTGGAGCTAGCGGTCGCCATCTTGTCTAGCGAAAATAATTTCGCTCGATGACCTAGCGGCGCTAGAAAGAAGTGGGGATAAGCGATGAATATTCAAATATGAATTTAAAAATTCAAACTCGCGGATTAATAAACACATTAATTTATTAATTGTAGTAGTAAATATCATTTTTACGGTTGCTGTTGTACTTGTTGTTATATTTAATGTTATGCGAAAGTTATAGGTAAATTTATCATATAAAATAGATATTGATAAGTACTATTATATTCGGTTTACATATAAAGTGAATATCTTTTTTCTACTTGAAATAGATTATTTATTTCTAATAAACAAACAACTGTTAGTGAATCCTAAGTAATATATGAAAATAATAAATTTTGCTGGATGACTTAGCAGCGGTAAAAGAAAGCGGTTAAAATTCAAATTTGAATCTTGTGAATAATACGATCAATAGAAACTTCAATTATGTTGCACAATAGATCTTAAATAGTGCCTAATAAGTCTTTTAGATATGTTTATATAGGTATTGAAATGTATTTTGAAATAGATATAACTAACAAGTAATGTCAAACAGTATAATTCCTTCTAATTTGGCACTAAATTTAATCAAAAATATTAAGAGCTGCTACTGAAACTAATGAGCTATATATATAATATTGTTTGTTTTTGGGCCTTATCTTCTTATTATATTTTCGTGTTCTAAAATACATTAGTATTGTATGCATAAGTATAGATAGCTACATAGTCTATTAGGTAACGTAACTTAAGACTTTTACACAAGATCTACCATCAGATTCCAGTACGATAAATGTTGGAATAATATTGCTTCTTAACCACAACAATAAAACAAACACACAATGTTATGAGTTTATGTCATTTTTATTTATCAATAGGATAGGCGATTTATTTATTTATTTATACACTTATTATAAAGTAGCATTCAGAAAATACATCAATTAATTAAAATTGAAATGAACAACTATTCACAGTGCCGATAAGTATCTCAGCCAACACTGCTAATATAATAGTGTTAATCGTTACATCATCTTCAACTAAAACCTCAAAACATTCCAACGAATTTGCTAACATCAGATTTCAATAAGTTAAATATTGGAAGAATATTGTTTTTACAACTAGAGTTATAAAATAAATACACGAAGTTATTTCTTTGTAATAAATTTATGTATCAGTTATAATTCTGTGGTTATACCTACTCTTACTGCAACATTAGCATTCAGAAAATTCATAAACTAATTAAAATTGAAATGAGTACTTTCACAGTGCCGATAAATATATCAACCAAAACTCCTGATATAATATTGATAATAGATTACACCAACTTCATCGAAAACTTCCACATAATCCATATAATAATACACTGTATAATGTAGTATTAAATATTTAGACACACTTTATATTATAGTAAATAATTTACCATCAATTCTAAAATAAGGATTTTATATTGCTATCATATATTAATTACACACCAAATACGTTAACTTTATTTTTAGTTTAGATTTTAAAAGTACGTATGTCACGTCTTCATACTTCAAACAATAATAATAATAATTAAATTAAATAATAATAAATTTCAGAACGCCATATTGCCGCTGTCAGACTTCAGAAGTAGTAAAAGTACGCATGTCCAAGCAACAATTTTAAAATGTACTACTGTGACCCGTTCAATGACTTCAGGCGCTGGCCACAAGCTCTAGCGGTATACGCTTCCAGCGCCGTAACTCCCTGAACGCACGGAATGACATTCTACATCGTATTAATTCTATTGACTGATTCAACGAAGCATAACCGATGCAACACGAATCTTAGATTGTGATTGTGCCCTCACTCGATTTATCGAATTTGTTTACACCCGCCATTTTGTTTCTCTAGATTTTTCGTATTTACGATTTTGCTAAAATTTAATCAAAAAACGTACAAATCGAAGGTAATTGTTGTGTTGTGAGCTTAAATAAACATCATTTATTGTGATTTTCATTATTTCAATGCTCTATATGGGATATCTTACATGCGATGTAACCTGCAAAATTCACTCGGTGAGTACCTAATTTATTTTTTATCTCCACTTCTGTACGTTTCCACCCTTAATGTTATAAGTAAAAGATGTTCAGTTAGAGGTCCTCTATAAGGTACAATAATGGGTGGAGACTGTGGCTAAAAATCTGCAAAAGGAAAATCCCTTACCACAAAAAATATATATCAAAAAATCTATGGAAAAATTGGAGTATATGGTTGCAGCCGATTTTTGACGAAAAAAAAACTAGTGTACCGTATAGAGGACCACTAATTGAACAACTTTTACTTATAAATTAATCGGTGCAAACGTACAGGAACGGAGATAATTAATAGTTAAGGTGCTCACCGAGTGAATTTTCCATGTCACATTTTTAGTCGTATCTGTTATACACACCGTTGAAATTATGAAAATTGTAATAAATGATGTTTATTTCACTTTACCACATAACAATTACATTGAATTTTTATGTTTTTTAATTACATTTCTGCGATTTTAAATATCTTAACATAACCCCTACATAACAACAAACCACCTAGTGGAAAAGTTGCATTCGTACCAACTACTGTCATCCATAGAGTTATAGAGTGGGTAGATAGATGGTCGAACAAATTTGTATTTTTCAATATTTATTTGTAAATTATATGCAAATCAGTAACAAAAGACGTTATAAAATGTATATTATTTATAAATTTGTAGTTTATTTCATTGACTTTTAACATGCCTTTTAATATTATATAATATCCAGTAAATAAATACGGAAAGATATAGAGAATGTTTATAGGTGTTTTCTTTCATTTTTTCAAACATTCATAAGTCTCGTTTTGCACATTTACATGATTTATACTGCAAACTTTGTTTACTATTTCGCTTTGTGGCGCATCTTTCCCTCACACTTTTTGGGTTTGCCGCCCTTTTCACTCACACTTTTCAGGGGGTGGGGGAATAGTGCAGTTTTTGCATTGGATTTTTCAGTTGATTTATATAATATCCAGTAAATACTCCAATTTACCCATAAATTTGTAGTTTATTTCATTGATTTTTTAACATGCCTTTCAAAATTATATAATATTCAGTAAATATGTAAGTACGGAAAGATATAGAGAATGTGTATAGGTGTTTTCTTTCATTCTTTTCAAACCTTCATAAGTCTCTTTTTGCACATTTACATGATTTACACTGCAATCTTTACTTCTCATATAAAATGTATTGTTGAATTTATCTTTGCAATTATTGTTCTTATAAATTTTGTGTTCACACTCCGAGATGGTGGGGAAAAGGGTGGCAAAAATAGAAATGAACGAAAAATGCAATGCAAACATTCAACAATAAATGAATTCAATGTGATTACGAACTTGTACAGTAATAATTAATAGCAATTTCTGTACCCTATTTGTTGTACGCACTGGTATTTATTTCCGCGCGGGGGTGGGGGGAAGGGGCGGCAAAATATCAAAAAATTGGTATAAATCAACCGAAATAAATACCAGTGCGGACAACGAATAGGGTACAGAAAGCAAGAACAAATATTGTTGCCGCCCCCTTACCACAAACCCGCGCGCGCGTGGTAGTGTGAAGGAGGCGGCAACAAAAGAAAGAAATTTGCACCGGGGGAAGGCAGATGGTAAAAAAGGAAAAAGCCGATATAAATCAACTGAAAAATCCAATGCAAAAACTGCACTATTCCCCTACCCCGTGAAAAGTGTAAGTGAAAATGTCTGCAAACCCAAAAAGTATGAGCGAAAGGTGCGCCACAAAGCGAAATAGTAAGTAAGTTTGCAGTATAAATCATGTAAATGTGCAAAAAGACTTATGACTGTTTGAAAAAATGAAAGAAAACACCTATAAACATTCTCTAAATCTTTCCGTACTTATTTGCTGGATATTATATAATATTAAAAGGCATGTTAAAAGTCAATGAAATAAACTACAAATTTATAAATAATATACATTTTATAACGTCTTTTGTTACTGATTTGCATATAATTTTCAAATAAATATTGAAAAATACAAATTTGTTCGACCATCTATCTACCCACTCTATAACTCTATGGATGACAGTAGTTGGTACGAATGCAACTTTTCCACTAGGTGGTTTGTTGTTATGTATGGGTTATGTTAAGATATTTAAAATCGCAGAAAAGTAATTAAAAAACATAAAAATTCAATGTAATTGTTATGTGGTAAAGTGAAATAAACATCATTTATTACAATTTTCATAATTTCAACGGTGTGTATAACAGATACGACTAAAAATGTGACATGGAAAATTCACTCGGTGAGCACCTTAATTAATAATTATCTCCGTTTCTGTACGTTTGCACCGATTAATTTATAAGTAAAAGTTGTTCAATTAGTGGTCCTCTATACGGTACACTAGTTTTTTTTGTCAAAAATCGGTTGCAACCATATACAGTGGAATCTCCCTTAACGGACACTTCCTATAAGTGGACACCCCCTTTAGACGGACACTGTTGCCAGGTCCCGGGAGCACTCCATAAGAAAAGCATTGCAATCGCTCCCCCTTGAACGGACACTCTCTTGAGCGGACGCGGACACCCGCTTGACAAAAAAAATTCTCTTGAACGGACATTTCGTTTGTTTTTTTCCGGTTTTTTTCATGTCATAGTTTACAAATAAGCTTGTCAAGACTTTTAATTTGCTCGCCTTAACAACAAGGCTCGGTTTGTCATATTTACTACTTCACATGACAGTTAAATGTGGGTGTATGGTACATAAATATTTTCTCTCTCACATAATGTTTTCAAACTAACGTTTTTTCTACAATTTACGCTTTATGTACACACTTACGCGATTTAGGGGATTCCCCCAAATAACATAGATGTGCGTTTGTTTATTGTACTTTGGAAAGAAGTGTTCATTCGCTTGTATACATTAGTGCGGGCGTGACGTTTAAAAATGGATAAAAAGAGGTCTGTATTAACACTGAAGCAAAAAATAAAAGTGATTGAAGTGTACAATAAAGAAAAATTAAGTGTGAGAAATTTTTCGAAGCGATTTAACATTGGTAAAACTCAAGCTTTTGACATTATAAAGAAAAGAGAAGAGCTAATTAAAAAATGGCACTCAAATGCAAATCTAAATGAGAAAAGAAGCTTTTTTAATGCTGAAGGGCTGACAATTGATCAGTTGTCCTATGAATGGTTTGTTGCAGCACGCAATAAAGGAATTCCATTAACTGGTAAATAAATTAGGTTTCTTAATTCTATACAAAAGATTTACAGCAGGTTGATTCATTTTATCACTAATTTACTAAATGGACTCTGATTGACTAATATGTTTTATTTAAATAATTTTACTTTTCCATTTAGGTCCATTGATACAAAGTAAAGCTAGAGAAATAGCTGAATCCTTGGGTAACAACACTTTCAATGCCTCGTCCGGTTGGTTTAACAAGTTTAAAATTCGTCACAATATTACGTTCAAAACGATATCTGGCGATGCCGCCTCTGTTAATCCGGCGGATGTAGCATAATTCATGGTGAAACTACCCAATCTAATAAAAGAGTACCTACCAAGAGATATTTACAATGCAGACGAAACTGAGCTTTATTTTAGAGCATTACCAAACAAGACTATGAATTTAAAAAATCAAAAATGTGTGGGAGGAAAATTGTCTAAGGAAAGGATAACAATATTGCACTGTGCGAACATGGCTGGAGACAAGGAAAAGTTGCTGGCTATTGGAAAGGCATCTAGACCAAGAGCTTTTAAAAATGTAATAAAAAATACTTTACCGGTGACATGGAAATCAAACATCAAATCATGGATGACGTCTGAAATTATGAGTGAATGGTTAGAAAATTTCGATTGGAAAATGGGAGCACAAAACAGGCAAATTTTACTTTTTCTGGACAATGCGGCATCGCATCCAAAAAACATCAATTTGAAAAACACTAAAATACACTTTTTGCCTCCTAATTGTACTTCAATCAGCCAACCACTTGATCAGGGTGTTATTAAAAATATTAAGCATAATTACAGAACTTTGATACTGAAGCACTTACTAGCAAACATTGAAATTTCTAACACAGCCAATAATTTACTTTTATCGATTGACTTACATTTTCAAGATGTTATTGCCAAGACCAAAACACGCCAAACTAGAATGGAATATCTATTGAAATATGTAATATAGTGTATATGTATGTACTTATAAAACATTTTAAACTTTTATTACATATGGAAATACATATTTACATATTAATGATTTTTTGTTATTAAACCCAATTGAATTGTTTATTTTTTTAATAAAAGCATTTTTCAATAAAAACTAACCATCTTAGAAACATTTTACTCATATAAATTTGTAGTTTTCTCTTGACCGGACAGCCCCCTTGTACGGACACATTTCAATGGTCCCTTCGGTGTCCGCTCAAGAGAGATTCCACTGTACTCCAATTTAGCCAAATCTATAGATTATAGATTTTTTGATATATATTTTTTGTGGTAAGGGATTTTCCTTTTGCATTTTATCTCTATAAGGCACACTAGTCATTTTGTAAAAAATCGCCCGACACCTCCACTGCATTTATTCCCAAGTAGTTAATTTATTTAGGCATTTACTTACATAGTAGTCCATTATCAAATTCAATTTTTATATTACTAGGATTGAAATCTTCCTCAATTTTAACATTGTCGTTTACTACATTATACTGTCCTTCAGATGATTCCATTTCCATTTTAATATTACCTAAAATAGTGGCTGCCTCATATTCTTTTAGCTCATCATGCCATTTCATGCGATCTTTTAAATCAAAATTGTTTACGGTAATAACAGTTTCAGAGACGTGAAGTTTATCATCCTCAAAATCGTCTTGTTCGTTGGTATTCGATGTATTTATAGAAAACAATGTGTTATTCACATCACAATTTTCAATTTGGTCGGCCATAACCACCACAATTACTAATACAAATCAGAGGCAACAACTTCTACAATAAGAATGATATCACCACCACAATTACTATTGTCACCTATTGTGATTCTGTCCGGTTGTCATTCAGCCGCCATTTTAGAGCCGAAAAATTCTATGCACTGCTGCCAACCCACTATAGACAATTTCCCCTGAATGCTCTGAAATGGGTACAACAAATTTTCCTTCAGAATGTGCCAAATAGTCCCATTACTTACATCCAAAGCGTCAGCAATTTTTCGAGTAGAAGTACCTCGATCTTCTTCAATCATGTCTAGCACATCCTCTTCCAGCTCTACCGTTCTTGCTGTCCTTGGCCTTCCTGCTCCTCCATTTCGTCTTAATGTGCCTATTTCATAAAGACGTCGATGAATACTTTCGAAAGTTTTTCTATCAGGAGCAATACGGCCAGGAAATCTTTCAGTATACAACCGCCTAGCTTCTAATGCATTTCCATCAGCAAGTCCATAAATGTAGTGCATGTCGGTCATCTCTGCATTTGTATAGCGATTCATGATAAGGAAATTCAACAAATTCGACACATACAAAATTATTAATCATATGTCATTCAATATGTCAGTGAATAAAACAGGACTGTTTAAAAATATTTTTGTAAGCATGATAAATGTACATGCACTAAAATGTGTTTTTTTTTTACTAAAAAACGTTACGTCGTACGATAAAAAGTTAAGAGAGCTTTTTTCTTCACAATTGACAAAGGATAGAAACAATTTGTATTTTTACAGAAATCAGCGGCGTCCTATTTTTTTCTTGAAAAATAACACGCCTAAAATTTCATTATGATCTTTAATGCCGTCTTGGAGAAATCTAATTTTTACTGTTTCTCTTAATTAAACTTCAACACGCTGTAGATCGGTAACGAAGCGTTTGCGGACCTTGTTTATTATAAACTTTTTTGTATAAAATGACCTGGACAATCAACCCCTTTAATATTGCCACATCTTTTTTAAACACCTTGTATACAATTCACTGTAAATTTCTTTGTGAGTGATGACGAATCGAGATGGAAGAATTCTGGTCAACGTTCTCGCTAACTGCTGGAATGTTTTCATTAGACCGAGCTGCAGAAGCAAGGATACATCCACGAAATTTTCGAACCGTCTCCGCAAAACTCTCACCATTCCGGTAGTAGATTTTCTCAATTTTTATGCTATTATTAGTCCATTTTTTTAATAATATTTTAAATTGTGCAATCTACACAAATTTTCTACAAAATAATTTACTATTGCTATTAGAAGGCCTACGAGATAACGTCATAAGGAGACTGTGGTACCAAGACGATGGTGCACCAACATATTATGGTGCTGCTGCAAGAGTACACTTAGATAAGGTACATATTCACCAATAAGTGGATTGGGAGAGGAAGCTTGATAAGCTGGCCACCGCGATCACCAGATCTCACAGCTTGAGTTCTTTCTGTGGCCAACTGTAAAAAAATATTGTTTACGCAACACTTCCTACAACGGCAGAGAACATGCAGCAACGAATAAGAAACGTTTTTTTTTCCTATTAAGTGAGGACAACTCCGCTCAGAATATAAGTCTGTCGATATAAAGGCGGTTAAGAGCATATGTGGAGCAGAACGGATATATTTGAACACATTTTAAATTAAGACTGTTTTATTTTGGAGAAATTTTAAAAATGTACTTAATTCTAAAACTAATAATAAAGAATTAAAACACAAGTGTTTGTAAAAGTTACTGTTTTATATCATTTCATGGCCAACCAACTATTAGATGCCCCTCATATTGCATATCATAAGCACAGGTATATCCCATTATAAGGTTATAACTTTGAAGATACAAGAAATAAGTACTATGTAGCATTTAACGGCAATTTTACAGGGAATGTGCTGAATAATAAAAAAGTATAGGTCGATTTAAGAAAAAGCCAGGAAATAGCCAATATAGATCGATCACTTAGGAACGACATATTTAACGCCCTGTATATGTATTCACGTTCTTCAACCTGAATACAAATAATGTGTTAGTCCATAAATTAGTAACACAAGAGTTACGTGAGGCCACAGACTACTCCAGGCAGGCAACTCTGGCAAAAATTTATCCATAAATAATGACAAGGATAGATATATCTCTTATCTTTACATATTTTGATAAGGCAGCGTAGATGGCAGCACAAGTAAATTTAGGCGGTAAAATTATATATTCGAATATTAAGAAGTATTTAGGATAGTAAGATGTATATTAAAAGAAAAATAAATGGTGAAATATTATATCTCACCATTTATTTTTCTGTAATATAACCATAGAATTTTATATGGGCATAAATGTTACCATCAATTTAAGTTGCTCGACAACATTTAATATCAAATTTATAATTATTATAAGTATATTTTTCATTAACGTTTTGTGTAGTTATTGCAATTTTATTCTAATAAGCTGTATTACAAGAGTGCTAATTTAAGTGAATTCTTAAAAATATGAATAATTTCTAGCATCTATTTGAAAAAACTGGTTTTTATTAATTTAAAGAATATCTCACGTGTTCAACATACTTGAGTAATAATAACATACATTTTGAAGTTATGATTATTTTCACAAATAAAGACGTTTGTAAAAGAGGGAAGTGAAGCAAAATTGTTTGGGAATAAACAAGTAGACATTTATTTATAACAAAATAATACACATTTTAGATTTAGCAAATATGCAATTGGTGTGTCTTAAAAGGCGTGTTATAAATAATATTTACCTTTATTTAACTGGTCATACTTCAAATTGGTAGCTAAACAAGGCAAACTTACCTATGTCATTTACATAATAATAAGATAATAATTTTACAACACAATAAGTGGTAGTTTAGTATATTAAAGTAATAATAATACTATTTTATTCATCCGTTCAACCATATACATACATAGTACAGATTGGGTAACATTTCAATATAACATATATACTAATAATATAAAGTATGGGCGATAAAGCAGTTCATAAATATTTAAAATATGTAATAAAATATCAATTTTTATATCTTAAAAACCCCAACTATAACAATGTTATTATAGAAATCCACCAATACAAATACAAAAGTTGTTCTACATTAAGTTTTAAATACAATTACCCTCTTAATAATATGATATTTGCAAAAAAAAACTGCTTTCTAATAAGAGTTACTTCGAGTCGGAATTTTGAAAATGATGCTATACAAAACTTGTAAATTATGTTCTAAATGCTTTTATACTGCTATTATTAAAATGCGTTATATACCTCCCCTTTGAATTATATTATTTTATCCTTTATTCATGCCTTAGTATTTTAAGTTTGCGCTGGATACTACGTCAATTTATTTGAAATTGTTTCTGTTGTTCATTTTCTCGTTTGCAATACCATGGGATACCAATCTGGCATATTGCTTTAACTATTGCAATCTTTAATACAACGCTTGGCACAACGAAGTTGCGATATTAAAACATGTTTGGCACGAGATGAAATATCATCAAAGAGTTTTTTAATAATCCATATTACATAGATCTTTGATACTTTTAGCTCTTCGCTTGCATTCTCTTTTTATTTTTGTAATTTGGTCCTCTCTTTTCCTTATAACATTTATCAAGGTCCTTTCTCTAAGCATTAACTCACAGGACCTAAATCCCTCCACACCCTTAAAAACGGGACGCCGCTTCCTTGAATATGCTGGAGTACTAAAAAAGAAAATAGCATTTTTTTAAAATACAATATAAATAAGACTATGAACTTTAACCATGCCCATATCTATTGCAGTATTATTTGCCAATCTGCATAACTACAGATAATATTCACTTAATATTTTTCAATAATTTAAAAGAACTTGTAGGTGTTGTTGATAAGATGCAATCAAAATTGATTGATATGATTAAAATAGTCAATAATTAATATTTTCACTATTTTGATTTCACAATATTTGAAGAATATTGATGTTTATTGATATTTAAATAATCACTATACTTTACCTTATTAGTGGTGACTTTTCTATTATTGTGCTTCCCAATGCAGAAGGTACTTGCTCTGATATAAAGACTTCCTCATCATATTTCATCTCCAGACTGTTGGTATCCAGTACTTGAACAATCTGATATCAAGGATGCTTTTTGTTCGATAGCAGCACTAGTACTTGCTACAGGTGATGTGAATGTGATGGTTGGACAAAATGATGTTGCTGGGTGTAACGTTGGCACTGCATCAAGTTTTAAAATAAACGTATGGCTCTTTATATGAAACTGCACTGAAATGCCGACTGTTAAATCTATGATTTTGAAGAGTTTCTCCAGAAAAAAACATTCCCATTGCTTCTTGCCAAATTTTAGACCTAATAGTGACACGAAAGATCCATCTGAATCAAGTAAATTGTACACTTTTTTTTAATTATTATACAACTCATTATATTCCGGTTTACTTATTGATACTAACGAAAATATCGATAAACATATTTTAATCATCGCGTAAAAAACCTACTTTACTAAATTTCTGGGGAAGCAATGCAGCTTAACAACTTCATCTTCTCCATAACCGCAAACAATGCATTTATGCACTTTACAATTTTAGAAAAACAGAAATTCGTTATCAACAGGTGTAACCACAACTCACAACAATAACCAAAATGGAAATTGTCAACACAAGAAAAATGGCGAAAAATTTAAGTTAACGCATGCGTGTACTTGTCTACAGCAGCGCCTCTATCTCGCTGCCTTATCAAAATGTGACGAAGATGAGAAGAGTATCTTTTATCGTGTATTAGACAAGACCAGAATATTACCGGATAAATTCGTAAACCTAGTTACCGGTCTGGAGTAGTCTGTGGTGAGGCATTCTACCTATTCTCAGACTAAGGCATAAAATGTTAGATGCTGCAACTGTCAAGATTTTCACAAAATTATCAATAAAACCAGAACTAACACTCGTAAGTGCACATATCCATATATCATTGCAAAGATAATTTGGGTGGCTATCATCATAATATCTAGAAAGTCTAGCAATCTATTTAAAATAAAAAGGTTGAAGGTGGTTGCGAAAATTTGCTACAACGATTTTGGTTTTCATGCTAAGCTTGGCCGACACACTATTGCCGCACCCGGTATATGACATCTTTGAGTACTGCTATAGTGAGAAATTTCAAGACTTGCAGCAATATACTTACAACTAAAAGAAATAGGCTTACAGTTGAGCAGACACGTAGAACCACATTTATATCACACAATTTACCAAAAGAGCAAGCTGTCCAAATACACCTTCCACGAATAGTAAACTTAAAATCCTTCAACATTGATACTAATGTAACCTTAAGACGATGAACTTTACGATCCTTTCCAGATTCATATTTTGAATATGATTTATCAGTTCCAGACGGCAAAATAAGTTTATTTTTGAGTTTGTCTGTAGTAGAATTTTTATTTAATAAACTTATTTTAATAATTTGATTTGTATAATCTGAAAGCTCTATTAGTTAGCTATTAAAAGTTAAATTTGTTCTAAGTATGAAATACACATTACCAGATGTTTTAAAATAAAAAAAAACCTGTAGAATTTTTGCACTATTAATACCTATATCAAGAACAATAATCACAAACATTCTAAAAAATATTGTGTTTAGTTATAATTTTTTAGCAAATTCTGGAACTCTCGAAACTTTCGTCCAGTTCTTGCATAAGTATACATCTACGAGGTAGGCGCCATAAATACTCGGCCTGATATACAAAAAAGAAACTTGGAGCAATATAAGAATTTTTATTTTTCAATGTAATCTAACTTCTATACATTTATTACAACGATTAATTAATAATTCGATACCATTGTAAAAATAATATGAAATTTTTCCGTCAAAATGTTCTACAACAGCTGCTTGCAACTCACTTTCGTCCTTAAAACTACGTCCCCTAAGGTCTTTTTTAAATTAGAAAACAAACAAAAATCACAAGGAGCCATATCCGGACTATACGGTGGATGTTCCAATTCTTGAAAACCGACAGGAGCATTGTCTTGCAATAATAGCACACCTTTTGTCAATTTTCCACGACGTTTTGCACGAATACTGTCCCTTAATTTATGCAATAAAGACGCGTTCACAGTTGTATTGTGCTCTTTAAAGTCAATTAGCAAAATGCCCTCACAATCCCAGAATATTGTGGCCATCACCTTTTTCGTTGATTGAATGACTGTCACCTTTCTGGGACGAGGTTCATCAGGTTGATGCCATTCCATGGACACCCTTCTCGATAGAGGATCGTAAAATAGAACCATTGTTTCATCCCTTGCAACAACGGACTCCAAAATCGGTTTTGGGTTGTCTCCACACATGTTTAAAAACAACAGCGCACATTCGACTCGACGTTCACGTTGGAGAGCCGAAAGAAGTCGCGGTACCCATCTAGCACTAATTTTATTCATACCCAAATGGTCATGGAGAATTCGGCGAACACTTGTATCGGAAATGTTTGTTATCACTGCTAATTCAATCACTTTCAAACGGCGATCTTCTAGCACTAAATGTTCAATGATTGAAATTTGTTGAGGCGTTATCACTTCAATTGGTCGACCCGACCAATCAGCATCTTCCAGGGGTTCTTGTCCCAAACGGAAACATTTTGCCCACTTTTTTAGAGTTAAATACGAAGGAGATGAATCACCGCAAACGCCGTCTGAACAGCAATGTGATAAGGTGTATGCCCTTCTTTTGTTAGAAATTTAATGACCGCGCGGTACTCTATTTTCGTGCGCTGGTCACGGTGGTTGGCTGGTGTAGTGTAACGTAGGATATTGTACACTGCCGCTACCGCCATCTAGGACTCATATATACAGTCAATAACAACAACAAACATATAGAATGTAATGTCAGAACGCAATCGTTGTATATCATTTTGTATTCATTCAATAAAGTATCTATAAGTTTATAAGGTGTATCAATCAATAACGTTACATGGTGTCAGAACCAACAAAATAAAATGACAGACGAAAATGCAAGTATGTACTTTGTACAAGGGATGCGTCCTCCGAAAAATTTGGTAATCACAAATAGCACCGACATGGCAAGAAAATGGTCAGAATGACAACAACAATTTAAATGGTATGCCACAACCATACATCTGTCGAAACAACCAAATGAAGTACAAGCTGCAACGTTAATGACAACAATAGGTGTGGATGCTATTACTATATTTAATTTATTTAATACATTCAATTTGACTGAGACTGAGCAGAAAAACATTGAAGAGATATTGCAAAGGTTTACCAATTATTTTACACCAAAAATAAATATAACTTATGAAAGATATACGTTTAATAAAATGATGCAAGAAGATAATGAAACTTTCATTGAATTTTTAACTCGAATACAAGCACAAGCAAAAAAATGTGACTTCAAACAGGTTAATGATAGCTTGTTAACAGACAAAATAGTAATAGGAATAAAGTCAGATCATTTAAGAGAGAAATTACTGTCTGAAGATAATTTACAATTAGATAAGGCGATAAATATCTGTAAATCAAGTGAACAAGCTACTAAACAAATGGAAATTATCAAGACAAGGAATGCAACTGTGCACACTGTTACAAAAGGGAAGTATCATTCCAAAACAAAAGGTAATGATCAATGTTCTAATAATACATTTAATTGCAGAAGATGTGGAACTATACATGAGCCAAGAAGCTGTCCAGCCGATGGAAAAGCATGCACAAAATAGAATCATCTAATTTAACCATCTTCTCCAATTCCTTTTTCACTTCATTTTCAAGGAAATGAATATGTACTTATAGCAGATAGTTACTCTGGATATTATGATTTCAAGAAACTAGAAAACTCGTCATCATACGAAGTAGTTAAATGCCTCAAAGAATGGTTTTCTACTCATGGTATTCCAGAAATATGTCAGACGGATAATGGACCGCAATATTCTTCAAAGGAATTTAAGGACTTTCAAAGGAAATGGGCATTTGAACATCATACATCAAGTCCAAAGTTTCCTCGTTCGAATGGATTAGCAGAAATTTATGTTAAAAAAGCTAAGACTTTGTTGTTGAGATGCAGCAAAGATAACTCTGACATCTATCTAGCAATCTTAAATCAAAGAAACACACCAAGAGACACTATTTTAGACTCCCCAAATCAAAGATTAATGTCAAGAACAACTAGATCAACAATTCCAATAGAAGAAAATATGTTAAAACCCAGACTTGTAGAAAATGTGCAAGATCGACTATCGAATCTAAGACAAAGGCAAAAGTATCATGCCGATAAAGTTGCAAAACCATGCAAAGATCTACAAACTGGCGCTAAAGTTAGAGTCCAAGTAGGAAAAAATGATTGGATCGGAGGAGAAATATTGGAAAAGACGAACAAGCCAAGATCATATATAGTGAAAACTGAATCCGGCGTTTACCGTAGAAATACAGCACACCTAAATCTGACAAAGGCAGATATACACCGCTGGTCTGTTTACTATTAGAATGCGGGATAAAATACATGTATTTCGTACATATGGTAGCAAGCGAGGTTGCCAATATAATTTAGTCCGGCATCATAACTATGACAGTACTTAATAATGACACAAATGACATTTAATAGAAAATCGTATATTCACGCGGACAGTTTTCTTTGATTTTGAGTTACTGACACTGTCTAAGATGTTGTAAACTACGGAAGAAAGAATTCAAATAATTAAATGGTACTATTCAGGTAGTACAGCACAGGAAGTAGTTGGTCGTTTCATATTTTCATTTGAAAATAGACCCGTCCCTGCCGTTCAAACAGTTTTGAACATTGTTCATGTAGTATTGTCGGGTATATAGATACACACATGTTAATGCACAATAACTTTAATTACACTTAATGATCAACGTACATTTGTTTGTTTAGATATAAATGTATATAGTATGTACCGTGTCCGACGCTTCGTCTGTGTCAACTGCTTTTTAGGTTATGAGCGGCAGGCAGTGTTGCAGGTATACCACATTCCTCCCCTTCTGGAGGACTAGGTGAACCTCTCCGGGCGTCGTCGATTCCTGGCTGGGTTTCGTCGTACTACCGGCGTGGACGGTTCAACGTTTGGCATGTCCGGTGTTCGGCTTCTCTCTGTAATAGAATTATCTATTGGAAAGGAAAATGAAGGAACTTGGGTTGTGAGATCTGGTGCGAGGAATGCACCTTCAGGAACTTGTTCCTCTGGCGTCTGTGTTGTTGATATTTCCACGGACGGTCCTGGTGTCTTTGGGGCCGTTTGCGTCTGTTGTGCTAGCTGAGTTTCCAACGTTTTTGCCATCTCATGAGCTATTAGCGGCTCTCTTTTCCGTAGTTGGTCAGCATGTTTCCTTCTCTCTATTCCATCTATTTTTACTATGTACGAATAAGGCCCAGTTTGTTTGCTGATTTCCCCTGCACTGGATCCTTTAATCAGTGGATTATTCACCCAAACCTCTTCTCCTTCTAAAAATACCCTATCCTTTACGTTTCCTTTGTCATGTTGTTGTTTCTGTTTCCATTTCTCTTTTTCCATGTTTCTCGCAATATCCGGTTTAAATTGGTCAAAAATAGTGCGTACATGTCTACCAAATAATAATTCACTCGGTGTTCTGCCGGTTCCTCTTTGTATTGTGTTGCGATGATAGAATAGAAAATCTTGAAGTACGTCTTGTAAGTCTTCACTCTCGTCTGTTCTTTCAAGATGTTCCTTAAAAGTCCTGACCATGCGTTCGGCTAATCCATTAGATTTTGGATGATAGGGGGTTATCTTAATGTGTGTGATTCCTTTCTCGTTACAGAACAATCCAAACTCCTCGGCAGTTAACTGTGGTCCATTATCTGAGACCAGTAACTTTGGCAGTCCATACCTGGCAAACATCTCCTTCAAAATGCTGACTGTATCCTTAGTGGTAGTCCGGTTCATGGGTATTATTTCCAACCAGCGAGTATAAGCGTCCACCACAATAAGCCACATCTTCTTCTTGAAAGGTCCCGCAAAATCAATGTGCAATCTCGACCAAGGTTCAGCTGGTGCAGACCATGGGTATAGCGGTACGTTCGCATCAGTCTGTTTGGAGCTTTGACATCCCTTGCAGCCATTTACATACTTCATTATTTCGTTATCAATGCCCGGCCAATACACATGGAGTCTTGCCATTGATTGCATTGCTTGAATTCCGGGATGTCCATCATGTAACATCCCCAATATTTGTGTTTTTAATTCGTCCGGTATACAGATTCGTCCTTTCCATAACACTAATCCTTCTTCAACCGACAATTCATCTCTCTTCTCGTAAAACGGTGTTAACTTTGTATCAATTGTCAATTTGCTTGGCCAATGTGTTCTTGTGTAACATGCCACCATCTTCAGAATCTTATCACGTTCAACCATGTCTGTTAAATTTCGTTTTGTTACTGGCATATGTTTTAATCTCACACGTAGTAAGTGACCTCGTCCTGGAAGTCCTTCCTCTTCTCTTTTTGATGGCCTTTGGTCGGTTAATGGTAATCTCGACAAAACATCTGCTGGGGCGTTGTCTTTCCCCGGTTGGTATCTAATGGAATAGTTGTATGTATTCAGAATCATTGCCCATCTCAGCAACCGATTACTCGCAACCTTGGGTGTTTCACGATTTTCGCTAAAAATTCTCTCCAACGGTTTATGGTCTGTCAACAATGTAAAACGTCGCCCATGTAAATATTGCTGAAATTTCGTCACAGCGAATATCAAGGCCAAGGCTTCCTTGTCGATTGTAGAGTACTTTCTTTCTACCTCCGAAAAAGTCCTAGATGCGTACGCAATTGGTCGGAGCGTGTTATCTGGATATTCGTGTGATAAAACTGCACCCGCCCCCTTGTCGGAGGCGTCACTGGAAACGACAATTGGCAGTGTTGGATCGTAATGTACTAACGTATCGCTTGATGTCAAAATATTCTTCAACTCGTTAAATATTCCATCATCATCAGTTGACCAGTTAAAATATGCTCCGTTTTTTAAGTGTCTATACAAAGGTGTACATTTTATATGTAAGTTTTCGATGAATCTGTTATAGTAGGTAATGGAGCCCAAAACTGACCTTAGTTCGGTTAGGTTTGTAGGTGGTTCCATTCCTTGTAATGCTTGAATTCTTTCGTTTGTTGGGTGTATCCCTACACTGTCCACTCGGTGACCCAAAAATATCACGCTGTCTTGTAACCATTTGCATTTTGATTGTTGAGTATGGATGCCTACAGCCTTTAATCTGTGTAATACTTGCCGTAACCTGTCTAAGTGTAACGCGGTGTTTGGTGCTGTTATCAAGATATCGTCCAAGTAGCAAACTACTCCTTCAATTCCCATTAGTAATTGGTCCATCGTTCGCTGAAACAGTGCCGGTGCAAATGAAACCCCAAATGGCAGTCTTTTATAAGAAAAGTATCCCTTGTGGGTTGCTATTACCAGATATTTCCTGGAATCTGGATGCACTGGCATCTGTAAGTGAGCGTCCTTTAAATCTATTCTGGAAAACTGTTGGCCACCACTGATCTTCGCCATGACTTCATCAAAGCGCGGTAACGGGTAGTTATCAATCTGGACATGTGGATTAATTGTAACTCTGAAATCTCCACATAGTCTGATGCTTCCATTTGATTTTATCGAAATCACTACTGGTGTTGCCCATTCTATTAGTGAGGTTGTTGTATCAATCGGTTCCAGCGCTCCTTCCTTCACTAATCTCTCTAATTCTGCAGTTACCTGATCCTGTAGTGCAATTGGTACAGCTCTTGGTCTATACGCTCTAGGTTTGACACCTTCTGGCATGTGTATTTTTGCAAAATGGCCTTTCATTTCTCCTATTTTGTTATTGAAAAGATCCTCAAATTCATTTAAGATCTGCTTTAGTAGCTTTTGCTCAGTGCTTTGTGTATCCTCGGTCTGTATTTGTCTGGGTTGTCTGTCGATTCTATATATTTTTGCTCCTGCTGGCATTGGCGTTTCAAATGCCAAACACCAATCCAATCCAAACAATGGTATGTCATTTGCTTCCACGACGTAAAGTGATAGCTCTAGATCTACATCAAATGCATTTACTTTTACGTTTACCTTTCCTAGTGTATTGATTTCCAAATCCGTATAAGCTACTAAATTCCTTGTACCATGTAGTGTGGGTTTGCCAATTTTGTTATGTGATTTCGTATTTCGTGCGCTGTGATTATCTCTGTTAATGTTTACTCTGTTTGTCCTCGGTTGTGTTTCTTGATGTGTCAAATTTGCTAAACGTTGTGTGTGTATCGATGCTTGTTCTAATTTGACTGCGTATGATTCTACTTCGGTAAGTGTAGGGGTGTTTGTTGGGAACTCTCGTATTAATTCTTCTTGCCAAGTGGCATTATTAATACCAATAACTAACTGATCCCTTAATCTTTCATTCAGACTTGTGCCAAATTCACACGAGCCAGCCAACCCTCGCAGAGCATTTACATATTGTGCCATAGTTTCATACTCACCCCTGTATCTGGATGAAAAAGTCACACGCTCTGATAAAATATATGTTTTCTTTCCATAATATGTATTTAATACTATGACCATTTCTCTATATGATTTTGTCGTTACTGGCTCAGGCCTGAAGTGATCAACAAGGATTTTAAATGGTTCCGAGCCTACCTTTGCTAATAATATGTTTTTTGTTTGGGGTGTGTTTCCATCCAACCCATGTAGCGTCAATTCTACTTCAAACCTCTGTAAATAGTACTCCCATTCCTCTTTTCCTGGACAAAACCCTTCGAATTGGAAATTCCTTACTGTTTCCCTGTTATCTGCGTTTGTCATGTTCGTTTTCTTTGTTTTACTACACTAATTCACAAATGTTTTGTTATTATGATTTTACTGCACTTTTGTCCTCGTCGCCAATATGTAGTATTGTCAGGTATATAGATACACACATGTTAATGCACAATAACTTTAATTACACTTAATGATCAACGTACATTTGTTTGTTTAGATATAAATGTATATAGTATGTACCGTGTCCGACGCTTCGTCTGTGTCAACTGCTTTTTAGGTTATGAGCGGCAGGCAGTGTTGCAGGTATACCACAGTTCATAAATTCGAATCTGTTGGATGTATTACGGACTGCCATAAATGCATTGAGAAGAGCAAAGGATGTCGTATACGGATACTGAGCGAGGAAAGGGAACAACGGGAAGTGAATGTATGTAGTGAGTGCTGTTGAGCAAAATGAACCATGTTCATCACGGCAAATATCTGAACAGGTTGATATCCCAGCGCGTACTGTTAGAAAGATTTTGAATAGGCAAGGGTATCGTAGCTACAGCATACAAAAACGCCAGGAAATTTTTCTTGGAGATCAAGTAAGGCGCATTAACTTTTGTGAAAGTGTAATGGCACGAGTCGTCGAAAATGATAATTTTATACAAAACATTTTATTTACGGACAAATCTGCGTTCTATTTACATGGTCGTTCTAATCCAATGATTACTAAATATTGGTCAAAGCAAAATAAACATCTGTTTTTGCACCTTCGTACCCAATATCCTCAAAAATTGAATGTGTGGGCCGGTATATTGGGTGATCATATTATTGGTCCATTTTTTATTGATGGTACACTTACAGCAGCCAGATATTTGCAATTGCTCGAAACTAATATCATGCCGGCCGTTCGTGCTCTCAATGTTAATGTTGAAGAGATTTGGTTTCAACAGGATAACTGTCCAGCTCACACTGCACGGATTGTACGGCAATTTCTTCAACAAACTTTTCTTAACCGTATAATATGTTCAGGCGGCACGATAGAATGGCCACCTCGCTGGCCCGATTTGACGCCGTTAGATTTTTTCTTTTGGGGCTGTATCAAGGAAAAAGTGTATACATATGCGCATGAGCGAGCTGGAAATTTGGAAGAATTACGGCAAAAGATTGTCAACACTGCCAATAGTATATTGCCTGAAACACTTGCCAACGTACGGAATGAATTTTACTACAGGCTTGGTTATTGTCAAGAGCAAGCAGGCGGTTTATTTGAACATTTACTCCATTAATATTTATAGAATTTTTGTACTAAATTTTATAAAATAAAATCGTTCCTTTTACTAATTAGTTTAAAAAACATTTTAGTTTAATTCTAATATACGGTAGTTTAATTTTGTAATTTAATTTTTCAAGAATATTTTAGTTTAATTTTCTAGCGATCTTTTTACATTAATACCATTGCTTACGCAGAATTATTCCAATTTTATTAAAACGTTGCTACCTCTAAACTGATTATTGTGTTCTGTTTGTATTTTTTCACTTCTCTCCAGTGTGATATTACTTATTTTCGATAAAATATAAATTACCGTTAACAAAAGCGCGCTATACGGAAGCATTAAATGCACTCGTAACGTTTACATGACGTTCACTGACGTTTATCTAGCCTGACCTAACCAATGCACAACAACAAAATGTTTAATGTTTACATTACGTTAGTGCATAGTCTATAAGTCGATACCGGGGAAAATGTTTCAAATACATAAGGCAACACTGTGCGCGTTTTCTACTGATAGCCGCATTCCAGATCTGCTCAGACCAGCGGTGTATGTGTAGACAAGGAAATAGTAAGTAAAGGTGATGGACTAAAGGTCTCTGCCCACTACAACATATCATACTATCACCGTAATAGGAACGTAACAGGCATGAAAAACAACACGATACGCTCTGCTATGCCCACTGAAACGGATCGACGGCGTTCTGTGTCCGTATACATCCCGTATGATGCCCCTATACATCCCGTATGATGCCCGTATGTAATCCACCAAAATAGATAGGACAACTCGGTTATAACCCGTATGCTCACCGTTTCGCCGCCTGCGCGTCGGTTTGGCAACATCCCGTGCCGTGCGCGGAGCGTATCGGCACCGGCAAAATATTCTCGCCGACAATTATTAACGCCCCGTGCATAGTACGCGACGGTGCTGGTCGGTGACGAACCGGTCTAATGGGCATAGTCACATACTTTTCAATACAAAGAATATTTTTTTACCCGACACGTTCCTATTACGGTGATAGTATGATGCGTTGTAGTGGGCAGAGACCTTAACCTTAAGGAAGAGGAGCAAAGTCAGGAAAGAAATCAACAACGTATTGCCCCTTCACCAGTACTTGATGAAGAACCGGTAACTATAACATCGTCGCCAGTATCGATATCCAAAGTACCTCAATCAAAACTAAATCAAACAAGATCTGGACGTATAGTAAAGCCAACAATCAAATTAGATTTACAAAAAAAAAAAAAAAAAAAAAAAAAAAGGAGATGTAACGTAGGATATTGTATACTGCCGCTACCGCCATCTAGGACTCATATATACAGTCAATAACAACAACAAACATATAGAATGTAATGTCAGAACGCAATCGTTGTATATCATTTTGTATTCATTCAATAAAGTATCTATAAGTTTATAAGGTGTATCAATCAATAACGTTACAGCTGGTTACTAAAAACTACTAGGCTTCGAACCGTCATATTTATAGTGTAAACCTCGCGTATGTGTATGCATAACGTAACGGAGTTTGAACACGTTTGAATCTGTATAAGCCTGTCAGGCCGAGAATTTATGGCGCCTACCTCGTATCTTAACTTTTTCTTCATATTACGTCGGGAAGGAACGGCTTAAAACGATCCTTTTAGTCTAAAAATAGTTTATAAAAAAGCAAAATACGGTTCACTGAAGATTAATACGTTTATTCTTTGTTGTAGCATCCCACATACTTTGAATATAGGTTATATAAATGAAGAGTGACGTAACCATTTTTAAAATTAAATTAGAGTTTCTTATAATAACACCGGTAGTGTTTTAATAGGATTGATTTTATTAAAAAATTGCAGGCGAGAAATTCCGATAAAGCGGTTGATTAGATGCGTGATCATGTCATGCCAATATCGGACGTCAGAAAAAACGTGTACTTACGTAATGGAAATCTGTACCAATTTATTTTAAATCTTTTTGCGTAACTTGTTTTACGGCATATAGGCACGCTGTTGGATATTTTCAAAGATCATTTGCGCTCAGTGAAATAATATTTGTTTGACAGAGAGGAATTTAAAAAAATTGAAACTCCTACATTCGAAGCCGAAGAAAATAATTGATTAATTGAAAAGGCAGACATTTTGTTGAAGCTCCATAACAAAATATAAATAAAATACACTGATTTTAAGTTTCAAAGTAGTTTATTATAAATAAAAATAAACAAGTACATATTTAACTCTGAATTGTGTATAGCTTTACTTTCGGCTAACATTCCTCTTCATAAATTACAAAATCCTGTAAGTACCTACTGAAATTTTTTTTTAAAAAACAAATGTCGTTTTAATGTACCGGACGAAAGCACTATGCGGAAGTGTTATGTGGACGACGTGTATATGGACACAATTCGAAACAAAACAGATTGTTAATAGTTATTTACGAACCAAGTGCGGGAAGACTATTTTCCCGCATGAGCGCACATTGTAGGCACGGGCGACCGCAGGAAGCGAGTGCTTTTAATTGCGCGAATGCGTGGAAAATGTCTTCACGCAAGTGGTTTGTACAATATTTTTTGTACGAACATTAAATTAAAAAAATATTATTGATTAATGTCATTGGTATCATACCTAACCTAAGATAGATTACCTAATTAATTTAAGCAATTCATGTACGTAACTATTACTCACCTTTCCCTAAAATTAAGTTATTATATTCTTACACATGGTATTTATTCTTATATTTATAAATTTATAGTACATTTATTGCCTTTTTTGGTTTAAAAACAAACAATTCCGAACTGCCAATATGAATGTCGATGTGGTTCAAATAGATGGCGCTTCAATCTTGCTTAAGATGTCGCTTAAAATGTCGTCAAATAGATGGCGCCACAAATTTTTATGGAAGAATTTTTAATTATTACTCCTATTTCTCCAACTTTTAGTAAAGAATAGTGGAGGGAAGTAGTATTTTATAGACTAAATTTTATTACTACCAAGTTAGATTTTTTTTAAATGTCCCAAAGTGCCAGTGTTTTTTTCAATTTTTACAGTCGCCTCAACCGGGAAAACGTATTTCCCAGTCGAGCTACACATGCGCCAAATGTCACTTTTCAGGCGGTGAGTACAAAAAAATAATTATATTTATTTTGTAGTCCATGAAACTACCGATTCTTGCGGTAGATACATTGCAAATTTGCTAATTGCTATTTTAAATAACTCAGGTCCAAGTAAATCCTATTAATTGCATGTAAACAGTTAGAAAAGCAAATAATGTTACTATTTTAAGATTTGTAAATGAATCGTTGATGATTTTTTTTTCTTTCTGAAATTGTACCAACTGAAATTTTTTTAGTGATGCTATCAGATCCAGCAACTTATATGGTTAAAGCAGGTCAGCAATTTAAAATGTTGTACCCCAATTTAATTCATACGACCTGCTTGGCTCACGGTTTAAATAGAGTAGCAGTAGAAATTAGAAATCAGTTTTCAGATGTCAGTGATTTAATTAGCAATGTTAAGAAAACCTTTTTAAATTCTCCATTATGGATTCAATTGTATAAAGAAAAGTTGCCAAATATTCCTTTGCTACCGGAACCTGTAATTACGCGATGGGGTACATGGCTTAATGCCGCAATTTTTTATGCCAAACATCTTGTTCCTCTAAAAGAATTAATAATGGATTTTGACGACGGAGCTAGTCTTGCAATTAGAAAATGTAAGGCTGTTTTAGAAAAAGCTTAACTAAAAACTGAACTAGCATTTATTCAGACTAATTACGAATTTGTTAGCAACATTATTTTCAATTTGGAAACACAAGCTATGCCATTAACTCAGTCTGTTGAATTAGTTGAGCTATTTGAAAAAACACGTTAATGAAGTACGAGGAAAAATTGGTCAAAGTATAAGTAAAAAATTTAAACAGGCGATAGAAAAAAATCGTGGTTATCTTTTATTTTCAAACATCGCAAAAATATTTAATGGAGATTTTAATATTCAAATCAGTTTGGACCCAAATTTAATTAGTACCCTTAAAAATGCCCCAATAACATCTGTAGATGTAGAAAGAAGCTTCTCTAGTCATAAATATATTTTATCAGATAGAAGACATAGTTTTTTGCTTGAAAATATTGAAAAGCATCTAATTGTTAGTTGTAATACTAATAAATAAATGCGATTTTGTTTTACGAAATAAAATGTTATTTTTTGAATTAGTTTTTTTTTTTATGCATTAACCTACTATATTAACCTATTAAATGTTTAAAGTTTACTGCGCAAGTGTTACGTACTTATTTTGAATATCATAAAAGTAGTGCATATTTGCACAAAAATCGTGCATATAATTCCGGGCTCTAGAATAATGTAATGGCCCCACGTTGTTACGTCATAATGTATTAGAACCACCTTTAAAATTAATAATAATAACCTGATATAATGGTCCCTCGACTGGTAGCCATATTGTAAAAGAACCCTTATAACGCTCCTTTTATAATTTAATAATTATTAAAACAAAATAAAATAAATTAATTAAATCATTTACCTGACTAGCTCAGATAATTTTCTCTCAAGTCGATCCAGGTAAGAGATGTTAATTATAAATATTCTTGGGCATTATTTGGCACAATTCAATAAAACGCTATTGTATAGATTTAAAAAATATTTATATTAGAAATCAATATTTCTAAAACACATAACTTTTTTAAGAAAATAAATTAATACAAAAGCTGGCCTTGACATTATAAATTTGTGCCTTTTGCATCGCTAACGCAAATTTGAGATTCTAAAATTACAAAATAAATTTAAAAAACGCAAAACGGTGATGCCTTACGGGGCCAAACATAGTTTTCGATACGTAAACGCTCCTCTTAATGCTATTAATTGTAAATGTTTTTAACTATGATTAACTATAGTTTGAGTTAAACATAAAGCAAATATTTGTTAAAGTAAAATATTATGGCCACCTCTATGTACTTTTTATAACAAATATTTGCTTTATGTTAAACTATACTTAATCATAATTATAAACATTTACAATTAACAGAATAGCATTAGCAGCATCGTAACATTTAACGACCAGAGCTACATTTAGATACAGGCCCGGCAACGATTGCCGCTGTCGGGACTTAATATGATGTACAACAAGAAAGGATTGCAATAATACGTCAAATTTGAAATTGTTTGGCATGACATATGACATTGATTGAAGGAATAACATGTTCCTTCAAACACAACATAACAAAAAAGTTCAAATGACACTAGCGCCATCTCATTAAATTAAATTAAAACATCTGTCTAAAATATGAAATCTGTACCAAATTAAATTATATACCGTCGGTTTTTTTTATCACTGAACATAGCCGTGTGCTATGTTTAGTTTTAAAATAAACGCGTCAATGCATGGAACATTATGCAATCAACATTGCGTTATGTAACTAATATCGGTCAATTATTTGTTTGGACAAACGTCAAAATCAATGCCATAACAGAAATGACATTTTGAATATTTCAATATTTTACATTTGTATTCACCTAATTTAAAAAAATGTATACAAAAGATGATAAAATAGAAATTTTAAACTGGTATAAAGCTGGAAACAGTTTAAGGAAAGTGCGGGATCTGTTTTCTGTCAAATATCCTGACAAGCCCATACCATCTATCGGAACAATTCAGGCGATTAGTAGGAAATTTGATTCTGATGGCTGTATAATAAATACTCACAGAAAGAAAATTAAAACTCCTTACATCCTAACAGAAGCATTAAAGTTAAATGTGTTATGTTAGAAAGCCCCACTACACCATTAAGTAAATTAGCACAACAATTTAATATTTCGAAGACATCTATATTTAAAATTCTCAAAGAGTACAAATACAAATCATGTTAACTCTCAAAATTATCGATATGTTATAACAGTACCTTATTTCACTAAATCAATGAATTCATTTTACATTATTAGGTACTGGTCACGGACGAATGATCATATTCAAAATTTAACACATACACAGTATAACGCTAGAGTTAATGTATGGGTAGGTATTATCGGCACTGAACTTATGGGACCATATTTTATTTATACAAATTTTAATTCCAATAAGTTCTTGGAATTACTTCGTACACGAATTGTTCCTCGAATTGAAAATTTAAACATTGAGAATCCCTGGTTTCAAATGGATAGAGCCCCAATTCATTCAAGTGCAACAATTAAAAATTTTCTGAATTCAAGTTTTCCTGGTCGAAGGATAGGGAGGCGTGGTCCGATAGTTTGGCCGGCCCGTTCGCCAGATTTATCGCCAAATGACTTTTCTTTGGGGATACCTTAAATCTAAAATTTATAATAATGTAATTTTAACTAACATTGAAGATTTAAAAGCACGCATAAGTACATCCTGCGACGAATTACAAACCAAATCTGAATTTTTAACTCGCTCTTTGCAAGAATTTCATAATCGACTCGCATATTGTATGGAATGTGAAGGTGGACATTTCGAACATTTATTAAAAAGTTAAAGCATTTTAAATAAAAATAAATTATTTTTTTTCAATGTGTCTTAAAATTCATTATAATAAGTGTTAAATAAATTTAATATGCCAATTTTCACCCTTTGTTGACACTGACAACTAAAATGCCTTATTATGACAAGTGATGACGCTCGCAATTATTGCAATGTTGGTTGCATAGTGTTCCATGCATTGACACGTTTATTTTAAAACTGACATAGTTGTTATTATGTACTATGTTCAGTGATTAAAAAAACTCACGGTATAAATTCTTCAGAGATATATCCACAGTTAAGGTAACAGAGTGGTAGATGTAGTAATCACAATACATTAAAGTAAATGAATTTGTCTAGAAAACAAACAATGTCAAAATATTTAACAATGGACTACCTAAGTCTGACGTCACAAGGAGGCGGGACTCACAAAACCTACACAGGTTTCTCGATAGATAGATCGAGCCAGTAAAATCAGAAACATTCAACCTTATTCGCGTAAGAGATATTACTGAAAAATCGTTAGTTATTAGTATAGACAAGATAGAATGGAAATATATCAGATATAACGAATATTTAATTTCAATAATTTATTGTGATTGACCTTTTGCAACTCTAGCTTTTGTTTATAAACGTATTTTGGTAAGTTGCATAAGAGCATATCTTATTTTCTACTTTACAGTATCGTCCTTTCTTTCAGATATTTACTTTAGTAGAATTTTAGGCGACAAAGCCAAATGAAAAAAATAGTATCCGAGTAGTTCCTGCTACTTGGATAGTGAAAAGTAATGAGATTTATTACTGTAAGTGGTCCAAAAAAAATCATACGTCATATATTGGCAAACAAAAATCTCCCGAGGAAGGATGGCAGCAGTTTTAAGTGAAAATCATAGGAAAATTTGGTAAGATTAGTATGAATATACATTACTTTTATATACATTCAAAAATAATCTTGTTATGTTTTTATGGAGCCACATTTGAGGAAGCTAAGAGAAGAGAAAAACAATATGCAGAAACATCGGATTCGGAAACACATCTTTGCTATGGAAAAGGTCAACGTAAAAGAAAATTAACAAAAAAAGCAAAGAACGAATGTAGTACTGATTCAGATTTACTGATTCTAATACTAGCAGTGAAAGAGGTGTCAACGAAGAGGTACCTTGTAAGTTAATATTCCTGTAAAGAAATCTAAATACATGGTAGATGAACTTTTTATTTTTAGCTCATAATGCTTGTCCTTCTAAATATTTCAAAATTGACACAGAAAATGTATCAAGTTAAAGCTTTGAAAAATTGATGCAAAGTCAGTAATGTTATTTATAATTTAACAACCACTTTTAGCCTAGCTACCTCTACAACATTTTAGAATTTTGCGATGTGAATGACCACGAAAGAACAATTGATTTGAGAGCGATTTAGAGGCGGTCAAAATTATTGAAAGTACTTGATGTAATAAAGATGTATCTATTGAAAAAGGAACTTGGGGTAAGAAAATAATATTTGTATGACTTTTGTATAAATACATAGGTATATTTAAAACATGAATTAGATGTATATTAGTGACTCCATGTGTTCTTAAAAATTCCGATATTGCTATATTGCAGCATTGTAAGAAGTAGGTACTTAAAGTATGAATTTATTTCCATAAATTATTAGTATTAAGAATAATTGATATTTAAGGAACTATTTGTTTTTGTAATATTACATACATACATATAATTCTCTTGTTCTTTATTATTGTTACTTTATTAGACCAGTTATATAACATTTTATCTATTTTCTGCACTCATGTTAGATCTATACATAAATTTCTTATATTAATAACAAACGTTACATAAAAATAATTTTAAATTTACCAACATACTTATGTGGTAACATAGTTTTAGGAGTGGGAGTAGATTTAACATACAATTCTGAAAAATGTACTGAAGATTTTAGCAGAACAGCAGATTTTAAGTGAGAGATTTACTCTCACTTAAAATCCGCTTTAGAGCGCAAAGAAAATACTATTAGATCTTCCCCTACAAACCTATGAACAATTGAAAAAATTTGAAGAACATTTAACAGAAAATGATTGTAATAAATGTGCATTCGTCCAGTTCATTAGTCGTGTTGGTGGAACTGAAAAAAATATTGTGTGCGAAGAGCACTTAAAAGCGTTTTCACAAATTGTTTGGCAATGAAATGTTCGTGGACTGGCCAAAAACATAATATTAAACTGAAAGATTACAATATAATTATTTATATTAAAGGTAAGAACAAAGTAATGGTGTATGAATTTCTACTAGTTACTGTTATGTATAATGTTTGCTTTTAGAAGGGATATGAAAAAATGTGAATATCACTGACCAAGAATATTGAAATACATTGATGGAATGCTTCCGGTATGCAAAACTTAGACAAGAAAGGGAATCTAAATAAATACCCATCCCACTAAACAAAGAAACATTTAATAAATGTTATGCTAATATTTCTATGTCACATGTAATATTGCCTTACATGTATACGGTGCTGTAAAAGTAACGTTAAGGCGACTGTTCTATGTCCGCCTAAGCGATATTACGAGGTAATGTTTCTTTCAAATGTAGATGTAATATTCAAAAGAAAAGTTACTGTGATATTTCATTGAAACATCTATGGCATAATTCTAGAATAATGTTGTTAAGATATTACAATGTAACATTTAAGATATATCGTATTGTAATATTTCAGCAACATTATTTTAGAAAAGATACTGTAACATTTCAATGAAACATTTATAAAATATTACAATATGTGATCTCTTATATGTTACATTGTCATATCTTAAGAACATTATTCTAGTATTATGCCGTAAATATTTCAATGAAATGTAAGAGTAACTTTTTTTTTGAATATTACATTTACATTTGAAAGAAACATTACTTTGTAATATCGCTTAGGCGGACATAGAACAATCGCAAAACGTTACTTTTACAGCACCGTACACATGTAACGAAATATTACATGTGACATAGAAATATTAGCATAACATTTATTTAATGTTTTTTTGTTTAGTGGGAACAGAATATAAAATTTGAAAACAAATTTTTTAAAGAAATCTCATTTTACAAAAAATTACTCGTTTTCGTCATCTTCATAGGGTGTATGCTTAGCTATTCGCAAAGTTATTTTTTTTCAATTGGAAAATCAAAGCAACTTTTATTTCCAATGTATTGCTTAGCAAGAATTAACCCGTTGATTGTATCCGTACGTAGGCTTGTTTCTCTGTTTAGTTTTTAAATTATTCACCGTAAAAAAAGTTCTTTCAACATTGGCCGAAGAATGCAGCAAACAAAGTAAATTAAAAACAAATTTTGTAAGACAATTAAATTTACGTGTTCCGTCGCCGAATGTCGTCGTTTCTACTTTCTGCCAAAATAATTCTACATTATCAGAAAAACAGTTAATTTCGTTAGTATTTCTTAAAATACGCCATTCATTGTCCAAAGTCTGAAGGTCGGAATTGTATAAAAAATCCGGGAAAATGAGTGCTATACTTGAGTCGCTCTCGCAACCGACATGCGCTACTAAATTAAAATGGCGTCAAATTTGAGATGTTGCACAATTTTACCTGTCAAGTAATATAACCTACAAAAGCCATTTCTGAACTGTCATAAATAATAGTTTTATACACGATACACTTATACCGGTATGCTCACTTTACCTGTCAATGACGTCACTGCGGAGCAAGTCAGATTGACAGTTCTCATATGGGCAACATTTCGACGCATTTTGAAGTTGTTTTGTAATTTTTTTAAAATAATACTCTATTTAATATGCCAGGTTGTGCTGTATACGGGTGCCGTAATTACAATCAAAAAAGTAGAGATAGCCACATTAAATATTACAGGTTTCCCAAAGAAGACAGGGTACGAAATTTGTGGTTATTTGCGTGTAAAAGGCAGGATTTAATAAATTTAGAAAATGGTAATTCCAGAAGTCTGATTTTATCATTCTTCATAATTAAAAAACTAAAACGTGTCAGCATGTATCTGTTCCATTCATTTTGAGCCATCATGTTTTCATACATCGTTCCAACAAGAACTACTACAATTCTCCCAAAAATCATAGAAAGATTTAAATTCAGATGCAGTTCCCACATTTCTTCCAGGTTCAAAGAAAAGACAACTTGAAGCAACAAACATGAGTTAAAAATTCTTAAAAGTCAAAAAATAGTTGGCATTTACAATACATATACAGATGCTCTGAGTACTTTACGATTCAGCAGTAATTTGTGTGGAACATCGCATTAGACTGACTTTGAAACTTTAAAGTGTCCGATGCTTACTGATCACCTATGAAAGTGAATGATTTGATTCAATACTTTTTCCAAGACTGTCACATTAAGAGCAACACATTTGTACATCTGCAAACATTCATAAAGTATGAGGCATTCTATACATCGATGACACCATAGGTAGTTTTCTTGCTTATTAAGAATTTCTAAATTATTGTAACTATTTCAAGATGCTTTTCGTTAATATATAGCAAGGGTATAATGATAATAGTATTTGGATTTCAATCTGATACAAACTTGTATAGCTTTTTTTTAATAGTGTTAAAAACATTTACTCAAACTGAATTGAAATAAACTTCTTAAACTATCAAGGTTGTTCTTTTATATTAGCAAGCATAATTAGAATTCCTATCTTTCTTAAGAAACATATAATACATTTTTTTTTATAAACATTTGTATTCTGTTCAAATACACAGTGTTTTTATCAAACACAAAAACAACCTGATAATATCTTTTCGAATTAAAAATTTTGCAAGGCAGGATAAAGATGAAATAAAAGTTTAGTTTGGTAATTTTATTTTAACTTGATATTATTAGGTATAATACAAAGCCCCTTAAAATTCTGAAATACTTGACCACTGTTATTGTTTAATCTAAAATCAAGATTAATTTATGGCTTAAAGACGGTGGAGTCACTTTTATTTCAGTGGGTAATTTATAATTATTAAAAACACTTGTAAAATATGTATATTAAATATAACAAATTCCAGCCAAGTTGTATTTGCTTCATTCGAATGTTGGTTTATCTTCTCTTCAATTGCTCGAGACCCTTCTATTAAAAGCGATGTAGCTGTACCTTACCAATATCAAATACTTCAGATCTATGCGATTCACTAAATAAGATTTAATTGTGTGCTAAAGAAAATATAAGCTTCAAAGTATATGTTAAATAAATATCTGTATTTACATTTTGGCAATGATTTTATTCACTAAATGAAACACTTATCAATACCTCAATTACAATTTCCAGTTTATATTTACACAGATCATTAATGCATAACTCTAGCATCTCGTTAGCACAGTATTAAAATGAAGTCACAGAATAAATTGTTTTGCATTGTATATATACCATTTTTCAAATTTATAAAATCATGCCTTTTACACGCAATTAACCACACATTTCGTACCGTCTCTTCCGTGGGAAGTCTGTAATATTTAATCTGACTGTTTCTACTTTTCGATTGTGCTTACGACAACCGTATACAGCACAACCAGGCATATTAAGTAAATGTTATTTAAAAGAAAACCGATAAAATAACTTAAAACAGTGTCAAAATGCAACAGATATGAGAACTGTCAATCTGACTTGCTCCGCAGTGACGTCATTGACAGCTAAAGTGAGCATACCGGTATAAGTGTATCGTGGTTTTATACACCTTTTGACATTTGTCATAATTATCTTTTGACGTTTGTTATAATCTAAACATTTTAAATTTGTCTACAATGCTTGCCTTCTAAACAGTATAGCCAAATGTTATATAAAATAGAGGTGTAGAAAAAATAATGTCTAATAGGTTTATTTATAATATTTAATTTGTAATTGGCTTTCATGTAATAGTATTTTACTATGGGAAGGTATATATCCTAAAATATTAATCAATTAGATTAATTTTATTGTTTTGAAATTGTTCTGGCCATCGAAATTTGTAGTGGTACTGAATCGTCGTCTTTAGTTCGTACTTTGGCCGTGTCGGTTGCCAAAACGATTCGACTATATGTCGGTAATAGATTGAATTGATCCTGATTTTACAACATGTTATCTACAGACATGATATCTTTGGTACCAGCGACATGGGTGAAATATAACTGTAGAGGTCCATGCTGTTCTAATAACCGCGAAACAACGCTATGTACGAATAACCATCGGGTTCGACATGGGTGTAAAATTTTATGGATTTTTGTATTACAAAATACTTGAAACTTGGTATATTCGCTAATTCGTTTGGGACCCTGAGCAACTATGTAATTATAGATATCTCTTGTGAGCTTGTCTATATACGAAGGTAGCTTTTCACATGCATGTGAAGAGCACAAATGGAAGGAGTGACATATACATTTCATTACAAAAAGCTTTGGAATGTCATTTTGCAATAAAGTCATTACTGAGCGATGTTGTCCTGCCATAACATTTGCCCCATCAGACGCAAAACCGACCAGATTTCTTTTATATTGTATTCCTTATGTCTACTTCACTAGTTCTAGCAATTTCCGTAACTGATTTTCTTCGTGGTCTTTTTCTTTTAGGGTTAAGTATTGGCTGCTCATTCTTGATGCAGTGCCCAATTTGACTTACAGTCACCTTACTAATATTTTATGCTTCACTAACTCTCTATCAAAAACGTTATTAACATTAACAGCAGGTACTGAAAACCGAAATGGCAAATGACAACATCGAATTTTACTCTCAATATACAAAAAAAAAACTATAATTTGTTAAAAGAACTACATAATGTGCCTCTGTTAAGTTAAACAAGACTATAATTACTAACACCTATAATATTAACAAAATAGTTCATTAAAAACAAAAATGTAGGTTATAAATAATGCATATAAATTTCAAGTTGTGAAGTTGTACTGAATCGTCATAAATACGTAATTGCTTACGTGCATTAACTGACTCGCCGGTTTTGCTATATATAGTTTTACATTCAGATATCAATGATTTCTTTTTTTTAATACTAATTCAGTTTTTGGCTATAACCTGAGATCTGACATAATATAAATATGTAAGTCATTCATTACTTCATATAGTTATAATATTACAATGTATTCCAGATAATTATTAATTATATACATTTATGACTATACATTTCATTACAGTTTTAATATCAAACAATATCAGTATTACCTTACACTATCTAATTCAAACACATACGAAACCAGTATTTTAATGAGGCTGAGCGCATCTTGTACTGAAATCCCTGATCCTATTGGTGCTGGATTTGGAATTGGTTGTTTGCAATCCTGTGTACGGCTATCTAATTCTTTAAGATATTTCGCTTTTGTATGTTATCGGTTTTTGAATGTATTTCTAAATTACTACAAAGTCACAAGAGTCACACTTAAAATCAAATCCTTTCTAATGATTAGTTTTTATATGTCTTTTTAAATCAGTTTTGGTGTTTGTTCCAAAGTCACAAGAGTCACACTTAAAATCAAATTCTTTTAAATGCTTATTTTTTATATGTACTTTTAAATGACTTTTGTCGTTTGTTCCATAGTCACAAGAGTCACACTTAAAATCAAATTCATTTAAATGATTAGTTTTTATATGTGCTTTTAAACGACTTTTGTTGTTTGTTCCATAGTCACAAGAGTCACACTTAAAATCAAATTCATTTAAATGAATAGTTTTTATATGTACTTTTAAATGACTTTTGTTGTTTGTTCCAAAGTCACAAGAGTCACACTTAAAATCAAATTCTTTTAAATGCTTATTTTTTATATGTACTTTTAAATTACTTTTGTCGTTTGTTCCATAGTCACAAGAGTCACACTTAAAATCAAATTCATTTAAATGCTTATTTTTTATATGTACTTTTAAATGACTTTTGTCGTTTGTTCCATAGTCACAAGAGTCACACTTAAAATCAGATTCTTTTAAATGCTTATTTTTTATATGTACTTTTAAATTACTTTTGTCGTTTGTTCCATAGTCACAAGAGTCACACTTAAAATCAAATTCATTTAAATGATTAGTTTTTATATGTGCTTTTAAACGACTTTTGTTGTTTGTTCCATAGTCACAAGAGTCACACTTAAAATCAAATTCTTTTAAATGAATAGTTTTTATATGTCTTTTTAAATCAGTATTGTTGTTTGTTCCAAAGTCACAAGAGTCACACTTAAAATCAAATTCTTTTAAATGAATAGTTTTTATATGTCTTTTTAAATCAGTTTTGTTGTTTGTTCCAAAGTCACAAGAGTCACACTTAAAATCAAATTCTTTTAAATGATTAGTTTTTATATGTCTTTTTAAAGCAGTTTTGTTGTTTGTTCCAAAGTCACAAGAGTCACACTTAAAATCAAATTCTTTTAAATGATTAGTTTTTATATGTCTTTTTAAATGACTTTTGTCATTTGTTCCAAAGTCACAAGAGTCACACTTAAAATCAAATTCTTTTAAATGATTAGTTTTTATATGTCTTTTTAAAGCAGTTTTGTTGTTTGTTCCAAAGTCACAAGAGTCACACTTAAAATCAAATTCTTTTAAATGATTAGTTTTTATATGTACTTTTAAATGACTTTTGTTGTTTGTTCCAAAGTCACAAGAGTCACACTTAAAATCAAATTCTTTTAAATGATTAGTTTTTATATGTCTTTTTAAAGCAGTTTTGTTGTTTGTTCCAAAGTCACAAGAGTCACACTTAAAATCAAATTCTTTTAAATGAATAGTTTTTATATGTACTTTTAAATGACTTTTGTGGTTTGTTCCATAGTCACAAGACTCACACTTAAAATCAAATTCTTTTAAATGCTTATTTTTTATATGTACTTTTAAATGACTTTTGTGGTTTGTTCCATAGTCACAAGACTCACACTTAAAATCAAATTCTTTTAAATGACTGGCTTTCATATGTCTTGTCAAATATTTTTTATGTTTTGCTGGGAAACCACATAGGGAACATTTAAATGTTTTCGTTCGATCTAGTGAGTTGGATTGTTCTACTTTTGTATGTGCCGGGTCTTCTTTTCCACCAATAGAACTGTGCGTATTTTCCACGTGCAACCCCAGATATTCTTTTGTCTCGAATCGTCTGTAACAAATCCCACATTTAAACTTTTTCGGTTTGAAGTGCTGGCTGTTGATGTGCTTCTTGAGATCTGCTTTATACTTTGTCCGGTACTTGCACTGCTCACACTCATACAATTGGCTGCGACGTTTCTTACGTCCGTTTACCGCTGTCACTTGATAGCTTTGCGGCGGTGCACTGCATTTCCTAAAAACAAATAAAAATAGGTGACCTCGTTCTCCGTACGACGAACTAATTACAAATGATACGACTAGTAAGAATACGAATTTAAAGGAAATAGCAAATCACTTGAGACAAACACGATCGTAATATGAACAAACAGATTTAGGTCAAGAACTTGCGTTACGTTTAAAATGCAGCATCCTGTTTCTTTCATCCATTTTAATTCTCCAAAATTGTAATTACATTTCATATTTGCTGAAATCTGGATACTAATCATTTGCATGACTGGAATTCAATTTTGATATTAACACCTTTTCTTAATTATTTGCTTTATTAAATATTTAATATTAATATTAATCCCTTTTCTAACAGTTTCAATTCAATTATAGAAAGGATTTGTATACATAATACACACACCATTCGAAAGCACACATTTCAAATTATCTACTGGTAGTAATTTTTAAATTTCTTGCAGTAAAAGAATGTTTATATGTTAATCTAAGAAATAGTATGTAAAATAAAACATTTTGTTGAGAAAATATATTTGTATTAGATCATTACTTTTGCACAGCTAGATTATCAATTTCGATTTCCATGAGGTGGGAGTTATATATTATTGTTGGATGAATTAAAAAAAAGAATGTAACAGTTCCGCTGGACAAAGAGTAAACTTAAAGTTGTTAAGAGGATTGAAATATTGCTGTATATGAATATAATAAAATAAATAATTAATAATGATTCATTGTTCACTAAAAAACACCATAAGTGTATGATGCTACGTTGATAAAGTTTTATGATAATGAATTATACCTGACATTTCCTTCAGAACAGTAGGCAAAATGATGTTGCAAATATTCCTTTTGTTCAAAGTGGATTTTGCATATTGGGCACTGCGTACATTCTGAAATCACAAGAAAAACAACTGAAATACAATGAATAGTGACATTAAATTGTATTACAATTTCATATTGCCATGGCACTTCAAGACACTGTAAGGATTTTTCCAACTCCGGCTAAATTCTTGGTTAACTAAACAGTGTTCAAGGATTCATTATACAAAGTTGGCAATATTTTTGCTAGTGCATTTGATCTAAATTAGTATATTTTGTTCTAATATTGGCGCCATTTTAGACATTTGCATGAGATGGCAACTCTATATTTGATATAAAAATACTCCAAAATAGGCCTCTCAGAATATGACATCCAAATTTTAATACCATACTAGAATCGACGAAGAGATTCAGTGATAAAAGTACGTGATCACAAAGTGATCGAGGCATCCTAGACATAAAAACGCTCGGCGGCAAAGATCGTTTACATTAGGCGATTAGGTAAACAGTAATAGTATCACAGATCGCAGGTGTGTGAGAATTACTAGGTGCTATTTTATAGAGACAATACAATTTTAATACGTGTTGATAGAAAAGATTTGAATATGCACAATTTCTTATGTCAAATACTACGGCGATACCTATTTTACAGACACTGATCCGTGAATGATTTTATGTGCCTGTGTGCATACCACTTTGGTGTGATCACGTGAACCCAACGTGATCAATGAATCTGTTCAGCGATTTGAGTATAGATATCATCGACTTTGATATATTTATACACTAAAATAGTTCGCACCATCTCACAATGACGTTATTAAAGGGGAACCCCAGTTGTTCTATGCGATGTTGGTAGCCATAAACACATACACTACTTCTAACTTATTTTTACTCCCTTATATATTTAGTATAAGGAAGTATTTTGATGACGAAAATTTTCGAACTCGAGATTTTTGCAGATGTCCCCGTTCTGAAGTCCACCAATACCAAAAAAGTTGTTTCTAAAAAAATCTCTCTCCCTCTCTCTCTGTGTGTGTCTGCCTGTGTGTGCGTGCGCGTCTCTCTCTCTCTCTCTCTCTCTGTGTGTGTGTGTGCGTGTGTGGCCGCGATTGTAAATACTTCGTCAACTATTAAGTTTAACATTTACTCACAGGTTTAATTTTTCAAGATGATAAACTTATTTAAAACTTAATTTAGAACAACTTCTGTATGATTTGAAACGCTTATACGTGCCCACACCTCATTTCTTACCATTATTGTAAGTTATATTTATAGTTTTGAAACAACATGCAGTTAACTTAATATTGTGTATAATTATAGGAATAAATCACGGACTTGTGCGAATTTATTGCATTTATCTCAAAAATTAAAGAGCATCTTGGAAAAGATCCTATTCATTTTAATACCAACACATTATACACCTCCAACAATTAAATTATACTTGCAAATTATAATTTAGAAGATTAAAAAAAACTTACAAGTGTTTCATATACACCCTCGGGTTGAGCAGTTCCAAGTAGTATAAGGTAACCCAAAACGTCACAAACGCAAATATCGGCATGTTTTGTAAAACAAGAATGGCTGCCAGCGGAATTCAGAAAAAGACAATTATTTTAAATTAGTGTTTTCGACTCTCTAATCATGTAGGAATCAACAAACAATAAATCATGTGATCATAAAAAGGTCAAGCGACCACCTTTGGACACTTATGGAATGACACATAACCGCCGTTAGTACATAATAGCAAAAATTCAAATCTCTTAGATTATGCGCATGTGTAAGGAATCCTAATCACAGTTTGATATTTTATTAGGAAAAATTTCTTTGATTAAAGGCGTCCTCAATCAATAATTAGCGGTAACCAGTGTTGGAAAAACGCAAATTTGTACTAAGCGGTACTTTAACCAATGATTATGCTAACTGGCATTTTAGTCGGAGATGGAAAAACCAGCCCTAAAATTCATATTCAATCATTGTTTTAAAGACCAGAAAGTTGATATTATAACAAAGCGTTATTATTAAATTACTTTCTTAAAATACTCATCAATTAAATGAACTGCATTCATTGACAAAACTAATTTAAAAAAGAGGAACTATACTAACATGCTTTTAGTAACTTTTTAAAAAACTAAATAAGAAAATCCAAATGGACTCAAATAAAGTCTATAAGCTTTGAAAGAGCTTTTAATTCCCAAATTTGATATACTTTGACATACCTTCAAATAAAAAGTTGCTACATGCATCCCCAGGGCAAATTGTTTTATGTTTGGCCAAATATATTTTCGAGCTGAATCCAAGACAGCAAAATGTGCAGGCAAATACATTCTTGACGATGCATTTCCTAGTGGGAATAAAATCTACTTCAACATTACCAATTGGACTATCTTCATATTCTTCACCAAAATATACCAGTAATTCTTCACCTGATTGAATTCGACGAGTGCTTTGATAATACAGATAATCTTCATGTTGAAAAACAATTAGGTTTTGTTCAGAAATATTCCTGGCAGTGTTAATGTACTGCATCCAATTTAAATACTGTGATGTATCCTTGTCAAATACAAGTTTTCCTCCTTTTATTTTCCAAGTACATTCTGTTCTACAAAATCCAGAAAAAGGACCAAATGTTACACCATCAGGAATAAATTTTAAAGCTAATATTCCAAACTGTCCAAACAAATGTTGAATTTCTAAAATATCATTTGGTAATTCTTCTTGTGTTCTGTTATTGGTATTGTCTGGAGCATGCCTGTTCAAAATATGTACCAACATTCCACACTCAATGCAGTAGTCTTCATAATATGCCCGACAATGTTCACAATCTGGCGGTCAAATTTAAATCAAGTAAAAACCAGGCAATACAATACGAGGGACACTATTTATGTATTGAGAATTGGCAACACTGGTATTGCCAGGTGAAATTTGAAATTGTCATCGTAAAGTTTGACATTTTTGACGTTATAGGTAGTCAGAAAGTTTTGACGTGCGAGCAATATTTGTGTTTTTTGCAGTGTTTAAAATTTCATCTCAGCCAAAATATGGAATTAACTCGCGAAAATTTTCGAGCTATGATTTATTATGACTTTTGACGTGGTCTAACTCAAGAACAATGCTTTAATCAACTGAATTCAACTTTTGGTGATGAAGCGCCATCCACACCCACTGTATATCGCTGGTACATTGAATTCAAACGTGGACGTAGTTCGCTCACGGACGAAGTTAAAGAAGGTCGTACCAAAATCGGTCGTTGTGCCGGAAAATATCGATGCTGTGCGAAAACTAATTGAAGAAGATCGTCATGTGGCATATCAAGAAATCGAGAGATATTTAAGTATTAGTATGACCAGCATACATAAGATTTTGCACGAACATTTGTGTGCTCGGAAGCTGTGTGCGCGTTGGATTCCACATTTGTTGAAAGATGCTCAAAAAATGCTTGTGTCGATTGGTGCCGTAAAATGATTTCAAAATTCAACTGTGGTTCATCCAAAGCGGTATACAACATCGTCACAGGTGACGAGTCGTGGATTTATTCTTATGAGCCAGAAAGAGAAGGCCAGTCGGCAGTGTGGGTGTTTCAATGTGAAGCAAAGCCAACAAAAGTTATTCGTTCTCGCAGCGTTAGGAAGCAAATGGTGGCGTTTTTCTTCACGAAAACGTCCTGTGGCAACTGTGACTCTCGAAAATCATAAGACCGTTATTTCAGCGTGGTATACGACCATTTGTTTGCCTGAAGTTTTCGGTAAATTGAGAGAAACCAACCCAAAACGACGAATCATTTTGCATCGTGACAATGCGAGCTAACACACATCACATGCAACAAACGAGTATTTGGACACACAAAAGATCGAATTGATGGGTCATCCGCCTTACAGCCCCGACTTGGTACCCAATGACTTCTTCTTGCTTCCAGTAATTAAAGATAAACTGCGTGGACAACGATTTTCATCGCCCGAAGAAGCGGTTGAGGCCTTCAAAACGCATGTTTTAGAGCTACCATCTTCTGACCGGACAAAGTGCTTTGAAGGGTGGTTCAATCGCATGCAAAAGTGTATAGATCTTAAAGGCGATTATTTTGAAAAGCAATAAAGGTATTTTTCGTCAAATTCATTTGTTTATTCTTTCTAGTCTCAATACATAAATAGTGTCCCTCGTATTCACATATATGAACAAGAAACGAACGCTTATTTGGCCATTCAACCAAGCTAGACTTTACTAATTTATGTATAAATGTGAATTTTGAAAATAAATATGTCATTATTTGGTTTATTATACAATGAAACATTAATATTTAAAACTTAATTGCACTTTCAATAGAGTGGAAACAAGCCAAAAGAACCAACTGAGTAAGATGCAATTAATAGTTATTTAGCAGTTCAAGTAGTGGCTAAAGTGCAGTTGAGGTGTCGGGCGATTTTTTACAAAATGTCTAGTGTACCTTATAGAGGACCTCTAACTGAACAACTTTTACTTATAACATTAAGAGTGGAAACGTACAGAAGTGGAGATAAAAAATAAATTAGGTACTCAACGAGTGAATTTTGCAGGTTACATCCCATGTAAGATATCCCATATAGAGCATTGAAACAATGAAAATCACAATATATAGTGTTTATTTAAGCTCACAACACAACAATTATCTTAGATTTGACGTTTTTTGATTAAATTTTAGTAAAATTGTAAATACGAAAATCTAGAGAAACAAAATGGCGGGTGTAAACAATTCGATAAAACGAGTGAGAAGCACAATCACAATCTAAGGATCGTGTTGGATCGGTTATGCTTCCTTGAATCAGTCAATAGAATTAATACGATGTAGAATATCATTGAAAATAGGATGTTGGAAATAGTATTAAATGTTTATAATTACGAAAATCACTAATAAAATTGAAATTATTAATAGAAATGTTAGATAATTAGTTGTATCAGTTATATTTATGTATAAATAATATTTATGATTGGTATTTATTTATTAAATTTTACAATTGTTCCGATTATCCATTATCTGCTCTTGCTAATAATTGGTCTTTAATTTGCCATGTAAGTGCATTTAGTTTAGAGAAAATCATATATCATGTAAATATTAAAGTAAATCACAAAATAAGTTGACTTTTATAAGAATATAAGCACGTTTTACAACTATCAATATTGAGCTCAATACAGATATAAAACAAGCTTAAGATATACAAATGACATACATGATATGAATTAGTTATTTTCCAGTCAGTCTTGCAAAAAAGTAATTGTCACAATAAAATAGCAAATACATAAAGTAGCATATATTGATAAGTAACAGTACTATATATGTTTATATAGTTTAATATCTCAATTATATTTTATATTACCTACATCCTTAAAAATAACTGATTAATCATGAGCATTAATATATAATAATGTATAACTAATGTAACTTATGATAACAATATACCTAATACAGTGTATTTAGTCAGTGAAAGTAAACACTATCAACTACTATTTGTTAATTTTCGATTCAATTTAAAAATCATTGTTTAGGTTTAATGTAAAAATTACTGAACGTGTTATAAATGAATCAGTGTAGTGGATTAAATATTTTTATATTATAGTCCCTGCAATTGTTAATATGGTATAAAAGATATGACGTAATGTACGTTTAAATTGAATAACTATGAACAAAGAGTAAGTTATAACTAAGCATATGTATCAAATATTGTTATATAGTAGAGTCGTTTTGGCAACCGACACGGCCAAATTACGGACTAAAGACGACGATTCAATACTATGATTTTCCTAAAATAAATGCACTTACATGGCACATTAGAGACCAATTATTAGTAAGAGCAGATACATTTTACAATTTCATTATGTATTTTCAAATTACCGATCATAAATATTATTTATACATAATTATAACAGATACAACTAATTATCTAATATTCCATCTACTTACAAAAACAACATTTCTATTAATAATTTCAATTTTATTAGTGATTTTCATAATAATTTCCAACATTCTATTTTCAATCCGTGCGTTCAGGGAGTTACGGCGCCGCTAGCGCTGAGCTGTGCTAGCTCGAGCGGTGTCCTGAACGCGACTGCTGAGTGCCGGCGCTGGAGCTAGCGGTCGCCATCTTGTCTAGCGAAAATAATTTCGCTCGATGACCTAGCGGCGCTAGAAAGAAGTGGGGATAAGCGATGAATATTCAAATATGAATTTAAAAATTCAAACTCGCGGATTAATAAACACATTAATTTATTAATTGTAGTAGTAAATATCATTTTTACGGTTGCTGTTGTACTTGTTGTTATATTTAATGTTATGCGAAAGTTATAGGTAAATTTATCATATAAAATAGATATTGATAAGTACTATTATATTCGGTTTACATATAAAGTGAATATCTTTTTTCTACTTGAAATAGATTATTTATTTCTAATAAACAAACAACTGTTAGTGAATCCTAAGTAATATATGAAAATAATAAATTTTGCTCGATGACTTAGCAGCGGTAAAAGAAAGCGGTTAAAATTCAAATTTGAATCTTGTGAATAATACGATCAATAGAAACTTCAATTATGTTGCACAATAGATCTTAAATAGTGCCTAATAAGTCTTTTTGATATGTTTATATAGGTATTGAAATGTATTTTGAAATAGATATAACTAACAAGTAATGTCAAACAGTATAATTCCTTCTAATTTGGCACTAAATTTAATCAAAAATATTAAGAGCTGCTACTGAAACTAATGAGCTATATATATAATATTGTTTGTTTTTGGGCCTTATCTTCTTATTATATTTTCGTGTTCTACAATACATTAGTATTGTATGCATAAGTATAGATAGCTACATAGTCTATTAGGTAACGTAACTTAAGACTTTTACACAAGATCTACCATCAGATTCCAGTACGATAAATGTTGGAATAATATTGCTTCTTATCCACAACAATAAAACAAACACACAATGTTATCAGTTTATGTCATTTTTATTTATCAATAGGATAGGCGATTTATTTATTTATTTATACACTTATTATAAACTAGCATTCAGAAAATACATCAATTAATTAAAATTGAAATGAACAACTATTCACAGTGCCGATAAGTATCTCAGCCAACACTGCTAATATAATAGTGTTAATCGTTACATCAGCTTCAACTAAAACCTCAAAACATTCCAACGAATTTGCTAACATCAGATTTCAATAAGTTAAATATTGGAAGAATATTGTTTTTACAACTACAGTAATAAAATAAATACACAAAGTTATTTCTTTGTAATAAATTTATGTATCAGTTATAATTCTGTGGTTATACCTACTCTTACTGCAACATTAGCATTCAGAAAATTCATCAACTAATTAAAATTGAAATGAATACTGTTCACAGTGCCGATAAATATGTCAACCAAAACTGCTGATATATGGGGTTATCATAAAGTAAGGGATATACTTTAACTTATTATAACTTTTTAACAAATCAAGCTAACAACAAAAAGTAAACGAAATCTAGTTGCCTAAGGAATGGGATTTGTTGTATCTATGGAAAACAAAAGCGTTGTCATGACAGTTGTTGACACAAGTGTTAAAAGTAAATCATTCAATTTGGAGTTTGTTTTCAAATTAAAACTCAAGTAAACGTAAAGTTTTAACGACTCAAACTGTAATAGCATGGACCTATGAACAAGAATTGGTTTAGTTCAGTGTTATTATGAATGCGGCAGAAATTACACAGCTGGATTACGAAGATTTCGCACGAGAATGGGTTTGAGAGCGGGGCCCTGTCGTATGAAAGCGTACCGCAATTTGATACAAAAATTTGAAAGAACAGGTTAGGTAATTGACCTTCCGAGATCAGGAAGACCAAGCATTAGTGATGTCCAAGTTGCAGAGGTTCTTCACGAAAATCAGGACATAGCCAGAGGTAATCCACTAGCAATCAGCAGTCCAAATGCGATATCCAAGCGATTGCAAATGCCGTACACCACGGTCTGGAAAATTTTCCGCAAAATTCTAAAAATGTATCCATATAAACTCAAAATGCTGTTTGAATTAAAGGAGGCAGATTTGGCTAGTAGGTACGATTTTTCTTTGCGATTATTGGCTCAGATGGAAATTGAACCCGAATGGTTATCCCGTATTTTATGGACAGATGAGGCACATTTTTCTCTGAATGGTGGAGTCAATACTCAAGACTGTAGAATCTGGTGTGCAGAAGATCCACAAGTAATTGTTCAAGAAGGTCTTCATGACAAGAAAGTCACCGTTTGGTGCGGTTTTACAGCTGATTTTATCATTGGTCCGTATTTCTTCGAAGAGCTACAGAATGGAGAAGCCGTATCTGTAACTGTTAACGGTGAACGATACTTGCAAATGTTAAGAGATTATGTTATTCCACAGCTGCAAGACGAGCACCACAGAATTGAAAACATGATTTTTATGCAGGATGGAGCACCTCGGCACATTTTCCGACCAGCTAAAGAATTTTTAACTGACGTTTTTCAAAATTGCGTTTTAAGCAGACATTTTGCAAATTCATGGCCACCAAGATCACCTGATCTTAACCCAGCGGACTACTGGCTGTGGGGTCATTTAAAAAATTTAGTGTTTAGAAGAAGACCAACAACGCTACAAGAATTAAAAGACAATATTACGGAGCAAATTTGTGCAATTCAACCAGAAATGTTAAGAAATGCAGTGTACAATTTAGAGGAACGGTTGCTGATTTTACAAGATCAAAATGGAGGACATATTGAACATATGCGGTAACTGGGTTTGGGCATACAAAATCCCATTATTTAAACAATTAAATTTCGTTTAGTTTTTGATATTAACTTAATTTGTTAAAAAGTTATAATAAGTTAAAGTATATCCCTTACTTTATAACAACCCTGTAATATTGATAATAGATTACACCAACTTCATCGAAAACTTCCACATAATCCATATAATAATACACTGTATAATGTAGTATTAAATATTTAGACACACTATATATTATAGTAAATAATTTACCATCTCCTCGGTCAATTCTAAAATAAGGTTTTTATATTGCTATCATATACTAATTACACACCAAATACGTTAACTTTATTTTTAGTTTAGATTTTAAAAGTACGTATGTCACGTCTTCATACTTCAAACAATAATAATAATAATTAAATTAAATAATAATAAATTTCAGAACGCCAAATTGCCGCTGTCAGACTTCAGAAGTAGTGAAAGTACGCATGTCCAAGCAACAATTTTAAAATGTACTACTGTGACCCGTTCAATGACTTCAGGCGCTGGCCACAAGCTCTAGCGGTATACGCTTCCAGCGCCGTAACTCCCTGAACGCACGGAATGACATTCTACATCGTATTAATTCTATTGACTGATTCAACGAAGCATAACCGATGCAACACGAATCTTAGAATGTGATTGTGCCCTCACTCGATTTATCGAATTTGTTTACACCCGCCATTTTGTTTCTCTAGATTTTTCGTATTTACGATTTTGCTAAAATTTAATCAAAAAACGTACAAATCGAAGGTAATTGTTGTTGTGAGCTTAAATAAACATCATTTATTGTGATTTTCATTATTTCAATGCTCTATATGGGATATCTTACATGCGATATAACCTGCAAAATTCACTCGGTGAGTACCTAATTTATTTTTTATCTCCACTTCTGTACGTTTCCACCCTTAATGTTATAAGTAAAAGATGTTCAGTTAGAGGTCCTCTATAAGGTACAATAATGGGTGGAGACTTTGGCTAAAAATCTGCAAAAGGAAAATCCCTTACCACAAAAAATATATATCAAAAAATCTATGGAAAAATTGGAGTATATGGTTGCAGCTGATTTTTGACAAAAAAAAACTAGTGTACCGTATAGAGGACCACTAATTGAACAACTTTTACTTATAAATTAATCGGTGCAAACGTACAGGAACGGAGATAATTAATAATTAAGGTGCTCACCGAGTGAATTTTCCATGTCACATTTTTAGTCGTATCTGTTATACACACCGTTGAAATTATGAAAATTGTAATAAATGATGTTTATTTCACTTTACCACATAACAATTACATTGAATTTTTATGTTTTTTAATTACTTTTCTGCGATTTTAAATATCTTAACATAACCCCTACATAACAACAAACCACCTAGTGGAAAAGTTGCATTCGTACCAACTACTGTCATCCATAGAGTTATAGAGTGGGTAGATAGATGGTCGAACAAATTTGTATTTTTCAATATTTATTTGAAAATTATATGCAAATCAGTAACAAAAGACGTTATAAAATGTATATTATTTATAAATTTGTAGTTTATGTCATTGACTTTTAACATGCCTTTTAATATTATATAATATCCAGTAAATAAATACGGAAAGATATAGAGAATGTTTATAGGTGTTTTCTTTCATTTTTTCAAACATTCATAAGTCTCGTTTTGCACATTTACATGATTTATACTGCAAACTTTGTTTACTATTTCGCTTTGTGGCGCATCTTTCCCTCACACTTTTCAGGGGGTGGGGGAATAGTGCAGTTTTTGCATTGGATTTTTCAGTTGATTTATATAATATCCAGTAAATACTCCAATTTACCCATAAATTTGTAGTTTATTTCATTGATTTTTAACATGCCTTTCAAAATTATATAATATTCAGTAAATAAGTACGGAAAGATATAGAGAATGTTTATAGGTGTATTCTTTCGTTCTTTTCAAACATTCATAAGTCTCTTTTTGCACATTTACATGATTTACACTGCAATCTTTACTTCTCATATAAAATGTATTGTTGAATTTATCTTTGCAATTATTGTTCTTATAAATTTTGTGTTCACACTCCGAGATGGTGGGGAAAAGGGGGTGGCAAAAATAGAAATGAACGAAAAATGCAATGCAAACATTCAACAATATCTTTGCAATTATTGTTCTTATAAATTTTGTGTTCACACTCCGAGATGGTGGGGAAAAGGGGGTGGCAAAAATAGAAATGAACGAAAAATGCAATGCAAACATTCAACAATAAATGAATTCAATGTGATTACGAACTTGTACGGTAATAATTAATAGCAATTTCTGTACCCTATTCGTTGTACGCACTGGTATTTATTTCCGCGCGGGGGTGGTGGGAAGGGGCGGCAAAATATCAAAAAATTGGTATAAATCAACCGAAATAAATACCAGTGCGGACAACGAATAGGGTACAGGAAGCAAGAACAAATATTGTTGCCGCCCCCTTACCACAAACCCGCGCGCGCGTGGTAGTGTGAAGGGGGCGGCAACAAAAGAAAGAAATTTGCATCGGGGGAAGGCAGATGGTAAAAAAGTAAAAAACCGATATAAATCAACTGAAAAATCCAATGCAAAAACTGCACTATTCCCCTACCCCGTGAAAAGTGTAAGTGAAAAGGTCTGCAAACCCAAAAAGCATGAGGGAAAGGTGCGCCTCAAAGCGAAATAGTAAGTAAGTTGCAGTATAAATCATGTAAATGTGCAAAAAGACTTATGACTGTTTGAAAAAATGAAAGAAAACACCTATAAACATTCTCTATATCTTTCCGTATTTATTTACTGGATATTATATAATATTAAAAGGCATGTTAAAAGTCAATGAAATAAACTACAAATTTATAAATAATATACATTTTATAACGTCTTTTGTTACTGATTTGCATATAATTTTCAAATAAATATTGAAAAATACAAATTTGTTCGACCATCTATCTACCCACTCTATAACTCTATGGATGACAGTAGTTGGTACGAATGCAACTTTTCCACTAGGTGGTTTGTTGTTATGTATGGGTTATGTTAAGATATTTAAAATCGCAGAAAAGTAATTAAAAAACATAAAAATTCAATGTAATTGTTATGTGGTAAAGTGAAATAAACATCATTTATTACAATTTTCATAATTTCAACGGTGTGTATAACAGATACGACTAAAAATGTGACATGGAAAATTCACTCGGTGAGCACCTTAATTAATAATTATCTCCGTTTCTGTACGTTTGCACCGATTAATTTATAATTAAAAGTTGTTCAATTAGTGGTCCTCTATACGGTACACTAGTTTTTTTTGTCAAAAATCGGTTGCAACCATATACAGTGGAATCTCCCTTAACGGACACTTCCTATAAGCGGACACCCCCTTTAGACGGACACTGTTGCCAGGTCCCGGGAGCGCTCCATAAGAAAAGCATTGCAATCGCTCCCCCTTGAACGGACACTCTCTTGAGCGGACGCGGACACCCGCTTGACAAAAAAAATTCTCTTGAACGGACATTTCGTTTGTTTTTTTCCGGTTTTTTTCATGTCATAGTTTACAAATAAGCTTGTCAAGACTCTTTTAATTTGCTCGCCTTAACAACAAGGCTCGGTTTGTCATATTTACTACATCACATGACAGTTAAATGTGGGTATGGTACATAAATATTTTCTCTCTCACATAATGTTTTCAAACTAACGTTTTTTCTACAATTTACGCTTTATGTACATACTTACGCGATTTAGGGGATTCCCCCAAATAACATAGATGTGCGTTTGTTTATTGTACTTTGGAAAGAAGTGTTCATTCGTTTGTATACATTAGTGCGGGCGTGACGTTTAAAAATGGATAAAAAGAGGTCTGTATTAACACTGAAGCAAAAAATAAAAGTGATTGAAGTGTACAATAAAGAAAAATTAAGTGTGAGAAATTTTTCGAAGCGATTTAACATTGGTAAAACTCAAGCTTCTGACATTATAAAGAAAAGAGAAGTGCTAATTAAAAAATGGCACTCAAATGCAAATCTAAATGAGAAAAGAAGCTTTTTTAATGCTGAAGGACTGACAATTGATCAGTTGTCCTACGAATGGTTTGTTGCAGCACGCAATAAAGGAATTCCATTAACTGGTAAATAAATTAGGTTTCTTAATTCTATACAAAAGATTTACAGCAGGTTGATTCATTTTATCACTAATTTACTAAATGGACTCTGATTGACTAATGTTTTATTTAAATAATTTTACTTTTCCATGTAGGTCCATTGATACAAAGTAAAGCTAGAGAAATAGCTGAATCCTTGGGTAACAACACTTTCAATGCCTCGTCCGGTTGGCTTAACAAGTTTAAAATTCGTCACAATATTACGTTCAAAACGATATCTGGCGATGCCGCCTCTGTTAATCCGGCGGATGTAGCATAATTCATGGTGAAACTACCCAATCTAATAAAAGAGTACCTACCAAGAGATATTTACAATGCAGACGAAACTGGGCTTTATTTTAGAGCATTACCAAACAAGACTATGAATTTAAAAAATCAAAAATGTGTGGGAGGAAAATTGTCTAAGGAAAGGATAACAATATTGCACTGTGCGAACATGGCTGGAGACAAGGAAAAGTTGCTGGCTATTGGAAAGGCATCTAGACCAAGAGCTTTTAAAAATGTAATAAAAGATACTTTACCGGTGACATGGAAATCAAACACCAAATCATGGATGACGTCTGAAATTATGAGTGAATGGTTAGAAAATTTCGATCGGAAAATGGGAGCACAAAACAGGCAAATTTTACTTTTTCTGGACAATGCGGCAACGCATCCAAAAAACATCAATTTGAAAAACACTAAAATACACTTTTTACCTCCTAATTGTACTTCAATCAGCCAACCACTTGATCAGGGTGTTATTAAAAATTTTAAGCATAATTACAGAACTTTGATACTGAAGCACTTACTAGCAAACATTGAAATTTCTAACACAGCCAATAATTTAGTGAAACGTATAAACTTATTGGATGCAGTTTATTTTGCTAAAAGTGCATGGGACCAAGTTACTGCTGAAATTACGTTTAACAGCCAGGAATATCCGACAGCATTTGATGTTGATTTTGAACCTCAAGATGAGTTGCCATTAAATCTACTTGCCGAAATTCAGAAAAAATGTATTGCAGGGGTCAGTGAGCAAAGCTTAAACGATTTTTATCATGTCGATGATAATTTACCAGTTGAAAGATCACCTTTGAACTTACGCGTACCATTACAAGAACAAATTTCTGAAGTTCAAGAAATTTCTGATGGCTCAACAGATGAACTTAAACCTTCAGATCTTCAAGATGCAAGAAACAACATCTTAACATATAAGGAGGCTTTGGCTAAAGCGCGTGATCTTATAGCGTTTGTGAAATGCCAAGGTGATACAGAAACTATGAATATACTTTTATCGCTTGACTTACATTTTCAAGATGTTATTGCCAAGACCAAAACACGCCAAACTAGAATGCAGGAATATCTATTGAAATATGTAATATAGTATATATGTATGTACTTATAAAACATTTTAAACTTTTATTACATATGGAAATACATATTTACATATTAATGATTTTTTGTTATTAAACCCAATTGAATTGTTTATTCTTTTAATAAAAGCATTTTTCAATAAAAACTAACCATCTTAGAAACATTTTACTCATTTAAATTTGTAGTTTTCTCTTGACCGGACAGCCCCCTTGTATGGACACATTTCAATGGTCCCTTCGGTGTCCGCTCAAGAGAGATTCCACTGTACTCCAATTTAGCCAAATCTATAGATTATAGATTTTTTGATATATATTTTTTGTGGTAAGGGATTTTCCTTTTGCATTTTATCTCTATAAGGTACACTAGTCATTTTGTAAAAAATCGCCCGACACCTCCACTGCATTTATTCCCAAGTAGTTAATTTATTTAGGCATTTACTTACATAGTAGTCCATTATCAAATTCAATTTTTATATTACTAGGATTGAAATCTTCCTCAATTTTAACATTGTCGTTTACTACATTATACTGTCCTTCAGATGATTCCATTTCCATTTTAATATTACCTAAAATAGTGGCTGCCTCATATTCTTTTAGCTCATCATGCCATTTCATGCGATCTTTTAAATCAAAATTGTTTACGGTAATAACAGTTTCAGAGACGTGAAGTTTATCATCCTCAAAATCGTCTTGTTCGTTGGTATTCGATGTATTTATAGAAAACAATGTGTTATTCACATCACAATTTTCAATTTGGTCGGCCATAACCACCTGCAACCACCACAATTACTAATACAAATCAGAGGCAACAACTTCTACAATAAGAATGATATCACCACCACAATTACTATTGTCTGCTATTGTCACCTATTGTGATTCTGTCCGGTTGTCATAGCCGCCATTTTAGAGCCGAAAAATTCTATGCACTGCTGCCAACCCACTATAGACAATTTCCCCTGAATGCTCTGAAATACTCGAATGGACTACCTAATGACGTCACAAGGAGGCGGGGCTCACAAAACCTTTCCAAACATTAGAAAAGAGGAGCGGCTAACGGCAGACAAATATTCCACGTTGTGCGCATGCGTCGGAAATGTCAATGAGGTATAGGAATGTGTAGGAATTTATTTCGTTTAAAATGCCGATTAATTGTTTGGAATGTGAAAAAGTACCGTGCGAGCAAGTTGAACTGAAGAAGGTTGGTTGCACCAAAATCCCTGCTGTGATACTTTTTTTTGATCGAATGTTTAAGACCCTGCCTAGTCACTCCTGCCTGTTGCTGTTTATTTTGATAACTGTCATCCGTCATTTATCGTGTTTCGTTAGATCTCGAATTTTTTGCTTCAAGTTTATAGTTCTGTTTAAGTATACTAAAACTGTGTTTCTTAAGACAATTATACGTAGCAAGTGCGTGCTGACATGCCGTTCACTATTGAACAAGACACCTTCATTCTGATGGCTTACTTTCGTAGTGGTGTTCAAGATGAGAATGGGCAATGGATCTATTCCAATCAATGTTGTATACATCAATTTACTACCCAGTTCCCTGACGTGCCTATTGTGCATGAAACTTTTGTCCAGCATTGTAGTAGATTAGTAAGAAGGTTCACGGAAACAGGAAGTATCTTGAAGCGAAAGCGAGCTAACGAGCCCTACGTTTTGACTGAAGATATTGTAGAGGATTTAGCAGAACGGATGCATGCTAGTCCAAAGAAATCTTTACGCAAGCTGCCTGCTCAGTCTGGTATAAATATACATATTATATTTGAAATATTGTATTATATTTAATAATTCTAGGTGTGTCTTACGGTAGCTGTCGAACTGCTTTGAAGAAGCATTTGCATATGCACCCTTACAAAGTTACTGTACACCAACATTTATATGCACAGGATTTTGAGCAAAGGCGGCATTATTGTCAATGGTTTATGGATCATCTGAACAATGACGATGACTTGAACCTGACATTTTTCTCAGATGAAGCATGGATTCACCTTTCCGGCTATGTTAATAGTCAAAATTGTCGTACATGGTCATCGGAGAACCCTCATATATTCGAAGAAAATGATTTACATCCTATAAAGATTGGAATATGGGTAGCCATGTCTCGAAGACGAATAATAGGACCAATCTTTTTCGACGGTACAATAAATGCTGCACGATACCAAGAAAATATCCTTAACGTGTTTGTTAATAAACTACATGAAGATGAGTTGCAACATGGGTACTTTCAACAGGATGGAGCCTCTGCGCATACAGCCGCAAGGACAATAACGTATCTACAAGAGTATTTTGATGACAGACTAATAAGTAGAGGAATATGGCCACCGCACTCACCCGATTTGACACCATTGGATTTTTTCTTGTTTGCATACTTGAAGCAAAAGGTTTTTCAACAAAGGTTGCACAATATAGACGAGCTAAAAAATGCAATCTCTCAAGCGATTAATAGCATAAGTATCGATACATTACAGAAGGTATTTGAAAATATTAAACAACGTGTACAGCTGTGTACTGAGAATGATGGGGGTCATTTTGAACATTTGTTGTAGTGTCAATCACAGTACACTAATCAACTTAAATAAGTGCTTTCATATCTATGTGTTTTGTGGAGATTCATGTGTGTCTATTGTATTTTATAATGTGTTTAGTTAAAAATTTTATTGAAAATAAACCAGTGTTACAATCACTAAAATTAAATTAAATCAGAGGAGAATTACACCATTCCAATATATAATTTGTTTTCTTGATATGTCCGAGCTCCTCTAGTGAATATTTCATTCCATGGTTTCTGAAGTTTGTTATCACAATATGAAGGATTTGAAAAACGCAGCAACAAAAATAAATCTTTAAACGTAGTCAAATATTACGGGGCGATGTCTTTAATAACACAACAATTCTGGCTTTCATTTTAAAAAATGTACTATAAAATTCATTTCTCGCATCCATCAATTTTTACTATCTGACAGTAAGATGTTAGGTTACGATAGCATTAACCTTTGTTTACTATTAAGTAACCAAATTACTCAATACCAACTACTCAGTGTTGCTAACAGAAAATTTGTGCTGCCAACCTTCTTCAGTTCAACTTGCTCGCACGGTATATTCTACACGGTTTAATTTAAATAAACATATGAGAACAGTGCATAATAAAGAACCTGAATATATAGAATGTGCTTCGAAAAAAAAGTACGTGTGCTACTTGTAAAGTTTATTTCCAGTTCAATAATGATTTACGGAAACATTTAATGGATAAACATGACGTCGAAAATATCGTAGAAGAATTGGGTTTTGATTCTTTCAGTGGTAGGTAAAATTTGTATCTGTTGACTAAGTAGTTTAATTTTAATAATTTTTTTGCATTTAGTCAGTGGTTATCTGAAGAATTCTTCTTCAGATAACCACTGACTAAATGCTTAAGTTAATAATACTCTAATATATTTTTTCGTAATAATTTATTTTGCATTTAAAGTACATTTATTATCTAAGTATAATTAATAATAGAATATATGCGTATGATTGCAGACATATTTAGTATACAAGAGAGATCAGTATTTAAATGAAATAAAATGTGTTATATAGTGTGTGCTTCATTAAGTTCATTTACAATTTTGATGAACATCAACATTTTAACAAAAACATTTTTAGTTACTGCTAGTTCTATCAAAGCATTTGCTACTTTTCTGGCAGAAAATATATATTACTATTAAATGGAAAAATTTTGATTATAATTTAAATTTATTTATGTGGTACTGACGTGTGTTTAAAAGAAATATGACAACTAAAAGTATTTCTTAAACTAAACCATTCTGACTACGTAAATGTGCTAATCTTTGCTTATTTTGGTTATCTGAAGAATTCTTCTTCAGATAACCACTGACTAAATGCAAAAAAATTATTAAAATTAAACTACTTAGTCAACAGATACAAATTTTATCTACCACTGAAAGAATCAAAACCCAATTCTTCTACGATATTTTCGACGTCATGTTTATCCATTAAATGTTTCCGTAAATCATTATTGAACTGGAAATAAACTTTACAAGTAGCACACATATACTTTTTTTTCGAAGCACATTCTATATATTCAGGTTCTTTATTATGCACTGTTCTCATATGTTTATTTAAATTAAACCGTGTATATTGCTCGGAATTCAAACAAACGTCTAGCGACTGTTATGACAGTCATGTTAATAATTATTACTCAGGGGGGATGTAAAATAAGCACATGTCTCAATGTGAAATCAGTTTTATTAGATAATTTAATCGTGAATGACATATATAATACATGACCATGTACTATCGCGGACAAAATATTTTAGTCGAATTTCCGACGCATGCGCACAACGTGGAATATTTGTCTGCCGGGCTGCGTTCATAAATGAATCGTTATAATCGTGTGTGTGGCGTGTGAGTAATTTGCTTTGCAGCTGGAGTGTTGACAGAGCGTTTTGGTATTTATGAACGGTTTTAGAGTGGTGACAAGTATGACAGCACATGTGTCATATAACTCCACATAACAGAAGCGGCAATTACAATCATACTTCCATGTGCGCATGTCGAGTCTTCTTCACCGTGGTTTCAAATCCGGCGTTTTTCAAACGCTCGAGTGATTCGAGAGCGAACTTTATGAACACATTACACGCGTACATCATTGAATCACTCAACTGTTTTTGAACGGCTTTGTGTGAAATTTTACCCTAGAGTGCACGCAGTGTGACGTTTATGAAAGCAGCCCCGTTAGCCGCTCCTCTAAATACCTCCGCACACCCCTTGCCCTGAAACACAGTCGCTGTCTTGTGGCGACACCAAACGACCATACCTATAACTGCTAGAAATTGACGAAAAAGCGATGGTTTTGCCGTTTGCAGCAGTGTTGCCAGATGGCGCGATTTGTCGCAATTTTCGCTACTTTTGAACAATAGGCGCGCCGAAGTTTTTACAAAAGTCGCGCTGTGACTTTTAGCGCGACTTTTTGCTACTAGCAACATCTGCGTCGTGTATAATGTGTGACTATAAGCCATAAGCCGTTACATGGGCGATTCCTAAATTCACCTGACCAACCAGACCAACTGCAAAAATTATTGACGCAGACGTGACAGTTTGTTTAGGGATTTTGATTTTCAAACTATCATCTGTCAGTCTGGCATTTTCGTCATTTGTCAATTTGTTTGCGTTTACGCGAACGCACGCGAACGTCAACGTCGCTGCGACACCTTCATTTTAGTAGTTTGTTATGGTTTGGTTCATGTTTGGTTACTCTTAATGCTGCTCCACTTTTTTGAGCACCATTTTGCCATTGCCATTGTGCCATTTTGTTTTCCGTTTGTGTTGTGTTTGCCAGTCGCAGTACCTACTACGAAATGGGAAAGGTAAAACAACAGCACCGTGTAGAGTGGGAAAATGAAACTGAATTTAAAGGTAAAATTCTAACTTCTTAAGGTGGTGGTGTGTTATTATTTTATTTTGAAATAGGGTGGCTGAAAGAAGGCAAAAAGAATAATAGTTACTGCGTATTATGTTGTGTAGAAATCCGATCGCATCATGCCGATATTTCAAAGCACGCTAAAACTGTGAAGCACAAGGGAAACAGGGATAAAATTACCAAACAACCAAGCATTCGAAATTATGGTAAGTAATGTTTAAGTTCGAAACTTGTACCTAAATTGTTATTATTTTAGGTACGAATGTTTCAAGTAATTTAAGCAAGAGACAAGAAATTATATTATCCAGTTTTGTTGCTTGTCATACATCCATTTTGACCATCGACCACTTAACTGATATAATCAATAACTTCATCAATGAACAACAACCAGCTACACGATCAAGGATAACTTTTGAAGAACTCAGGTTGCATCGTACTAAGTGCACTGCTGTTATAAAACGAGTAATTGCCCCATGTCTGTTAAACAAAATATTAGCAGATGTTGGCGACTCGAAGTTTTCACTTATTTGCGATGAATCAACGGATGTTTCCACAGAAAAATATTTATGCATCTGCATAAAGTATTATTCAAAAACTAACAATGAAATTGTAACACAATTTTTATCATTTTTACGAGTAATTAGGACTACCTCTGATGAACTATACAATACTGTTTATGATTTTTTAAAGTCCATTGGGTTAAAAATGAAAAACATCTTGGGTCTTGGCACAGATGGTGCAAATAATATGTGTGGACAATATAATTCATTATTTAGCCTTATTAAGGAAAGAGACAGCCCAAATTTAATTTTAGTAAAATGTGTGTGTCACAGTTTACACCTTTCTTCTTCAAAAGCCTCAGAGGTTTTCCATGATGAAGTTGATTATCTCTTAAGAGAAACATATTCATGGTTTAAAAACAGTGACCTCAGAATGGCCAAATACAAAGAAATATTTCAGTTAATTAATGTAAATGAGAATTCACAATATAGTAAATTAACGCAATTATCGGCAACAAGATGGTTATCAAGATACAAAGCTGTCGAAAAGATCTTGGCACAATATCTTGAACTCGAGACTTTTTTTCCTATTGAGGCCCAGAAGGAACGTTGTCACTCAGCTAAAATATTAGCAGATTTGTTTAAAAATAAAGTAAATAAATTATATTTAGTATTTCTAAAACCAATTTTAAAACAACTATATCATTTGAATCTTTATTTTCAGGGAACTGATATTGATTTTTATAAAGGATTTGACGAAATTAATACTCTGATATGGTCCTTGGCCCGACAAATCATGAAACCATCACTTCTGGCCCATCTTCAAAATAAACTTGAGAAATTGGCTAACTCATTACAGTTTGATCAAAATTTTTTACAACATGATATCGCAGATTTAGGATATGAGTTTGAAATTGAATGTAACACGTTGAACTTAACCCATCAAGAATTAATAGAGGTTCGGAATAAATGTGTACAATTCATAAAAATATTATTACAAGAACTAATTAAAAGAATGCCCCAACATTTAGAGATCTTTAAAACAATTAATTATTTTTCTCCGAATATCATTTTGAATCCTGTAAGACCTACATTTTCTGAACTTCCACTTCAGTTGGCTAATCAAGACAAAATCTCTGATATTCAGACGCAATATAGAAATTTATTGAATATTCATTGGGCAGATGTATTTGACGAAATTCCTGTGCATCCTCATTTATTTTGGAAAAAAGTTACCACATTAACAAATGCTGCAGGAGAACTTTGTTTTAGGGATCTAGCCGAATTTGCTTTTACTTTATTAAGTTTGCCTTCTTCAAATGCTGTGGTCGAAAGATGTTTTTCAGTAATGAACATTGTTAAAAGTAAGATTAGGAATAGAATGCAGCTAGAATTGTTAAATTCAATTGTCACTATTAGGACTTATTTCAGTGTAAATAAGATTTGTTGTAAAACGTTTTGTCCTAGTTCTGATATGTTAAAATATAATTCCAGTATTTATGACACCAAGACTAGTACTAGTGATACTGATGATGGTGAATGGCATGAAATTTTTGATTTATTTGTAAATTTGTAAGTGATTATGTATCATCCGTTTACTTGACATCTACACTGTAAGTGTCAAATTAAAAAAAAATATTTTTCGACAGTGTCTAGGTCAAGTAAACGGATAACAAAATAAAATTGTATACATATAATAAAACAAATCATAATTGCAAATCTTGTTTGGATATAGTACCTAAGTTATAATGGTTGCGTTTTATTGATACCGTTCTAATTCTGAAACCTGGTTGCGACTTTTTCGCGACTTTTTCAATTGCGCTTGCGCCATGAAGAAATAAGATCTGGCAACCCTGGTTTGCAGTAATTACATATTTGGCTCTGGGCGAATTTACATGCTTTAAAGTCTCCTGGACATATTGCTGTGGCAACATAATTATTTGAATATGATAACAGTATCATTGCCATGCCTTAAGCCTTGCCAAATAAGTTATGTTGTGTGCTGTTTCAACAACATAAATAATTAAAATGATGATAATTTTTATTATCCTGATGTGTATTTTATTTATTTTTTAACAGCACTTACTTTATAAATATTTATGAATCCTTCAGTGTATCAGAATTTCTTCCCTCTCGTCTAATCTCTTGTTTTTATTTAAGATTGGGATAAGGTAATATAGCTTATTAAAAATGAAAAATCAGAAATCGTATAACACATAATTGTCGAATTTATTTAACATTTATTACATAAAAATAAATATAGCATTGCTATACTGTATTCACTTTATTTATTTAAAAAGAAACATAATTATAAGAAAAACGTTTGTACCTTGTTCTAGGTTGTAACGTTTCTTCATGATGCGAATATATGTTCTTATACTTAATTAAATAAAACTCTGAAAATATTTTCCTATTTGTCAACAAATAAATCCAATTTACTTTTGTATATTGTTTATTTCATAGTCAATGTTTGGAGAAAAGCTCGAATCTGATTACTATCTACAACCATTCGCACGCGTTATAGCTAGCATTTCAGAGTCCGCTACCCAGAAACATTTTCCTTATTTATTGTAACTATTAATGATGCCAAATACTGTGCCAGAAAATATACATTTGCACGCTATATCCTCTTAACACTTAACACCATTAATAATTTTATTTCTTATAATCTTGAAATTAAAGAATGCTTATTACTATCCCAGGAAAATATTTATTATCCCTGTTGCATAACGTTGTACTGAATATACGTTCACACGATATATTTCAATATTCGTATAGCTACATTGATAAGTCTTTGTCTCTTAACTTACTTTGAATCGTCGCAAATCTTTTTGAATTCGATCATTTGCATCTCCATTATAACACAAAACAATTAAACAAAGAAAATAAAATAAGTGAAACTTGAATGAAAATAAAATTAATATGCTAATACAAAAGAAATAAATGTGAATCGTGGTGTATCTAACCCTACGATTTATGAATTAAAGAATGCTTGTTAACCGTATAAAAATCAATGAATGAATCCCATCGTGTCTTCTTCTTCTTCTTCTTTACTGGATTGAATTAGTCAAGCTAACGCTTTTTACTATTAATCTTAATTTGGCTGATCTTGATTTAGAGGGATTTAATGATATTCTCTTTCAGAGGAGTCATGATGTAGCGAGCCTAGGTCTCTTTGTCGGCAAATAATGTTGCGGGTCGTAAGTTAATGATGCGGAGAGGGAGGAGTTTATATGGTCTACGTTTTTCTCGTAGAAATCTTTTGTTAACCTTTTGGTGAACGTGGGGATATCTTCGATGTCGGCTTCTTTGTGTAGTTGATTGTTCCTTATATACCAGGGTGGGCGAAAGGCCATGCGGAGCGATATATTTTGAAAGATTTGTAGCTGATTTATTAGTGACGGAGCTGCGTAGAGCCATATCTGGCAGGCATAGGTAATCATTGGTCTTAGAATCTGTGTGTATATACGTAGTTTTAGCTTCGGGGAAAGTGTACTTGCTGCCCCTAACATAGGCCAAAGAGCACCTCTGGCTTTTTTGGCTTTTGCGCATGTTTGTTTGATATGATACGAATACGTCAATCTTCTGTCTAGGTTTACACCTAGGTATTTTACGCATGGAAGCCATGGTACTTCTGTGTGTTCGATATAGATGTTACCTATGATGGGTTTAGGGTGTCTTCTGAAGACTATTGCTTGAGATTTCTCACCGTTTATGGCGATTCGCCAAGTGTGGCACCAGGTAATGATGTTATTTACAGCATCTTGGAGGTTTCGTATGGCAATTATGGGGTTGATGGAGGAAGAGAGTATGGCAGTGTCATCGGCGTAGGAAGCAAGTGTGGTTTTGTTGGTTTGTGGGATATCGGCGGTGAAAATTGAGTAGAGATGGGGGGATAGGGCAGAGCCTTGGGGTACCCCGGCTGTTAGGGTTCTGATGGTGGATTGTGTGTTATTGATTTTTATGGAGAACGATCGGCGTTTTATGTAAGAATGGATGATTCTGATTAAGTATGGTGGATAATTTTTTGCGTGTAGTTTGTATATTAGGGCCTGGTGCCACACTCGGGCGAAGGCTTTTGAAATGTCCAGAAAAATGGCTGCTGTATTGTTGTGTTTGTAAAAGGAATCTTGTATGGTTTCAGTAACCCTGGCGAGCTGGGTGGTTGTGGAATGCATTTTTCGAAATCCGTGCTGTTCTTCTGGGATGATCGGGTTCTGATATGAAAAGTCTGTTAATTTACTCAGGATGGCTTTGTCTGCTACTTTGCTGATCGCAGAGAGGAGGCTGATCGGCCTATAGTTTGAAGGGGAGTTGTGATTTTTTCCTGGTTTGGGGATCATTATTATAGAAGCATGTTTCCAAATTTTTGGGTAGGTTTGTAATCTAAATATGGAATTGATGATAGTGAGTAGGAAGATGATGGCTTTGAACGGTAGGTTTTTTAGCATTTGATTGGAGATGTCGTCCGGACCTGGGGCTTTACGAGTCTTGATGTTTTTCAGGATGATTGATAATTCTGGGGGCTTGATGTATTCAGTAGTTTGCGTTTTCGGTTGGTTGATGATGCGATTGACGGATTTATGGACGTGTGCTATGTGGTTCATGTCAGCATTTTTCCAGTTGGGTGAGCATTGAGTTTCTATTAGATCTGCGAAGATTTCAGCTTTCTCATTATCTGTTATGTGTGTGTTGTTGTTGATTGTAAGGGGTGGTATGCTGTGTTTCTTCCCTTTCAGGGCTTTAGTTAGCTTCCAAACATTGGAGGGGTCTTCACCCAGGTCTTCTAGTTTTCTGAACCATTGGTCTTCTTTAAATTTTCTTATAGCTTCTTTCACTTCTTGTTGGCTATTGTTGAGTTCTGTTTTGATGTGGGGGTCCAGTGTTTGCTGATATCGTCTGCGAAGCCTATTTTTGGTTCTGATGAGGTCTCGGATGTATGTTGGTAGGTGTTGAGTCTTATGAATGGAGGTTTTGGTGATTGCGGCTGCACGGGTCGCTTCATGAATATTGGTTTGTAGAGTAATTATAGAGTTTTCCATATCCTCTTCAGATTTGATTATTGGAATGGCGGGAAGAATACTGTTTAGGTGGCGTTTGTAGATAACCCAGTCGGTGTGCTTAGTTGTTGTTGAAAAAGAGTTGGGTTCTGAGCCCCAGTGAAGTAGTATAGGATGTGGTCCGAGCTAAGAGCTGCTTCGGTTTCTATGTGAAAGTATTCTGCTATATTGTTTGTTAATGCAATATCAAGTATATCAGGCCTTGTGTGAGGAAAGAAATGCGTTGGTTGATGGGGAGATAAGATATTTATATTTGTCCGCTCTTGGTAGGCGTGGAGTGATCTGCCTTGGCCGTTTGAGTAGTTACAACCCCAATCAGGGTGTTTGGCGTTGAAGTCTCCTGCTATTAGGGTTTTCTTGCTATTGTTGAGAATGAGATTTAGATCTTGTGTAAGGAGGGCCTTGCTTGGGGGAAGATACGCCGAGTATATATGGAAGTCGCCTCTGATGGACTAAAATGCCAGTTAGCATAATCATTGGTTAAAGTACCGCTTAGTACAAATTTGCGTTTTTCCAACACTGGTTACCGCTAATTATTGATTGAGGACGCCTTTAATCAAAGAAATTTTTCCTAATAAAATATCAAACTGTGATTAGGATTTCTTACACATGCGCATAATCTAAGAGATTTGAATTTGTGCGGTTATGCGTCATTCCATAAGTGTCCAAAGCGAGGGGGTTAACCACTCAGGAAATCCGTGGAACATTCATGTTGAAATCATCTTGAAATCCTCCTGCAATCCAGTGAAATGATTTGAAATCTCATGACATCCCATCAAATCCCATGAAATCTTATGAAATCCTATGAAATCTCGTGAAATCTGAATAAAATCCCATGAAATCTCAAAAAAATCTCATGAAATCTCATAAAATCCAGTATGAAATCTCATGAAATCCGAATAAAATGCGAATTAATTAAAATGACAGTTTTTGTTGACACGTTGCATAAAATGTTCTTAAGTAAATTAAGCTTCTATCGATAAAGAGATTGATTTTTATAAAAAGGAAGCAGTACTTCCCCGACATCGCTCGAACTCACGCTCGAATTTCGAGTGGGATCACATGTTGGGCGGCATCCATCCGGCAATTTCAGGCGAGTTTCAATAACCCAGAATTTTCTGCGGCCGCGTTGATGTGCATGTGTAGTGAGGGTGTAAAGATCTTGTAACACTCGTTGCTAAGTGTATTGTTTAAGAGATTTGTTCGTTGAGTGCATATTTTATTGGTAAGTAGATACCTAACCTAGAAATTACTAATATTAAGTACCTTCGAGATTTTCGCTGACCGTATACAGAATTGGAATCTGCAAGAAAAATTGTTCTTGGCACAAAGACAACAACAACGTCTCATTATTATTCTTATTCCTGAACAAACTAACTAAGGGGCTGATTTCAAGTTAGATTTGCGGCGCTGCAACTTTGCGTCAGTGATTTTCATATTCGTATTACAAGGGACTATAGCAAAAGTTTGTGACGTTTTGTGGCAAACTTAACAAGATTGTGCTGTTCTTACGTGTCTGCAGTAAACTTGGTTATGAAAATGGATGAAAAATTACAAAAGAAGGAGTACAAAAATCAGTGGCGCAAAGTTGCACCGACGCAAATCCAACTTGGAAATACAAACATAATACCTAATTTGTGCAGAAAAAAACTACTGACATTAAAGTTAAAAACCAATAATAAATTCTGCTCAAAACAAAAACGAACAAATCTATATATCTATATCTCAAAAACCGGGCAGGACACCCTGCTCAAACCGGTATAGTCCCGGTCAAACCGGGACGTATGGTAAGCCTACCAATGGACAAATTCGTTCGTTGTTGACTGAAAAGCAAACCTGTTCGTAACATAGCCACTGCCATATTTAGTAAAACTGGCTGGCTTCAAACCCCTCTAACTACTTTACTCTTGAAGTCAGGACGTTTTTTCCTGCAGACTGCGATTCTGTATACGGTCAGGAATAACCTCTTCACTGGTGTGGCGGGAGTTCTGGGAATTTACGAATGTGTCTGCTTTAGCGCCGTTTTTTATGCAACACAAATTACTTTGTCACAGGTATTATATGGGAGAGTAATTTGTGTTGCTGGAATACAGACGTTAAATCAGACACTATTCGTGAATCACCCGGTATATAAATATGTAAAGTGTATGTATTTTCGTCCTTAGATATCCTGCCGATAGTCAGGGACTCATGGCATCAAGCATCTCCGAGAATCCAAATGAAACGCTCGCTGAAAAATCAAATAGAGAAGTAGAAGATGAAGACGGAATACCAAAAGTCAACCAAAACCCCAAAGAAAATATATTTTGGTGCGCAATTGAAAATTATTTAGGAATTAACGTTCCCTTATATTTAAAAAATATAATAAAATTATGTGGTTATGACTCCGCAATTGCTTTTAAAAATGTAAGGGAAGAAACTATTGAAGAATTCGAAAAGTTCGCAAAAGAAGAAATGCATTTGTTTATTGAAGAAAATGAAGATCTGAAAAACTATTATGATAAATACTACATTCACAAGGACAAATTTAAAATAGTTAACGGACACAAAGAAAGTATCAGAGAAATTCAAAAATATATAGCTTTAAAAATTTCCGAAAATGACATAACGCATTTTAGTCGTTAGTTTGATTACGCCACGAATGCCAAATGTGGAATACAAAATGTTCATAAACCTTCAAGCAATCCCAAGCAAGTAATGAAAAATCCTGACTTGCAACAGTCTACAACCTCTTTACCACGAACTTCATCAACACTAGCAACAGATCCAGATTCTGGATTAGATCTAAACCATGAAACTAGTCAATTATACACATCAATAAAAACCTGGATGAAAAAGCAAATAGATTTAACTGAGGTAGGATATCTACTTTTTAATTAATCTGTTATTTTAATTCGGGTACTTAAATATTTGTATTTTAACATGTTATTCCAAATTTTACATCTTCTATGGACCAAGTTAAAGTAGAAGAAAATGAAGATGATTCGTTTGTCTACTCTACAGTAGTTAACTGTCCGTTATGCACTGATAAAATCAAAGCCTTCAAAGTGGGATATGGCAATCCCAGTCAGGGGAAAAAAGGATGGATAAAATCAAATTTCGAAAGACACGTACGAGCACATAAAAAACGAAATTTACAAAAATTAAGTGACGAAACGAAGAACCAGTCACAAAAAAACATCCGTAATTTTTTTAATAAAGCATCTTCGAGCAAAGCTACTGCCACACCTTTTGAATCTGTTATTAATGAAACTCTAGAGGAGGAGATTTACGAAAAGGAAAAATTTCAAGAAGAGGACGAGTATGACAAAAGCCAGGACGAAGGCCAAATAATTTCACTTAAAAAAAGAAAATGTTTGAAAAATGTTTCTCGAAGCCTCATATCCAGTAGCGAAGAAGAAGAAGAAGAAGATTCAGAAAGGATCGAGCAAAGAACAGCTGAAGGTTTCTTGCAAAAATTTGCAGAAGTGAGGTCAGATGTAAGTGTAGTATGAAACGAGGAAACAAGGGCTTCGGGGGAATTAGTCCCTGGGGCAGTACTAGGACCACCTGCCCCGGGGAAAGCAAAGGATTCCACATTTTCCACAAAGAAATAAAAACCTTGAATAAGACAATAAAAAAGAGATGTGACAAAAGAACTCGACAAGACAGAAAACTTAGAAGACTTCACAAATCATCAAAACGTAGCTCTGGTAATAGGCAAACTAGAATACCACAATATTTTAGAATTTTAAAAGATATAGAACTGTTGAAAGAAAAGCACAAGGAATTACAAGATTGTTTTAAAAACTTTTCTAAAAACTTCTGGATTTCAACCCAAATGAGAGACTTATCTGACTCTGTAAATACTAACACAGACACTACTACCTTAAAGACCAAATCAAATGACAATGTAATATTAAGCGTACTAATAAATGCAGCACATCAACATTCACGAACTGCAAAACATGGTTTTAGGTATGACGAAACAATTAAACTTTTCTCTTTGTACATCTTTATGCTCGGAGGCCGACTTTTATACGAAACTGTCCATGCAAACTTACCGCTCCCCTCCCCCACAGCTATTAGCAGATACATGAAAGACAACGGACCATCAATTACTGAAGGCAAATTACGATGTGCTGAGTTAAAAGATTATATAGAAAAAAGGAATCTACCTTTAAAAGTTTGGTTGTCCGAAGATGCCACAAGAATAACAGGCAAAATTCAATACGATACGTCTACAAACCAATTGGTCGGCTTCGTTCTCCCTTTGACAGCCATGGTATGCCCATACCTTTTACGTACCAAGCTAGATCAGGCAAAGAGATCGAAACGCATTTTAAGAATAATAATTGTCAACATAATGCATCATTGGTCTATGCTGTTATGGCTCAGCCGCTAAAAGAAAATATTCCTCCATTTTGCCTTTTACTTTTTGGAACTGACAATAAATTTACTGCGTCTGACGTAACGAAAAGGTGGGACTATATAATTGCTGAGTTAGCCAAATGGAAGGTTGAAGTGTTAAGCATTTCCTCAGATGGGAATCCAAGGTTTTTAAAAAGTATGAAGCTAAAGGCAAAGTTGGGTGTGTCAAGAAGTGTATCCAGGACGTCACAAAAGTCAAACTTTAATTGGCCGTGGTACAATGCTTCGTTTAATGAAGATAATAATAGTGAAGTTTTGTTTGTACAAGATACTATACACATTGGTACAAAGTTAAGAAATAGATTGCTTAAACCGTCTGTCATTCTGCCAATTGGTTCTAAAATCATTTCTGTTTCTCATTTGAAAATTTTGATAGAAACTATACAAAAGGATAAACATTTATTAACCCCTTACGATATTGATCCAAAAGACAGAATGAACTATCCATCAGTGCACAAAATCAGTCAGCCTCATGTATTTTCTTTATTGCAAGAACATGTTCCAGATAGTCAAGGTACTGTTATTTACTTGAAAATCATTAATTATGTTACAAGCTCTTATCTTGATCCAGAATTGTCACCTCTCCAAAGAATTTATAAAATTTGGTACGCTGTCTTCTTATTACGAATATGGCGCAAATGGATTCAAGATAAAAAGAGTGTGTTTAATCTTTCAGATAATTATGTAACTCTCAACTGTTACACGTGTATTGAAATAAATGCACACTCTATTGTTAAGGTTCTGATTACACTACGGAATTTGGAATTACCTCACCTGTTTTTGCCAACATTATTTAGTGGTCAAGCATGTGAAATTTTTTTCTGGCAAATACGTTCAATGTCAACAACGTATTCCACAATTGTTAATTGCAGTATGCTTGATATAATTTATAAACTTAAGAGAGTTGAGCTCCAAAGTGACATATCAATGTGTCAGCTCCCAAATATTGTGTTTCCAAGAATTTCAAAGAAAATATCGGAAATTTCACCAACTATTTTGCCGACTAATGAAGAAATATATGCAGAAATAAACAAGTCTAAAGACGACGCTACTATTGATGCTATTTCTCTTGATCTTACTGTACCCGCAGATTATGATTACAAATGTTCTATACCAGTAGCAAACGATTCTGAATTGACGATAGACTTGGAAGGTGAAGATGATTCTGTCATTGAAACAAGTGATGCCATGGATGAAAACGATACTACACAAAGTTTCGATAACGATAATTCAGAAGACAACCATAGTTCTCACACAAGTAACGAAGAAATACTGGAAGATTTGGCTGTATTATCTTGTGTAACGGACGAACTTGTCCTTAAAGATTATACGGAAAGCAGTATTAAACTAGACGAAACTAGTCCATTCACAACAGTAAGGGACGGCATGGGTAAGGAGATGGTAGTAAGAAAATCCCATATGCTGGTTATTGCAAAATAACAGTGGCCGTTTAAGTAGTGATCGCCTACAAAGAGTCAAGGAAGCCGAGTATAATTCTTCCCACTCAAAGAAGCAGTCTATAAGCAAAACACAAGCCTGTAGAGTATGTGAAGACATTTTTATTGGGGAATGGTGTTTGTTTGTAAACGATCGGCATGTAGCCTATCTAGGTTTTGTTCTTGGATTTTCTTATTTGAAAGGAAAGAGTGCAAAAGAAAGGGAATATTCGAAAGCTTGGGCTCCTGTGCAAACTGAAAGACTAACAAGTGACATAGGCGTCTTATCCACTTGGTATAAATGGACTGATGACCGACATATTTTCTCAGTACCTGTAAACACTCATGGCTATATAAGCATTCAAACCTATAAATTTACCATTACCAACCCGACTGCGACACACACTGGCTTACGAATAGACAAAAGGGTGTTAAATAGTCTGAATAGAATAGAATAATGCTGATAAATAATCCTCATGTTCATGACAAAATTTATGTTAGAATTTCTTATATGTTTATTTGATAACTTTTATTTTAGTCACATTTCCTCGATTAATTATTAATACATGTTTACAAATAAGTGTAATACAATATGTAGTTTTAACTTAAGTAAAAAAATTCACAACTTTCTATGAAATCTTATGAAATCAATGTGAATTGCCGTGAAATCCCTAAAATCAATGTGAAATGCCATGAAATCCCGGGAAATCTTTGTGAAATGCCGTGAAATCGCGTGAAATCTTTGTGAAATTTCCTAATACCTCGAAAAATCCCATGAAATCCCATAAAACGCCGTAAAATCCACTTGAAATGCAATGAAATCCCGTGTCACATGAAATCTGTGGAACACGTTTTCCTTTAGTGGTTAACCCCTCGGTCCAAAGGTGGTCGCTTGACCTTTTTATGATCACATGATTTTTTGTTTGTTAATTCCTACATGATTAGAGAGTCGAAAACACTAATTTAAAATAATTGTCTTTTTCTGAATTCCGCTGGCAGCCATTCTTGTTTTACAAAACATGCCGATATTTGCGTTTGTGACGTTTTGGGTTACCTTATACTACTTGGAACTGCTCAACCCGAGGGTGTATATGAAACACTTGTAACTTTTTTTAATTTTCTAAATTATAATTTGCAAGTATAATTTAATTGTTGGAGGTGTATAATGTGTTGGTATTAAAATGAATAGGATCTTTTCCAAGATGCTCTTTAATTTTTGAGATAAATGCAATAAATTCGCACAAGTCCGTGATTTATTCCTATAAATATACATAATATTAAGTTAACTGCATGTTGTTTCAAAACTATAAATATAACTTACAATAATGGTAAGAAATGAGGTGTGGGCACGTATAAGCGTTTCAAATTATACAGAAGTTGTTCTAAATTAAGTTTTAAATAAGTTTATCATCTTGAAAAACTAAACCTGTGAGTAAATGTTAAACTTAATAGTTGACGAAGTATTTACAATCGCGGCCACACACGCACACACACACAGAGAGAGAGAGAGAGAGAGACGCACGCACACACAGGCAGACACACACAGAGAGAGAGGGAGAGAGATTTTTTTAGAAACAACTTTTTTGGTATTGGTGGACTTCAGAACGGGGACATCTGCAAAAATCTCGAGTTCGAAAATTTTCGTCATCAAAATTCTTCCTTATACGAAAGAACAATTGATTTGAGAGCGATTTAGAGGCGGTCAAAATTATTGAAAGTACTTGATGTAATAAAGATGTATCTATTGAAAAAGGAACTTGGGGTAAGAAAATAATATTTGTGACTTTTGTATAAATACATAGGTATATTTAAAACATGAATTAGATGTATATTAGTGACTCCATGTGTTCTTAAAAATTCCGATATTGCTATATTGCAGCATTGTAAGAAGTACTTAAAGTATGAATTTATTTCCATAAATTATTAGTATTAAGAATAATTGATATTTCAGGAACTATTTGTTTTTGTAATATTACATACATACATATAATTCTCTTGTTCTTTATTATTGTTACTTTATTAGACCAGTTATATAACATTTTATCTATTTTCTGCACTCATGTTAGATCTATACATAAATTTCTTATATTAATAACAAACGTTACATAAAAATAATTTTAAATTTACCAACATACTTATGTGGTAACATAGTTTTAGGAGTGGGAGTAGATTTAACATACAATTCTGAAAAATGTACTGAAGATTTTAGCAGAACAGCAGATTTTAAGTGAGAGATTTACTCTCACTTAAAATCCGCTTTAGAGCGCAAAGAAAATACTATTAGATCTTCCCCTACAAACCTATGAACAATTGAAAAAATTTGAAGAACATTTAACAGAAAATGATTGTAATAAATGTGCATTCGTCCAGTTCATTAGTCGTGTTGGTGGAACTGAAAAAAATATTGTGTGCGAAGAGCACTTAAAAGCGTTTTCACAAATTGTTTGGCAATGAAATGTTCGTGGACTGGCCAAAAACATAATATTAAACTGAAAGATTACAATATAATTATTTATATTAAAGGTAAGAACAAAGTAATGGTGTATGAATTTCTACTAGTTACTGTTATGTATAATGTTTGCTTTTAGAAGGGATATGAAAAAATGTGAATATCACTGACCAAGAATATTGAAATACATTGATGGAATGCTTCCGGTATGCAAAACTTAGACAAGAAAGGGAATCTAAATAAATACCCATCCCACTAAACAAAGAAACATTTAATAAATGTTATGCTAATATTTCTATGTCACATGTAATATTGCCTTACATGTATACGGTGCTGTAAAAGTAACGTTACGGCGACTGTTCTATGTCCGCCTAAGCGATATTACGAGGTAATGTTTCTTTCAAATGTAGATGTAATATTCAAAAGAAAAGTTACTGTGATATTTCATTGAAACATCTATGGCATAATTCTAGAATAATGTTGTTAAGATATTACAATGTAACATTTAAGATATATCGTATTGTAATATTTCAGCAACATTATTTTAGAAAAGATACTGTAACATTTCAATGAAACATTTATAAAATATTACAATATGTGATCTCTTATATGTTACATTGTCATATCTTAAGAACATTATTCTAGTATTATGCCGTAAATATTTCAATGAAATGTAAGAGTAACTTTTTTTTTGAATATTACATTTACATTTGAAAGAAACATTACTTTGTAATATCGCTTAGGCGGACATAGAACAATCGCAGTAACGTTACTTTTACAGCACCGTACACATGTAACGAAATATTACATGTGACATAGAAATATTAGCATAACATTTATTTAATGTTTTTTTGTTTAGTGGGAACAGAATATAAAATTTGAAAACAAATTTTTTAAAGAAATCTCATTTTACAAAAAATTACTCGTTTTCGTCATCTTCATAGGGTGTATGCTTAGCTATTCGCAAAGTTATTTTTTTTTCAATTGGAAAATCAAAGCAACTTTTATTTCCAATGTATTGCTTAGCAAGAATTAACCCGTTGATTGTATCCGTACGTAGGCTTGTTTCTCTGTTTAGTTTTTAAATTATTGACCGTAAAAAAAGTTCTTTCAACATTGGCCGAAGAATGCAGCAAACAAAGTAAATTAAAAACAAATTTTGTAAGACAATTAAATTTACGTGTTCCGTCGCCGAATGTCGTCGTTTCTACTTTTTGCCAAAATAATTCTACATTATCAGAAAAACAGTTAATTTCGTTAGTATTTCTTAAAATACGCCATTCATTGTCCAAAGTCTGAAGGTCGGAATTGTATAAAAAATCCGGGAAAATGAGTGCTATACTTGAGTCGCTCTCGCAACCGACATGCGCTACTAAATTAAAATGGCGTCAAATTTGAGATGTTGCAAAATTTTACCTGTCAAGTAATATAACCTACAAAAGCCATTTCTGAACTGTCATAAATAATAGTTTTATACACCTTTTGACATTTGTCATAATTATCTTTTGACGTTTGTTATAATCTAAACATTTTAAATTTGTCTACAATGCTTGCCTTCTAAACAGTATAGCCAAATGTTATATAAAATAGAGGTGTAGAAAAAATAATGCCTAATAGCTTTATTTATAATATTTAATTTGTAATTGGCTTTCATCTAATAGTATTTTACTATGGGAAGGTATATATCCTGAAATATTAATCAATTAGATTAATTTTATTGTTTTGAAATTGTTCTGGCCATCGAAATTTGTAGTGGCACTGAATCGTCGTCTTTAGTTCGTACTTTGACCGTGTCGGTTGCCAAAACGATTCGACTATATGTCGGTAATAGATTGAATTGATCCTGATTTTACAACTACTGGATCTAAAAACTGAAATTTTTCCAAAGCATTATTCTTTAAAGGAAACCGTTTAATTATTTGATCACATCCTTCTACATAAAAATCCAAGCATCTTAGTCTAAAAAAGGATAATTGTTCTTTGGTAAGTAACGTGCTGGATATTGTTTGTATCACTTTCGCGCCAAAATACATATCCTCAATCTGCTGGTAATGTCTGGATTTTTTAAAATCTACGTCTGCCACTGAAATACCTTGAAGGTAATCCCTTTTTATGAAACAATCGAATAACGTTTTTATAATAGTAAGTATGTTTTTATATAGACAATGTATTTTTAGGGTGTCCAGATTGCATTTCCTTATTCAAGTTATTAAAAAAGGGTAGAACAAATTCTAAAAATTGTAAAAATAACTTTGTAACAGGATCATTTAACGTTTTCAATATGTTATCTACAGACATGATATCTTTGGTACTAGCGACATGGGTGAAATATAACTGTAGAGGTCCATACTGTTCTAATAACCGCGAAACAACGCTATGTACGAATAACCATCGGGTTCGACATGGGTGTAAAATTTTATGGATTTTTGTATTACAAAATACTTGAAAATTGGTATATTCGCTAATTCGTTTGGGACCCTGAGCAAAGTATGTAATTATAGATATCTCTTGTGAGCTTGTCTATATACGAAGGTAGCTTTTCACATACATGTGAAGAGCACAAATGGAAGGAGTGACATATAACATTTCATTACAAAAAGCTTTGGAATGTCATTTTGCAATAAAGTCATTACTGAGCGATGTTGTCCTGCCATAACATTTGCCCCATCAGACGCAAAACCGACCAGATTTCTTTTATATTGTATTCCTTATGTCTACTTCACTAGTTCTAGCAATTTCCGTAACTGATTTTCTTCGTGGTCTTTTTCTTTTAGGGTTAAGTATTGGCTGCTCATTCTTGATGCAGTGCCCAATTTGACTTACAGTCACCTTACTAATATTTTATGCTTCACTAACTCTCTATCAAAAACGTTATTAACATTAACAGCAGGTTAACGACTTTAGCGGTATTGAAAACCGAAATGGCAAATGACAACATCGAATTTTACTTGTTACAATTATTTTGCTGTATTTTATCTCTGAATTGAGAATTTTAGTTTTATCGTTTGAATACTTAAATTATTTCGGATTAGATAAATCATCCTTCTCTTAAATTAATGTTATCGACTCCTTCTGCCATCTAGGGGAGAATTCCATAAGAGTCCTACCGCCGTGCGTTTTGCATTATCTCATGTGTGTAATGTATATGTGTTGACGGGTAGATGGCGCACGATGTTTTATTTAATAGATTGGGTATTTTTAATTATTTTCTAATTTAGTTTTGGAGTTTCTTTTTGGGCTTAGAGTTATGTGACAAAGTAATTATAATTATTTTCCACTTTTCTATTGTCATTTGAATCTGCGTTTATGTCGTGTGTGTAAAATATCGGTTTAGGTCTCGTGGTTATTAGTTCTAATGTTGTTGATAACGCTTGAGATCGCTAGATGACAAGCGGATTCTTTCTCTTTTTGATCTTCGACTGCCTGGGTAGAAGCACTTAAAACATCACAAGAGCAGATGCATTTTCTTTAGCCACTGTTTGAGAAATTAGTGGAATGTTGAAGTATATCGTGTGTAATCGCTAGTAAAAGCCGGATGTTATGATATTTCTCAAGGGTTAATGTGGATTTGGCGTTATGATTATAAACTTGCTGAGGATATTGTTTGTCGTGGCTTAAGAATTGTTTAACTGCTGTAAGTATAATTTCCACGTGTCTGATCGATCTTAATTGTGTTGTTTCTATATTCAATTATAGCTGCTAGTGCATGGCATAAATCTCATTTGAGCACTTTTGTTGGGTTAAGTCTAAGAACCACGTGCCTGAGGTAATTTTACGATTCCAAGGGAATTAGTTGCTGTATCCTGCGGTGAAGACGTAATTTGAGGTGCAGATAGATGTAATGCTGTAGCCTTCCCACACTAATTTTCCCGAAGATGTCGTTAGCCGAGGATATGTGGGCAGTTTTCCTTTGTAACGAGTGTGATCTGTAGAAGGTATCGTGTATGGTAGCTGTGGATGTGGTTTTCCTTTAAGGTACTGTGACTGTGTAATTTTCCTGATATTACCCATAACGCAGAAATTATTGGCCAAACAGTTTTGGTAAATTTATGTCAATTTCGAGTACTTCGTAGAGTAAATTTCAACTTTCTCGGCCTAACTAATCAAATAAGTCATCGTAATTTCTTAAATTAACTTCTTGTGGCATGTGAGCCTTTATAATTTGAATTCATTCAATTAACGTAGCTTAATTAATAACAGTGACTCCAGTTGGGAGCTACTTGTCCATTTTGGAGACGTTACGTAGCCTTTTTTTTTTGGATTTAGAATTTTGGAACAACTTTTAGATGTGTATTGGCGTTGCAGCCTCGCATATGTATTGTGTAAATTTATAGCTTGTTATTTAGTGTAATTAGTCAACCACTTAAATTTATTATTGTACAATCTTGTAAGAAATTATTGAATCTAATTTTAATCACGTTTTCTTATGTAAAGCATAGTTAACTAGCGCTAATATTTATAGTATTAGATACCATATAACTTAGAGTCTGCACTCTACTGTCGAATAGATTGTCGGTTGCCTCTGGTATACAGAGTGGTTTATTTTGGTGTTGACGTGTTGCAAATTACGATCAAACTGTTCGACTTTGGAGGGACTTTCGGCAAGTTGCCTTATAATTGTATGCTTTTGTAAGAATATTGTCAGGTAATTATTTTAACTTTAAGGTTGTTTCATGTGCTTCCATTTTGAATTTCTTAAATTTTGTAATTATATGTCATTGGTAATTTGAAGTTGTGGATCACCTGGGTGACCATTTAAGATTTTATTCATTCCTTCAGAAGTTTATTACTGGCAACTGAGTTGCGCTTTTGTAATTCATATTTCATTGTTTTGTGTCTTTTGGATATATTGTTGAAAACCAGAAGATTAGTTAGTAATAGCCGGTTTTGTGCTCAATATTTGAAACGAACTGTTGGTTCCATATTATTAAGTTTTCAATAAACCGTTTGTTAAGTTTGAATGAGTGTGTGTTGGTCTTATTTTCTTTCCACCTGGGGAGTTTACATTGGATCTGGTCCGGGGTCTGAATATCTGTTGGGCTCAGCATATTTTAACGGATAGGCGCCCTGACAACTTAACCTTCGACGAGTACTGTGTTCGAACTCGCCCTAATTCTGACTGTAGCTGGAGGCGGTGCTGACTCCCATATTTAACATCGACCCTTGGGAAGTACGAAGGTAAGACCTGAGTGTTTTATAAGTTGGTGATTATTTAATAGACAAGCGTCTTCCTGTATTCAAATAGAAGGTTAGTTACCGTGGTGGTGTCTTACTTCCTACCCTCTTGGAATTTTGTTACCGAGTCTGTTTAGGGCCTTTGGCCATCTGATAATTTAAACACAAGGTAGCACAATATACAAAAAAAAAACTATAATTTGTTAAAAGAACTACATAATGTGCCTCTGTTAAGTTAAACAAGACTATAATTACTAACACCTATAATATTAACAAAATAGTTCATTAAAAACAAAAATGTAGGTTATAAATAATTCATATAAATTTCAAGTTGTGAAGTTGTACTGAATCGTCATAAATACGTAATTGCTTACGTGCATTAACTGACTCGCCGGTTTTGCTATATATAGTTTTACATTCAGATATCAATGATTTCTTTTTTTTAATACTAATTCAGTTTTTGGCTATAACCTGAGATCTGACATAATATAAATATGTAAGTCATTCATTACTTCATATAGTTATAATATTACAATGTATTCCAGATAATTATTAATTATATACATTTATGACTATACATTTCATTACAGTTTTAATATCAAACAATATCAGTATTACCTTACACTATCTAATTCAAACACATACGAAACCAGTATTTTAATGAGGCTGAGCGCATCTTGTACTGAAATCCCCGATCCTATTGGTGCTGGATTTGGAATTGGTTGTTTGCAATCCTGTGTACGGCTATCTAATTCTTTAAGATGTTTCGCTTTTGTATGTTATCGGTTTTTGAATGTATTTCTAAATTACTACAAAGTCACAAGAGTCACACTTAAAATCAAATCCTTTCTAATGATTAGTTTTTATATGCCTTTTTAAATTAGTTTTCTGGTTTGTTCTATATTTACAAGAGTCACACTTAAAATCAAATTCATTTAAATGATTAGTTTTTATATGTACTTTTAAAAGACTTTTGTTGTTTGTTCCATAGTCACAAGAGTCACACTTAAAATCAAATTCTTTTAAATGAATAGTTTTTATATGTACTTTTAAATTACTTTTGTTGTTTGTTCCAAAGTCACAAGAGTCACACTTAAAATCAAATTCATTTAAATGATTAGTTTTTATATGTCTTTTTAAATCAGTTTTGTTGTTTGTTCCATAGTCACAAGAATCACACTTAAAATCAAATTCTTTTAAATGATTAGTTTTTATATGTACTTTTAAAAGACTTTTGTTGTTTGTTCCTAGTCACAAGAGTCACACTTAAAATCAAATTCATTTAAATGATTAGTTTTTATATGTACTTTTAAAAGACTTTTGTTGTTTGTTCCATAGTCACAAGAGTCACACTTAAAATCAATTTCTTTTAAATGCTTATTTTTTATATGTACTTTTAAATGAGGTTTTCTGTTTGTTCCATAGTCACAAGAGTCACACTTAAAATCAAATTCTTTTAAATGATTAGTTTTTATATGTCTTTTTAAATCAGTTTTGTTGTTTGTTCCATAGTCACAAGAGTCACACTTAAAATCAAATTCTTTTAAATGATTAGTTTTTATATGTCTTTTTAAATCAGTTTTGTTGTTTGTTCCATAGTCACAAGAATCACACTTAAAATCAAATTCTTTTAAATGATTAGTTTTTATATGTGCTTTTAAATGACTTTTGTTGTTTGTTCCATAGTCACAAGAGTCACACTTAAAATCAAATTCTTTTAAATGAATAGTTTTTATATGTACTTTTAAAAGACTTTTGTTGTTTGTTCCATAGTCACAAGAGTCACACTTAAAATCAAATTCTTTTAAATGAATAGTTTTTATATGTACTTTTAAATTACTTTTGTTGTTTGTTCCAAAGTCACAAGAGTTACACTTTAAATTAAATTCTTTTAAATGATTAGTTTTTATATGTACTTTTAAATGACTTTTGTGGTTTGTTCCAAAGTCACAAGAGTCACACTTAAAATCAAATTCTTTTAAATGATTAGTTTTTATATGTCTTTTTAAATCAGTTTTGTTGTTTGTTCCATAGTCACAAGAGTCACACTTAAAATCAAATTCTTTTAAATGATTAGTTTTTATATGTCTTTTTAAATCAGTTTTGTTGTTTGTTCCATAGTCACAAGAATCACACTTAAAATCAAATTCTTTTAAATGATTAGTTTTTATATGTACTTTTAAATGACTTTTGTTGTTTGTTCCAAAGTCACAAGAGTCACACTTAAAATCAAATTCATTTAAATGATTAGTTTTTATATGTGCTTTTAAATGACTTTTGTTGTTTGTTCCAAAGTCACAAGAGTCACACTTAAAATCAAATTCTTTTAAATGATTAGTTTTTATATGTGCTTTTAAATGACTTTTGTTGTTTGTTCCATAGTCACAAGAGTCACACTTAAAATCAAATTCTTTTAAATGAATAGTTTTTATATGTACTTTTAAAAGACTTTTGTTGTTTGTTCCATAGTCACAAGAGTCACACTTAAAATCAAATTCTTTTAAATGAATAGTTTTTATATGTACTTTTAAATTACTTTTGTTGTTTGTTCCAAAGTCACAAGAGTTACACTTTAAATTAAATTCTTTTAAATGATTAGTTTTTATATGTACTTTTAAATGACTTTTGTGGTTTATTCCAAAGTCACAAGAGTCACACTTAAAATCAAATTCTTTTAAATGATTAGTTTTTATATGTACTTTTAAATAACTTTTGTTGTTTGTTCCATAGTCACAAGAGTCACACTTAAAATCAAATTCTTTTAAATGAATAGTTTTTATATGTCTTTTTAAATCAGTTTTGTTGTTTGTTCCATAGTCACAAGAATCACACTTAAAATCAAATTCTTTTAAATGATTAGTTTTTATATGTACTTTTAAATGACTTTTGTTGTTTGTTCCAAAGTCACAAGAGTCACACTTAAAATCAAATTCATTTAAATGATTAGTTTTTATATGTGCTTTTAAATGACTTTTGTTGTTTGTTCCATAGTCACAAGAGTCACACTTAAAATCAAATTCTTTTAAATGCTTATTTTTTATATGTAATTTTAAATGAGGTTTTCTGTTTGTTCCATAGTCACAAGAGTCACACTTAAAATCAAATTCTTTTAAATGGCTGGCTTTCATATGTCTTGTCAAATATTTTTTATGTTTTGCTGGGAAACCACATAGGGAACATTTAAATGTTTTCGTTCGATCTAGTGAGTTGGATTGTTCTACTTTTGTATGTGCCGGGTCTTCTTTTCCACCAATAGAACTGTGCGTATTTTCCACGTGCAACCCCAGATATTCTTTTGTCTCGAATCGTCTGTAACAAATCCCACATTTAAACTTTTTCAGTTTGAAGTGCTGGCTGTTGATGTGCTTCTTGAGATCTGCTTTATACTTTGTCCGGTACTTGCACTGCTCACACTCATACAATTGGCTGCGACGTTTCTTGCGTCCGTTTACCACTGTCACTTGATAGCTTTGCGGCGGTGCACTGCATTTCCTAAAAACAAATAAAAATAGGTGACCTCGTTTTCCGTACGACGAACTAATTACAAATGATACGACTAGTAAGAATACGAATTTAAAGGAAATAGCAAATCACTTGAGACAAACACGATCGTAATATGAACAAACAGATTTAGGTCAAGAACTTGCGTTACGTTTAAAATGCAGCATCCTGTTTCTTTCATCCATTTTAATTCTCCAAAATTAATCTGGATACTAATCATTTGCATGACTGGAATTCAATTTTGATATTAACACCTTTTCTTAATTATTTGCTTTATTAAATATTTAATATTAATATTAATCCCTTTTCTAACAGTTTCAATTCAAGTATAGAAAGGATTTGTATAGATAATACACACACCATTCGAAAGCACACATTTCAAATTATCTACTGGTAGTAATTTTTAAATTTCTTGCAGTAGAAGAATGTTTATATTGTAACGAAATGTGTTTACATTAAATAAAAGAATCAGATCTCTCGGCGCGATAAAAACGAAATTGTCACACGCACAAAAAAAGACCATAAATCATATTCGGCGCGACGGGTAAACAAGTCTGGTGAATCATCATATGTGGATAATATGTGGGCAACGGTATGTCCGACGTATGTTCTGGCAAATATCGAGAGGATGATGGAATGTTCCCGAGTATTACGAGAGTCTTGTGTGCCGGTATAAAAAGCAGCCGATACAGAGAAAGGGACATTCATTACGGGATTCATTCATTGCGGAGAAGTAATCGCGGAGTAATTCGGGATAAAGAACGTCCTTAAGTGTCTCGAGTGCGTGGTAGCCAAAGAAATAAATATAGTAGTGCCGTGTGATATAAATAGAACTGTTATATAAATAAATACGGACATATTAGTAGTAGTAAATAAATACCTGTGATAATTAAATTGTAGTAGTTTAAGTGTGTTACTTTAGTTATATATTTTTATATTGTTAAATAATTTTAAGTTACATAAATATACAGACTGTTTTAAATAAATAATTGCACGAGTTGTTTATTGGAACCCGAAAACGTTACAATATGTTAATCTAAGAAATAGTATGTAAAATAAAACATTTTGTTGAGAAAATATATTTGTATTAGATCATTACTTTTGCACAGCTAGATTATCAATTTCGATTTCCATGAGGTGGGAGTTATATATTATTGTTCCGCTGGACAAAGAGTAAACTTAAAGTTGTTAAGAGGATTGAAATATTGCTGTATATGAATATAATAAAATAAATAATTAATAATGATTCATTGTTCACTAAAAAACACCATAAGTGTATGATGCTACGTTGATAAAGTTTTATGATAATGAAATATACCTGACATTTCCTTCAGAACAGTAGGCAGAATGATGTTGCAAATATTCCTTTTGTCCAAAGTGGATTTTGCATATTGGGCACTGCGTACATTCTGAAATCACAAGAAAAACAACTGAAATACAATGAATAGTGACATTAAATTGTATTACAATTTCATATTGCCATGGCACTTCAAGACACTGTAAGGATTTTTCCAACTCCGGCTAAATTCTTGGTTAACTAAACAGTGTTCAAGGATTCATTATACAAAGTTGGCAATATTTTTGCTAGTGCATTTGATCTAAATTAGTATATTTTGTTCTAATATTGGCGCCATTTTAGACATTTGCATGAGATGGCAACTCTATATTTGATATAAAAATACTCCAAAATAGGCCTCTCAGAATATGACATCCAAATTTTAATACCATACTAGAATCGACGAAGAGATTCAGTGATAAAAGGACGTGATCACAACGTGATCGAGGCATCCTAAACATAAAAGCGCTCGGCGGCAAAGATCGTTTACATTAGGCGATTAGGTAAACAGTAATAGTATCACAGATCGCAGGTGTGTGAGAATTACTAGGTGCTATTTTATAGAGACAATACAATTTTAATACGTGTTGATAGAAAAGATTTGAATATGCACAATTTCTTATGTCAAATACTACGGCGATACCTATTTTACAGACACTGATCCGTGAATGATTTTATGTGCCTGTGTGCATACCACTTTGGTGTGATCACGTGAACCCAACGTGATCAATGAATCTGTTCAGCGATTTGAGTATAGATATCATCGACTTTGATATATTTATACACTAAAATAGTTCGCAGCATCTCACAATGACGTTATTAAAGGGGAACCCCAGTTGTTCTATGCGATGTTGGTAGCCATAAACACATACACTACTTCTCCTAACTTATTTTTACTCCCTTATATATTTAGTATAAGGAAGTATTTTGATGACGAAAATTTTCGAACTCGAGATTTTTGCAGATGTCCCCGCTCTGAAGTCCACCAATACCAAAAAAGTTGTTTCTAAAAAAATCTCTCTCCCTCTCTCTCTGTGTGTCTGCCTGTGTGTGCGTGCGCGTCTCTCTCTCTCTCTCTCTGTGTGTGTGTGTGTGCGAGTGTGGCCGCGATTGTAAATACTTCGTCAACTATTAAGTTTAACATTTACTCACAGGTTTAATTTTTCAAGATGATAAACTTATTTAAAACTTAATTTAGAACAACTTCTGTATAATTTGAAACGCTTATACGTGCCCACACCTCATTTCTTACCATTATTGTAAGTTATATTTATAGTTTTGAAACAACATGCAGTTATTATGTATATTTATAGGAATAAATCACGGACTTGTGCGAATTTATTGCATTTATCTCAACAATTAAAGAGCATCTTGGAAAAGATCCTATTCATTTTAATACCAACACATTATACACCTCCAACAATTAAATTATACTTGCAAATTATAATTTAGAAGATTAAAAAAAAATTACAAGTGTTTCATATACACCCTCGGGTTGAGCAGTTCCAAGTAGTATAAGGTAACCCAAAACGTCACAAACGCAAATATCGGCATGTTTTGTAAAACAAGAATGGCTGCCAGCGGAATTCAGAAAAAGGCAATTATTTTAAATTAGTGTTTTCGACTCTCTAATCATGTAGGAATCAACAAACAAAAAATCATGTGATCATAAAAAGGTCAAGCGACCACCTTTGGACACTTATGGAATGACACATAACCGCCGTTAGTACATAATAGCAAAAATTCAAATCTCTTAGATTATGCGCATGTGTAAGAAATCCTAATCACAGTTTGATATTTTATTAGGAAAAATTTCTTTGATTAAAGGCGTCCTCAATCAATAATTAGCGGTAACCAGTGTTGGAAAAACGCAAATTTGTACTAAGCGGTACTTTAACCAATGATTATGCTAACTGGCATTTTAGTCGGAGATGGAAAAACCAGCCCTAAAATTCATATTCAATCATTGTTTTAAAGACCAGAAAGTTGATATTATAACAAAGCGTTATTATTAAATTACTTTCTTAAAATACTCATCAATTAAATGAACTGCATTCATTGACAAAACTAATTTAAAAAAGAGGAAAACTAAATAAGAAAATCCAAATGGACTCAAATAAAGTCTATTAGCTTTGAAAGAGCTTTTAATTCCCAAATTTGATATACTTTGACATACCTTCAAATAAAAAGTTGCTACATGCATCCCCAGGGCAAATTGTTTTATGTTTGGCCAAATATATTTTCGAGCTGAATCCAAGACAGCAAAATGTGCAGGCAAATACATTCTTGACGATGCATTTCCTAGTGGGAATAAAATCTACTTCAACATTACCAATCGGACTATCTTCATATTCTTCACCAAAATATACCAGTAATTCTTCACCTGATTGAATTCGACGAGTGCTTTGATAATACAGATAATCTTCATGTTGAAAAACAATTAGGTTTTGTTCAGAAATATTCCTGGCAGTGTTAATGTACTGCATCCAATTTAAATACTGTGATGTATCCTTGTCAAATACAAGTTTTCCTCCTTTTATTTTCCAAGTACATTCTGTTCTACAAAATCCAGAAAAAGGACCAAATGTTACACCATCAGGAATAAATTTTAAAGCTAATATTCCAAACTGTCCAAACAAATGTTGAATTTCTAAAATATCATTTGGTAATTCTTCTTGTGTTCTGTTATTGGTATTGTCTGGAGCATGCCTGTTCAAAATATGTACCAACATTCCACACTCAATGCAGTAGTCTTCATAATATGCCCGACAATGTTCACAATCTGGCGGTCAAATTTAAATCAAGTAAAAACCAGGCAATACAATATTCACATATATGAACAAGAAACGAAAGCTTATTTGGCCATTCAACCAAGCTAGACTTTACTAATTTATGTGTAAATGTGAATTTTGAAAATAAATATGTCATTATTTGGTTTATTATACAATGAAACAGTAATATTTAAAACTTAATTGCACTTTCAATAGAGTGGAAACAAGCCAAAAGAACCAACTGAGTAAGATGCAATTAATAGTTATTTAGCAGTTCAAGTAGTGGCTAAAGTGCAGTTGAGGTGTCGGGCGATTTTTTACAAAATGACTAGTGTACCTTATAGAGGACCTCTAACTGAACAACTTTTACTTATAACATTAAGGGTGAAAACGTACAGAAGTGGAGATAAAAAATAAATTAGGTACTCACCGAGTGAATTTTGCAGGTTACATCCCATGTAAGATATCCCATATAGAGCATTGAAACAATGAAAATCACAATAAATAGTGTTTATTTAAGCTCACAACACAACAATTATCTTAGATTTGTACGTTTTTTGATTAAATTTTAGTAAAATTGTAAATACGAAAATCTAGAGAAACAAAATGGCGGGTGTAAACAATTCGATAAAACGAGTGAGAAGCACAATCACAATCTAAGGATCGTGTTGGATCGGTTATGCTTCCTTGAATCAGTCAATAGAATTAATGTAGAATATCATTGAAAATAGGATGTTGGAAATAGTATTAAATGTTTATAATTACGAAAATCACTAATAAAATTGAAATTATTAATAGAAATGTTGTTTTTGTAAGTAGATGGAATATTAGATAATTAGTTATATCAGTTATATTTATGTATAAATAATATTTATGATTGGTATTGGTATTGATTTATGATCGGTAATTTGAAAATACATAATGAAATTGAAAATTGCCATAATCACAAAATTTTACAGTTGTTCCGATTATCCATTATCTGCTCTTGCTAATAATTGGTCTTTAATTTACCATGTAAGTGCATTTAGTTTAGAGAAAATCATATATCATGTAAATATTAAAGTAAATCACAAAATAAGTTGACTTTTATAAGAATATAAGCACGTTTTACAACTATCAATATTGAGCTCAATACAGATATAAAACAAGCTTGATATACAAATGACATACATGATATGAATTAGTTATTTTCCAGTCAGTCTTGCAAAAAAGTAATTGTCACAATAAAATAGCAAATACATAAAGTAGCATATATTGATAAGTAACAGTACTATATATGTTTATATAGTTTAATATCTCAATTATATTTTGTATTACCTACATCCTTAAAAATAACTGATTAATCATGAGCATTAATATATAATAATGTATAACTAATGTAACTTATGATAACAATATACCTAATACAGTGTATTTAGTCAGAGAAAGTAAACACTATCAACTACTATTTGTTAATTTTCGATTCAATTTAAAAATCATTATTTAGGTTTAATGTAAAAATTACTGAACGTGTTATAAATGAATCAGTGTAGTGGATTAAATATTTTTATATTATAGTCCCTGCAATTGTTAATATGGTATAAAAGATATGACGTAATGTACGTTTAAATTGAATAACTATGAACAAAGAGTAAGTTATAACTAAGCATATGTATCAAATATTGTTATATAGTAGAGTCGTTTTGGCAACCGACACGGCCAAATTACGGACAAAGACGACGATTCAATACTATGATTTTGTCTAAAATAAATGCACTTACATGGCACATTAGAGACCAATTATTAGTAAGAGCAGATACATTTTACAATTTCATTATGTATTTTCAAATTACCGATCATAAATATTATTTATACATAATTATAACTGATACAACTAATTATCTAATATTCCATCTACTTACAAAAACAACATTTCTATTAATAATTTCAATTTTATTAGTGATTTTCATAATAATTTCCAACATTCTATTTTCAATCCGTGCGTTCAGGGAGTTACGGCGCCGCTAGCGGTGAGCTGTGCTAGCTCGAGCGGTGTCCTGAACGCGACTGCTGAGTGCCGGCGCTGGAGCTAGCGGTCGCCATCTTGTCTAGCGAAAATAATTTCGCTCGATGACCTAGCGGCGCTAGAAAGAAGTGGGGATAAGCGATGAATATTCAAATATGACTTTAAAAATTCAAACTCGCGGATTAATAAACACATTAATTTATTAATTGTAGTAGTAAATATCATTTTTACGGTTGCTGTTGTACTTGTTGTTATATTTAATGTTATGCGAAAGTTATAGGTAAATTTATCATATAAAATAGATATTAATAAGTACTATTATATTCGGTTTACATATAAAGTGAATATCTTTTTTCTACTTGAAATAGATTATTTATTTCTAATAAACAAACAACTGTTAGTGAATCCTAAGTAATATATGAAAATAATAAATTTTGCTCGATACTTAGCAGCGGTAAAAGAAAGCGGTTAAAATTCAAATTTGAATCTTGTGAATAATACGATCAATAGAAACTTCAATTATGTTGCACAATAGATCTTAAATAGTGCCTAATAAGTCTTTTTGATATGTTTATATAGGTATTGAAATGTATTTTGAAATAGATATAACTAACAAGTAATGTCAAACAGTATAATTCCTTCTAATTTGGCACTAAATTTAATCAAAAATATTAAGAGCTGCTACTGAAACTAATGAGCTATATATATAATATTGTTTGTTTTTGGGCCTTATCTTCTTATTATATTTTCGTGTTCTAAAATACATTAGTATTGTATGCATAAGTATAGATAGTTACATAGTCTATTAGGTAACGTAACTTAAGACTTTTACACAAGATCTACCATCAGATTCCAGTACGATAAATGTTGGAATAATGTGAAAATAAAACAAACAAATGTTTAAGATTTACACTGTATTTAATAATAACGACAGCTGTTTCGCTACACTGTAGCTTCGTCAGGTTAACATATACAATAATAACTATCTACATACATTGGACTCTTATATATAGTGTGTGGATATTAGGAATTCTAAGAACTGATATGTAAAGAACAATTTCTTGTCTAAAAGTGTCGGGTCTATACAAAAAGTACGTGGAACTAAATCTATTGCAAACAGATGTTATGTGTGAAATTAGGTAAACTGTATTACTAACTAAATATATTTAACAATGGTGATGAGTTTTACTATCTACATACACTTGACTCTTATATATAGTGTGTGGCTATTAGGAATTCTAAGAACTAATATATAAAGAACAATTTCTTGTCTCAAAGTGTCAGGTCTATACAAAAAGTACGTGGAACTAAATCTATTGCAAACAGATGTTATGTGTGAAGTTAGGTAAACTGTATTACTGACTAAATATATTTAACAATGGTGATGAGTTTAGGTCTACTTTATCGTTTAATAAATTGTCTGAATATTTATATTTATTGATTTCTAATGTCTCTAGTAAATCTAATTTAATACTTTTATTTTCAACATGAAGGATATCAAAATCTTTATTAAAAATGTGATTATTCTCTGTCAAATGATTCGCGTAAGTCGAATCATTTTTTTGGTTTATGTAAGCGGAGTAATGATCAGCAATCCGTGTTTTAAATGCTCTTCCTGTTTGACCTATATATCCCTTAGTACATGTACCACAAGTTAACCTATAGACTCCCGATTTATTATTGTGATTAGTTTTTTCTTTATTGTTCTTGATGTATTTTGCAAGGTTATTGTTTGTTTTGTATGCAATATTAATTTTCTGTTTTTTAAGTAATTTTATTAGTTTTCCTTGATTCTCCCCGAAGTAAGTGAAAGATTTAAACTTTTTAATTGTAGTGTCTTTTGTAACTGGATAAATTTCTTGCAACGTTTTGTTGAATAATTTCTTAGAAATTAATTTATCTATTAAATTTGGGTCGTATCCATTGTTATAGGCAATTTGTTTAATAATATTATATTCTTTACTATAGTCTGAAGTAGACATTGGCGTGTTAATCAATCTATGGATCATGCTGTGGTAAGCCGCTAATTTATGTTGATATGGATGGTTGGATTTGTTGTGAATGGTTATGTCAGTATGTGATTCTTTGTGGTAAATGGAAAATTGTACTTGGTTATTGACTCTTTTTAACGTAAGATCTAAGAAGTTGATACTGTTATTCACTTCTTTTTCTAATGTAAATGTAATATGGGAATTAATAGTATTAATAAACTCAAAGAAATTATTCAATTGTCTGATTGTACCTGTGTATCCTATCAAAATGTCGTCAACGTATCTGAACCAAAATAATACGTTCTTAGTTAATGTACTATTTTCAAAAATTTTTCTTTCTATAGACCCGACACTTTTAGACAAGAAATTGTTCTTTACATATCAGTTCTTAGAATTCCTAATATCCACACATTATATATAAGAGTCCAGTGTATGTAGATAGTTATTATTGTATATGTTAACCTGACTTCAACTAAAACCTCAAAACATTCCAACGAATTTGCTAACATCAGATTTCAATAAGTTAAATATTGAAAGAATATTGTTTTTACAACTACAGTAATAAAATAAATACACAAAGTTATTTCTTTGTAATAAATTTATGTATCAGTTATAATTCTGTGGTTATACCTACTCTTACTGCAACATTAGCATTCAGAAAATTCATCAACTAATTAAAATTGAAATGAATACTGTTCACAGTGCTGATAAATATATCAACCAAAACTGCTGATATAATATTGATAATAGATTACACCAACTTCATCGAAAACTTCCACATAATCCATATAATAATACACTGTATAATGTAGTATTAAATATTTAGACACACTTTATATTATAGTAAATAATTTACCATCTCCTCGGTCAATTCTAAAATAAGGATTTTATATTGCTATCATATATTAATTACACACCAAATACGTTAACTTTATTTTTAGTTTAGATTTTAAAAGTACGTATGTCACGTCTTCATACTTCAAACAATAATAATAATAATTAAATTAAATAATAATAAATTTCAGAACGCCAAATTGCCGCTGTCAGACTTCAGAAGTAGTGAAAGTACGCATGTCCAAGCAACAATTTTAAAATGTACTACTGTGACCCGTTCAATGACTTCAGGCGCTGGCCACAAGCTCTAGCGGTATACGCTTCCAGCGCCGTAACTCCCTGAACGCACGGAATGACATTCTACATCGTATTAATTCTATTGACTGATTCAACGAAGCATAACCGATGCAACACGAATCTTAGATCAACTGAAAAATCCAATGCAAAAACTGCACTATTCCCCTACCCCGTGAAAAGTGTAAGTGAAAAGGTCTGCAAACCCAAAAAGTATGAGGGAAAGGTGCGCCACAAAGCGAAATAGTAAGTAAGTTTGCAGTATAAATCATGTAAATGTACAAAAAGACTTATGACTGTTTGAAAAAATGAAAGAAAACACCTATAAACATTCTCTAAATCTTTCCGTACTTATTTGCTGGATATTATATAATATTAAAAGGCATGTTAAAAGTCAATGAAATAAACTACAAATTTATTAATAATATACATTTTATAACGTCTTTTGTTACTGATTTGCATATAATTTTCAAATAAATATTGAAAAATACAAGTTTGTTCGACCATCTATCTACCCACTCTATAACTCTATGGATGACAGTAGTTGGTACGAATGCAACTTTTCCACTAGGTGGTTTGTTGTTATGTATGGGTTATGTTAAGATATTTAAAATCGCAGAAAAGTAATTAAAAAACATAAAAATTCAATGTAATTGTTATGTGGTAAAGTGAAATAAACATCATTTATTACAATTTTCATAATTTCAACGGTGTGTATAACAGATACGACTAAAAATGTGACATGGAAAATTCACTCGGTGAGCACCTTAATTAATAATTATCTCCGTTTCTGTACGTTTGCACCGATTAATTTATAAGTAAAAGTTGTTCAATTAGTGGTCCTCTATACGGTACACTAGTTTTTTTTTTTGTCAAAAATCGGTTGCAACCATATACAGTGGAATCTCCCTTAACGGACACTTCCTATAAGCGGACACCCCCTTTAGACGGACACTGTTGCCAGGTCCCGGGAGCGCTCCATAAGAAAAACATTGCAATCGCTCCCCCTTGAACGGACACCCGCTTGACAAAAAAAATTCTCTTGAACGGACATTTCGTTTGTTTTTTCCGGTTTTTTTCATGTCATAGTTTACAAATAAGCTTGTCAAGACTCTTTTAATTTGCTCGCCTTAACAACAAGGCTCGATTCCCCAAATAACATAGATGTGCGTTTGTTTATTGTACTTTGGAAAGAAGTGTTCATTCGTTTGTATACATTAGTGCGGGCGTGACGTTTAAAAATGGATAAAAAGAGGTGTGTATTAACACTGAAGCAAACAATAAAAGTGATTGAAGTGTACAATAAAGAAAAATTAAGTGTGAGAAATTTTTCGAAGCGATTTAACATTGGTAAAACTCAAGCTTCTGACATTATAAAGAAAAGAGAAGTGCTAATTAAAAAATGGCACTCAAATGCAAATCTAAATGAGAAAAGAAGCTTTTTTAATGCTGAAGGGCTGACAATTGATCAGTCGTCCTACGAATGGTTTGTTGCAGCACGCAATAAAGGAATTCCATTAACTGGTAAATAAATTAGGTTTCTTAATTCTATACAAAAGATTTACAGCAGGTTGATTCATTTTATCACTAATTTACTAAATGGACTCTGATTGACTAATATGTTTTATTTAAATAATTTTACTTTTCCATTTAGGTCCATTGATACAAAGTAAAGCTAGAGAAATAGCTGAATCCTTGGGTAACAACACTTTCAATGCCTCGTCCGGTTGGTTTAACAAGTTTAAAATTCGTCACAATATTACGTTCAAAACGATATCTGGCGAAGCCGCCTCTGTTAATCCGGCGGATGTAGCATAATTCATGGTGAAACTACCTAATCTAATAAAAGAGTACCTACCAAGAAATATTTACAATGCAGACGAAACTGGGCTTTATTTTAGAGCATTACCAAATAAGACTATGAATTTAAAAAATCAAAAATGTGTGGGAGGAAAATTGTCTAAGGAAAGGATAACAATATTGCACTGTGCGAACATGGCTGGAGACAAGGAAAAGTTGCTGGCTATTGGAAAGGCATCTAGACAAAGAGCTTTTAAAAATGTAATAAAAGATACTTTACCGGTGACATGGAAATCAAACACCAAATCATGGATGACGTCTGAAATTATGAGTGAATGGTTAGAAAATTTCGATCGGAAAATGGGAGCACAAAACAGGCAAATTTTACTTTTTCTGGACAATGCAGCATCGCATCCAAAAAACATCAATTTGAAAAACACTAAAATACACTTTTTGCCTACTAATTGTACTTCAATCAGCCAACCACTTGATCAGGGTGTTATTAAAAATTTTAAGCATAATTACAGAACTTTGATACTGAAGCACTTACTAGCAAACATTGAAATTTCTAACACAGCCAATAATTTAGTGAAACGTACAAACTTATTGGATGCAGTTTATTTTGCTAAAAGTGCATGGGACCAAGTTACTGCTGAAATTACGTTTAACAGCCAGGAATATCCGACAACATTTGGTGTTGATTTTGAACCTGAAGATGAGTTGCCATTAAATCTACTTGCCGAAATTCAGAAAAGATGTATTGCAGGGGTCAGTGAGCAAAGCTTAAACGATTTTTATCATGTCGATGATAATTTACCAGTTGAAAGATCACCTTTGAACTTACGCGTACCATTTCAAGAACAAATTTCTGAAGTTCAAAAAATTTCTGATGGCTCAACAGATGAACTTGAACATTCAGATCTTCAAGATGCAAGAAACAACATCTTAACATATAAGGAGGCTTTGGCTAAAGCGCGTGATCTTATAGCGTTTGTGAAATGCCAAGGTGATACAGAAACTATGAATATACTTTTATCGCTTGACTTACATTTTCAAGATGTTATTGCCAAGACCAAAACACGCCAAACTAGAATGCAGGAATATCTATTGAAATATGTAATATAGTATATATGTATGTACTTATAAAACATTTTAAACTTTTATTACATATGGAAATACATATTTACATATTAATGATTTTTTGTTATTAAACCCAATTGCATTGTTTATTTTTTTAATAAAAGCATTTTTCAATAAAAACTAACCATCTTAGAAACATTTTACTCATTTAAATTTGTAGTTTTCTCTTGACCGGACAGCCCCCTTGTACGGACACATTTCAATGGTCCCTTCGGTGTCCGCTCAAGAGAGATTCCACTGTACTCCAATTTAGCCAAATCTATAGATTATAGATTTTTTGATATATATTTTTTGTGGTAAGGGATTTTCCTTTTGCATTTTATCTCTATAAGGTACACTAGTCATTTTGTAAAAAATCGCCCGACACCTCCACTGCATTTATTCCCAAGTAGTTAATTTATTTAGGCATTTACTTACATAGTAGTCCATTATCAAATTCAATTTTTATATTACTAGCATTGAAATCTTCCTCAATTTTAACATTGTCGTTTACTACATTATACTGTCCTTCAGATGATTCCATTTCCATTTTAATATTACCTAAAATAGTGGCTGCCTCATATTCTTTTAGGTCATCATGCCATTTCATGCGATCTTTTAAATCAAAATTGTTTACGGTAATAACAGTTTCAGAGACGTGAAGTTTATCATCCTCAAAATCGTCTTGTTCGTTGGTATTCGATGTATTTATAGAAAACAATGTGTTATTCACATCACAATTTTCAATTTGGTCGGCCATAACCACCACAATTACTAATACAAATCAGAGCCAACAACTTCTACAATAAGAATGATATCACCACCACAATTACTATTGTCACCTATTGTAATTCTGTCCGGTTGTCATTCAGCCGCCATTTTAGAGCCGAAAAATTCTATGCACTGCTGCATACACTGCTGCCAACCCACTATACAAATTTCCCCTGAATGCTCTGAAATACTCGAATGGACTACCTAAGTCTGACGTCACAAGGAGGCGGGACTCACAAAACCTTTCCAAACATTAGAAAAGTGTATGTAATCTATCATAAGAAATAATTTAAAGCTATATTATAATTTTATCGAGTAAAAACAGAGTATTGCAAGCTTATAATTGGTTTAATGGTATACTAAACCGTTGATTGAAGGAATACATAAAGATGCGCAACGCTATAGCAAAAGAGCCTGTCTTACCGCTAAATACCCCCGCACACTAGGGATGGGCGATAAACATCGATGTTCATTGAACATCGATATTTTAGGATCGATGTTCGATGTTTTTGCATCGATGTTTGCAATTTAGAATCATCGATAAACTATTGATGTTAGAAGAAATATAGTGAACATCGAACTTTTAAGCTTGACAAAATGAATTAGCACTAATCACAAAAATAAAACAGCGTCCTCTGTTGACAAATACAAAAATGTTTCGTAATAACACTTCACATACAGGCACACATACAAGCTATTGTATGTGGCTATACTATTCCAGAATCATTTTAGCATGGACTATACTTACTATAGGCACAAGCCCAATGATCTGTCTATTTTTTAATTCGGAGGAGTGTTTTTAAATTGAAGCGCTAAAAAGGAGGCTTGCTATTTGTCAGTTTTCGGGAAGAATTACAATATGGAAATTTTACATGTCTACGGCCGCCATACTGTTACAACAGCTGTTATTGTATACATCGTTAATTTTGTCAGTGCGTTTCTGTTCAATTTTTTACGTTCAATTTGCGTTATAATAGTAAAATAGTTATTTTAAGAACTGAATCGACTGATATACTCTCCGTGTAAATCATTTTCATAGCGTTTTTCTTGGATATGAAGGAAGTAGCAAGCACTTCTGGATCGCAAATTTCCCCGTTGAGAAGGCGAAAATTTGTGAGCTTAGGACATCTATCTGTTGTTGAGAAGCTGAGTATAGTAAATATATTCAAAAAATTACGTGCTGATAACCCCAGAATGAGGATTACTGCTATTGTCGCAAGAATATCGAGTATGATAGGTTAGTGTTATAATACATTACCATCATTAGGTATACCGGGCTCTTTTTTTATCATTACACATAGCATTTTCCCTATGTGTAATGATAAAAAAAAAATTGTCAATGCATTAGCGATATAGTCACTGTATAGTAGACAACCAGTTATACACCAATGAAGAATTTACGTATAGCATACCTTAATTTTTAAATCAGGTTGCCATGACGGGAAAAACATTTTTTATGTCTAATATTTCTGAATTTTTATTCAAACATAAGTCATAAATTAAATACATTTTATTAAAAAATAGATAATTTATTTATAAATCATGGATAAATACAACAGAAATGAAAAGGTGGCAATAGTAATGTGGTACCAGAAAAATAATAGTTTAAGGCAAGTTAGAGACATGTTTTCCGTCAATTATCCAGACAGGCCTATACCTTGTGCAAAAACAATTCTGAACTTTTTTAAAAAACTTCAAGAAGCTGGTTGTGTTCTAAATTCTCACAAAAAAAGAAATAGAACCAATCATGTTCGAACAGAAGACATGAAATTAAATATGCTGTGTTACGTAGAGGAAAGGTCTGTAGGATCGCTTTTAGATGTAGCTAAACATTTTGGAGTATCGTACAGTTCGGTATACAAAACTCTGAAAGAATTTAAATATAGGCCATACAAAATATCAAATCATCAAGAGCTTTTCGAAGAGGATAAGATAAAACGAACTGAGTTTTGTGAAATAATGTTTAACATGTTAAATGAAAACCAAGAAATTTTAAATAAAATAATTTTTACTGATGAGGCTACATTTACCATAAACGGTGAAGTCAACTCTCAGAACTTTCGGTTTGTACCCTACATTTATCCATGAAAAATTATTAAATTTCCTATCCATTAATCCATTAGGTACTGGTCCCGTACAAATCCTCATGCTCAAAACCTGACCCGAACACAGTACCCTCAAAAAGTTAATGTCTGGATTGGAATAATAAGTGATAGACTTATTGGCCCATTTTTTATTGACGGTAACCTCACTGCAGTGAAATATTTGCATTTGTTGAGAGACCATATCATTCCATCAATTGATATGATGAATGTTGATGAACCCTGGTTCCAAATGGATGGGGCCCCGCCACAATCTACTAACGCTATCAGGAACTTTTTAAATAACTTATTTCAAAGACGGTGGATTGGTAGATTTGGTCCCGAGATCAGCTGATTTATCTCCAAATGACTATTTGCTTTGGGGTTACCTAAAAAGTAAAATTTACAACAATGTACGAATACGCAACTTGAATGAACTAAAAGAGCGTATACGTACTGCATGTAATGGAATAAGGCCAGAATTTATTAGAAATACACTTCGTTGCTTTCAAGATCGCCTTGCTTATTGCCTTGAAAGACAAGGTAGACATTTCGAGAACTTGTTATGATATTAGACTTCACATTTAAGTTCGTTTAATTGTTATAATAAACCAATTATTTTGTTCCAAGTGATATTCTGCATTTTCTTTATTAAAAACATAACCTAATTCTTCTAAGCTTTATTTTGCTCTATATCGCCCAGTGTTACCAGTACAAGTATTATTGCCGAATCAAATACTTTCGCGCTAAATTTTAACAGTTTCGTAATAAATGTAAGGTTTTATGTACGCTGCAAAGTTTAATTTTTCCGTACAAATAATTTATGGTAGAAGTAAGAGAAACTGATCTCCAGAATATTATTTTATTTGTATCAACGTTACGCGGACAGTGGGAAATGGCGGGAAATCCTTAATGTAGCAATTATGATGTTGACGACGTGATATATTTCGAATTTTAAAATTGTAAGAAAAATTGTACAAAATTAGTTATTTACGATACAATTGTTAAAAGTGCTATTTTATTTTGCGAGTAAGATTTGCGACACGAGGGTGATTAGGAACTGGAGCAATTTAAAATAAGCAAAATAAAATAACATTTTAACACGTGTATCGTACAGTGTTTCTGCTACAAACTCAATTTTTATTTTAAAATTTTAATAAAAAGTTTAACGAAAATTGACTGATAAAAATCTTATGACAGCTCACTGTTCCTGCTTGTCAAAATACGAGTGTATAACTGGTTGTCTACTATACAGTGACTATATCCCTAATGCATGACAATTTTTTTTTTATCATTACACATAGGGAAAATGCTATGTGTAATGATAAAAAAAGAGCCCGGTATATTATTATGTTATCTTGTTTTTAGGAGTGGCACGGTCTACTGTCTATCGTACCATAAAAGAATATAAGCAGAAAGGACAAGTTATCCCACCCAAGCAAAGTTCTGGAAGACACTCTTTAATTACTGATTATAGTGAAACCGTCAAGAATTCTATAAGGCAAATAATTCACAATTTTTTTTATAAAAATGAGCTTCCTACACTTGATAAAGTGCTGAATGAAATCAAACAGCATGATGATTTGCCACAGATGAGCCGTTCAACATTATACAAATTGATGAAAATGATAAACTTTAGGTCAGCGCCAATGTTCTAATTAATATGCAAAAAAAAAATGAGTATATAAGTACTCAAATTTATATTTTACATGCTTTGATATGTTAGAATAAATATGATATATTATTGTAGGTATATGAAGAGGAATCGAAAGAGTGTTTTGATAGAACGTGATGATATAATTAGGTGGAGAAGAAGATATTTGATAACAATTAAAGATTATCATCGTTAAAATCGGCCAATTTATTATTTAGATGAAACATGGCTAAATGAAGGTCATACCAAACAATGAGTTTGGGTAGATGGCAATATAAGAAGTCGAAGATACTTTTACTAAAAGCAATCCAGAATATCACTACGGACAATTGGAAGAAATGTGTAGGCCATGTGATTAATGAAGAAAGAAGAATGTGTGAGTTAGATGGGTTGGTCGATGATATAATCGAGCCATTTATTATATCAGTGGGTAAAAATAGTTCAAGTGAAATGGAAAGTGATAGTGAATAATTATAAATTGTTACTGTTTCATATGTATATGCTATAATTAACATTTGTCTAAATTGTTGTTCACTTGTATATAATAATAAAAAATTGTGAATAATTATATGTTTTATATGTATATTATGCTATAATTAATATTTGTCTAAATTTTTGTTCGCTTGTAAATAATCATATAAGAATAAGAACCATCTGTGTTTTCTTTTTAAATTTGAAAATATACAAATCACCTTTAAAACTTTTGATTTAAGCATTTCACTTACGATGATGATTCCTTTTTATTTCAAATTAAAATTATCTAATTTTTTAAATAAATTTTTAATTAATTACTTGACTACAATTTATATAAAATCGTCGCTAGTTTTAAAACTGCCGCCAAAAAGTAATTTTCCAAAATTCCATTGTGTAAACGCGCCTTTTTATTTTACTCCTCCGAATTAAAAAATAGACTATAGATGGACTGTAGAGAGAGAGGAATTGACCTCTACATACAAAGGAGACAGATATACAAAACCGTTAGTTGTGGGCAAAACATGGCGATATCGCATGGTTTTGTATATAAACTTTCTCAATTTTGTTGATTTATACATATTTATTTGTCTTTTTGGTAATTTGGATTATGTATTTTATTAATAGATTTCTTCTAGTATTGATTTTATTTCATACACCACTGACTTTATTTTTATTTAAAGAAATACGAGTATAAAGACAACTGTGGATTCATGATGATTCAATCAACTATTTTTATTTATAAAATTGTGATTGTAATTAGACACATTTTAAGAATTTCATTTTTATTTGATATAGGTAATGTATATAAATTGAGAATCATCAAGAATATTGGCAAATGTTAACTTCAGCTTATAATTTAACAGTGTTTTTCTCATGGATTTAGTGTAATATATATTTGGTTAAAAGTGCTATTATCAGTAACAAAATTAGAAATAAATATTTTAAATTGTTGAATATTATATATACCAGCTTCGCAGTGCTTGGAGTCACATATTTAAGACACAATGGTAATGTCATGTGCAGCGTATGGTTGTACTAATAGGGCAGAAAAGGGAATGAACGTATCATTTCACAGGTTAACTATTCTTAATAAAATACATGATTTGTTAGATTTGATATAAAAAATTTTAGTTTTCAATCTAATCAAGTACTATGCAAGCAGTGGATAATTTGTACTAAACGAAAGGATTTTAAGCCATCAAAATATTCAAGATTGTGTTCAGAGCATTTTGTTCCTGAAGATTTTGTTATAACTTATGGAAGAAAATATTTGGCCCAAAATGCAATTGAAAGTATTTTCAATTTTCCTGCTCACTTGAGAAAAATTCCCTGTAATAGCAGATCTCAACGATTAAAAATTACTGATGCACCAAGCAAAGAACTATTAAAGTAAGATTTCTATTTGTAGTTATTATTCTACCTAGATATTTTTAATGTTCTATTTACCTTATAGTTCAGAATCCCCAAATGTAACTAATGTTGAAGTATTTGAATTAGTCACAGAAAAAACACCTCACGAAGTAATACAAGTTGTTATTCTAGCTTTATGTATTTTTAATATTTGTTAATCCATATTATTTATATGTACATATATTTTAATAAAAAATTAAGCATTAATTGTCTTTTATTTTGAATATATCAGAAGTTGGAAGGAACACCTAAGAAAAGCTGTCAGTTTCTATATTTATTTTTTCAGAACGTAATATCACAGGTAATATTTTGAAAAATTCTAGTGGTCAATTCAAAATTTCCAACTGATATCTGTAGTGATTTTTAAAATATTTTTCTAATACTACTGTTTTAAATAAAAACTGAATGAACATCAAACATGCTAAAATAGGTATTATTAGAAGAACAAAATCATATAGTTATCTCATAGTCATTTATTTAATTTTCTTTTCTTAATGAAGAATGGCAACTAGCATAGATACCTTTAAAATGTTATTAAACAGAATATATTTAATACCATATTAATAATATATATTTAATTATTTATCTTTTTGATTATTAAAGTTGCAATACCTTTACTTTCCTCTTAATATAGCATATTTTTAACAAAATAATACTTTTAAACATTATAAGCCATTACAAGCTATAGCAACATATTTGAATTTTGCCCACATAAAACGGTCAATTTTGTTCATCCTTGTCAAACTTTCGACGCTCATATATTTTCCTTCTTTCTCCTATGGTGTGGGCACAGACCATTATATACAGTAACCTTACCTTATATAATTCTGTGGGTGTGGGTCACTTCCAGAGATATGGAGGGGATTAGAGAATACGCTTCTGCATCAGAGAAATAGAGTAGGGGAGAACGCGCTTCGACGAGTGCGCATCCAGTTTTAAGCAAACGCTATTGTGGTCGCCATTTTGCAGGGTAATTGGCACTTGTGTTGTTGTAATTGTCAAGCTTGGAGGTTATTTTTAATTAATTGTATTAAAAAGGACTTGTGTGTGTTATTAACATGTCGTGCTCTGTGTTGGGCTGCAGTAACAGTCGAAGATTTAAGCCGGAAGGCATTTCTTTTCACACGTAAGTTTGTTTACATTTTTCTAAGTCAATGAACTTTACATGCGAATTGTTGAGCTAGGTATAAATATTACCGTAATAGAATGAAAGAATTGCATCTTTAAGAGCGCGATTAATTCTGCACTATTTGTAGATTTCCACGGGGTGATTCATTGAAAATGTGGTTAGATGTGCTAGGAAAAAATGTTGAAACGTGGACCTGGTCCAAAAATAAAGTTATTTGTTCCAAACATTTTTGTAAGGCTTGTGAGCAACCTTCAAAATGGCGGAATTCAATTTAACTTAGTTGGCGCATCTTTAAGCGCGTTCTCCCCTACTCTATTTCTCTGTTCTGCATGCGCCAACGGTCTACAATTGAATGCCGCCATTTTTACGTTTTGTGAAGGCGCGACTTTCAAACTTATACGTATCGCACCATTCCATTTAAATTAACGTAACCTCATTTTGTGGGGAAATAAGATGTTAAAAGTTATTGTTTTGTATTAATCTGAACGTTAAATGCTATTTCAGTGGTGTACCAAATTAAAATATACCCAATGGTTTCAAAAATAAAAAAAAACTATCTAAGAACAAGTATGTACACATGAAATAAACATTGCTATACGCTCGAAAAGGTATTCTATCTGAATCAAGACAAAAAAAAACACAAATACTTGTAAACATATCTTTATTGGTGGCTAAATAAAATCAATTTATTTAGCTGCCTTCTTACATTAGACCCTTGTATAGAATAGGTATATTTTTTAGCCAAATTGAAAAACCTAATCCTAGAATACAGTTGTACCACTTCTTTTACCAATAAAAAGCCATGATTAGGTTCACTTTCTAAAAAGTGGTCTTTCAATGTCGGAAAAAGGCTATTTATTTTATCATAAAATTGTTGGGCCACTATCGTTGTAAAATAATTATAAAAAGTTGTTTCCTGTGGTAATATATTATCTGTAATGTTCATAACTTTCTTAATTGAGGTCTCCACTCTTGAACAAATGGAGACAATACCACTGCAGGGAACATAAAGACCACCTAAAAAAATTTAATTAGTTAAGTTAAGAACACAATATAAAAATAGAAACAACCTCTGTTTTTCATACATAATAGTTTGTAGCTGTCCTCTGATATTTCTAAACTTGAGCCAGTTTCAGCCAAGCACTGAATACATTTTAATTTTTTAGGCAGTGTCTTAACGACATAGCCACTGATATATGTGACCACATTGGCAGTAACATCATCAAGGGGAATAAAATTCATTATTATGTCATAATCATGATCTTGTAACTGCTGGTCTGCAGGATCCAAATTATATTTCCGATATAACGAAATGTCAAAATATTGTGTGTAATCTTTTTTTGATGTTGTGCTTGGAACAGTTAATACTGTTGTGGTGTCTAATACTTTACAGTTTCCTCCTCGTCCTGATATTTTGGAATGCAGCAATAATCTTTTAAAAGTTCTGGCAAACTGTAAAGCTGTTGGATTATTGTTCCAACCATTTCGACTCCTAAAAGACATAACTTAATAACAACATACTATTAAAAGATTGCAAAATATTCACCGGACACTACAAAAAAAAATTTCCAGGTGGTCTTGGCTGCACTTGTATGTCAGTAAATACTTCAGTTTATCTGTTTTAACATAGTTGTCAAAAATATGACAAACAGACAAACAGGTTATTGCAAATCCAAGAAAAGGTGTTTTCCTTGGAGTACACCAAATAGGTCTTCCACTCACATCGGTACAATACAACAAATAATGAATAGTTTCGGCAAGAAAAGGGCGCCATTTCTGTTCATTGTTCACACGTAATGGTGCCTTGAAACCTTTAGCCCAGGGACTTTTTGAATTCAGCACATCAAAAAGCTGATCCATTCTCCTAATAAATGATATTGTTGCTTCACATCCTTCAAACTCCTTCAATTGTAGCACTTGACTTACAAATTCTAACGCATCAGCAACACTGCTGCTCAATGTTTGAGCAGCTAAATGGACCTAAAACATTTAAGACACAAATAATAGTTTTGTTAATTTTGAATTAATAACTTGCCTTCATTTTTTGTTTGTACCACTCTATATGAGACCGTTTCAATTTGTTTGCAATGTTCAAAGACACACTTTCTTGCAAATTATACAGCGCAGTGATATAGTGCCAACTAATGATTCCTCCTTCTGGATCCTTAAATGATCCCAAGCTTGCGAGCGCATTTCTCATTAATTTTAGCATGTGACATGGATCTAACACACATGAAACTGATATTGTCTCATCTGATGGATGCACAAATGAGGTTTTCATATCATGGACATCTGCTATATCACATCCCAGTTCTTTCATCATTGAAAAATTAACTGTAGGTCCATCAAAGGTGACTGAGGTAATTTGAATCCCAATCTCATGTAGGCGAAACAAACTTTCTTCAACTATATTGGCTTTCTCCTTTGCAGTTAAAGATTTTATGAGAAAGTAAGCAACTGGAAGCTTCCAATGGGAGTTGTGTGCTACAACCATGACAACAAATGCTTCTGTTGCTGGTTGTACATCATCATTGTCATACTGCACTCCCACGTCAACATAGCCCCACATTCTTTTGCAATCAAAATCAATTTGTTTCTTTATTGCCACCTCATCAATAATTAAAGAGCAAATAATTTCTACATTATCTGCAATGGCTTCTGCAACTTTGTTCTTAAGAGCTTGAAATGCTGGTTCGATATATCCTGGCGAGCAGTCAATGTGAGTGCACCACTTTCTAATCGTTGCTTGATGTGGTAGTGCCAAAGAGAATTCTTTACGTACAAATTCATAAGCTTTGCTGGAATAAAACTGCAAAACACACGCAAACTGCCTCAGGGCTGCAGGATAAGTTTCATGTGTCACAGTCCCCCTTTGAACATTTTTTAAGTATCTGCTCATTAACAGCCTTGGTACAGATGTATAACTAGTCTCTAGATGATCAAGAGCATTCTCTGAAAGCAAATTCTGTTGTTGTAAAGCGCTGACAACACTCTTTAAAGAATGTATCTTTTTCTTCAAAGATGTGATTCTCTTTGTAGCAACATAAAGTCTTTTCCTAACTTGACCTTGTTTTTTCTTCAGAATTGCATGCTGGCTTTTCAATTTGCGTGGAGACACACTAAAAAAAAAAAACCACATTACATAAGTCATAGATGATTGTGAAGACTTTTAAAACAAACCTGTAGTTGTGAATTGTTTTAATAAATGTAACTCTGCATCGCTTGGTACTGCTGTCTGTGCTAGTTGTGGATGTCTCATGCTTATCAGTTGCAGATGTCCTTGTTTTACTAGAAGATATTCAATGTTATTAAGATTATTATAAACACAATAAAAATTTAGATACCTTAACTTTCTTTTTAAAGGTTGAAATGGACCTCTTGCTGATAAAATATCTTTTTCACGTTGTTGAGAGCTACTACTTGTGGTAGAACTTTCAAGCTCCTTACCAGGGGTGGTTCTTTTATTATTTTATGTAAAAAAAGTAACATTTAAGTTATAAATTCTACAACATATGAATTTCACACTTACTTTGATTGTTCCTGTGCCACAGAATGTTCTAATGATACTGAACTCTCAGATAAAGCACTAAGGCTTTTTGATGATGTTCCAACTACAATGTGGGGCACTGCATTTACTTTTAAAACACTTTTTCCACCCTTTAAAACAAAATCTTCAGGATAAAAATGTTCAGAACAAACAAACTTATATTTTGTCCAGATCCAAGTGTCTTTGTTCTTTCCAAGGACATCCAACCACTTATTTAACAAATCCCCACGGGGAAACCTAAAACGTGAATTTCATCAGAGTAAAAATCAGTTGAGAAAAAGTAGATTCGACTGCATAGTTCTTACATGTGAAAAGAAACACCTTCGGGCTTAAACCTTCTGACATTTTTACAGCCGGGTGCAGAACACGCCATTATCACGAACAACTAGCAGGCTATGGGGCTACAACACCAGCAAAACCAAGCAAAACACAAAAATGGCAGGTTTGCAGGTGATTTGTTTAGCGGTTTAGACTTTTGACACCACGGTTTGACACGACAAACGTAAAAATGGCCGCCACGGAAGCGTTCCAATTTTGTTGGATGCGCACTCGTCGAAGCGTATTCTCTAATCCAGGGGTCTCCAAACTACGGCCCGAGGGCCACATCCGGCCCGCGGACAGATTTTGTCCGGCCCGCGGAGAGCTAGCATACTTGAAAACTCCTTTTAGAGAACATATTTTTTATAGCAAATTAAATTTAGTTTACTGAAGTATTCTAATTTTATGTTGAATAATTATTAATATGACATCTACATTGATATGGTCATGGGCTAACTACTCATAACCAGTGTTGGTAACCTCTGGAAAAGCAATCCCCCTACAATCTGTCCAAATTTTCCCTACACTTCCCCTCGCTGCCCCCACTCCAAAAATTGGAACTTATGAACTGAAGAACTAAAGTAACTGAACGTTTTGACGTCAGATCTAATTTTGACGGTTACCTACTATAGGATAGGGAACGTGTGGTAGGTAACAAATTAAACTTATGGAACGATGTGGTCAACTTTATTTTAACCAAACAAAAATATACTCTCAAATAACTAAATAAGGTAAAACAATAAAATAAAAATAAATCCTCAAATGAAACAATTCTTAAACTTAAGTTAGGTAGGTAGGTATTATCCATTTTATTAACTCCCGCATTGTCACTTGTCAATTTTTTGAAAATATCTTGAGTATACTAATATTTGAGTATACTAGGCTTCCAACTCTTTTCCTTTGACACTTTGACAGTGCGGGACTTAATAAAATGAATAATACCTATGTATATAACTGTTAATACATATCTATATGTACAGGTTTACATTATGTATATATGTGCATGCATTCAAAAGGCAAAAAATTTTGGAGTCGCATTCAAATTTCGTGCAGTCTAGATTTCTACTTTTTAAAAAACTTATTTAAAGTTTATTTCTCTTCTTTGTTCTTATATCAGTAACATCAGAAAAGATGCGTTCTGCATCAGATTTTGCATGTGGCAAGCTTAAACATTTATTACTTAAAATACTTAGGTTTGGAAATACTATTTTATCTTCAAAATGTTTAAGTTTAGATATGTCATACCAGAATTCTGTAAGAGATTTTTTAAGAAAAACGTCACGTTGCAATTCGTCCAACTCGAATGGTATACTGCGCCATTCCAAGATTGTTTGATTTAAATCAATTTTATATTTTTTACAAAGATCGTTGAAATTCACAGTACTTCTATGTTTGTTATTAATATCCAATGCCAACTCAGGATTTAAAAAACATAGATCTTTGAAAAAACTATCATCTTTAATGGGAAGTCTCGTCTGAATTTCGTTTAGGGCATTTATATAAAAATTAAGGCAATCCAGTCTTATTTTGTGAGATTCAGTCTTTGGCATTTCATTCAACAAAGAATTACATTCAGTACCTACAAAAACATCATTTATGTCTAAATAACTGGCGGGATTATTCACGTTAACATTTACGTTCAATTTTTCAGCTTTTAAAAAATTTTGACCTATAATAAGAAACAATTTTTTTGATGAACTGTGCAGCTCATTAATTAGTGGTTTTTTAGACTGAAAAAGTGCATTCAAGGAATTAAAATAATTCAATACAAATTTAAAAAATAACAGGTACGCCTTATTGCACACATTTTCTAAATCACGGAGAATCGATTTAGCAGATCTTAACTGATCTTCTACATCAGCCACTCTGAAAAAATCAGTTAATACATCCCAGTTTTCTAACACGCGAGTAACACATTGATGAAGAGATAGCCATCTTGTTGATGAAACCTTTAAGATTTTTTTCTTTTGTACATGAAAATAATCCTGTATTTCTTCCAGTTGTGCGCATCTTTTAGAACTACTGGAGAAGTATGTGGATATCTGTCGTAGTAGGTCCTCAGGAGCCCTGGGTAAAGTTGAACATGCTCTGTTGGCTATTATCGCCGAAATATGGCATATGCACCTTATTATTGTGACATCTGGGTTATCATTAATTAATCTTGAGGCAAATGAATTGTGGGCACCCAGCATGACACTTGCACCATCACTAGCCAGTCCAATTACATTTCTGAGGGGAATTTCCGCTTCAATCAAAACATTTTTGAAATACCGATACAAATTTTCAGCAGTGCAATCTTTGGCATCTAACTTAATCAAGTCTAAAAGTTCAGTCATTACATCGCCATTAGATGGATGAACATACCTCACCAGAAGGCACATCGTTTTATTCAGTCCGATGTCCGTACTTTCATCTACCATTACAGAAAATTCTGTAACCTTCAAGATCTCAACAAGATCATCTCTTATTTTGTTAGAAATTACATTCTTTATAATCCCAGTGCACTTTTTTCGGCAAAGTGCAGCCCCTTTAATAATCTTAGAATCTGGTACTATATCTTTAAGCAGTGGAATTAGATGGTCAACCAACAATAATGCTACATTATGTTCAGCAAAAAACATACTTAGTCTAGTTTCAAAGTTTTGAATCTGCTTTTTCTCATTTTCATTAAAATTCTTAACCAAATAATTAGTCATGGAATTACTTTTCTGAATGGCCGTCACGTTTTTTTGGTGTCGCTTTCCTTTGGAGTGTTTTATCAATTCCGACTTTCCACAGATTAACCCACAGTTGCAAGCTTTGCATTTGCATATAAATTTGTTCCCTGGTACTTCTTGAAGCCAACCTCTAAATTCTGCCAACTGGAGCCATTCACTCAAAAACTTCTGCTTCCTGCATTTATATTTTGATTTACTAGTAGTTGATGCCGTCTCCTTGTCACTGTCCCCACTAGCACTACTGGTATCATCATCGTTAATGTTAATAATGTTTTTCGGAAATGCTCTTTTTTTATTGCAATTCTAAAATAACATTAGTTTATAAATAATGGGTCTTAACAAGCTTTAAATGACTTACCATTATTAATATGTATTAGGTACTATTATAATGCTTACATGTAGATATTTGTGGGTAACTGTACCACTGGACGTAACAGTTGAATGTTGAATCGCATTTAAAAATAAAACGGAATAAAACTAATAAAAGTAAGGTTAAGAGTGGCGTCAGCAACCAATGATATAGTAGCGACCGCAAGATAAGTGACGCCTGAAGTGACGGTTACGTGCGGTTACGTTCCAAGCAAATCCACAGAACTTAGAAAAGATAGATAGATAGATGTAGGAAGATAGGTTGATAGGTATACATACCAACCCTCACACGACGAACTTTGTAACAAGAAAAAGTGTGTATTTCTATATTTTTCCCCTACAAAATCTCTCTTAAAAGACATTCATTTATTTTTTCCCTACAAAACTGCATTTAAAAAATATTCCCTGTAAAATCCCTACAGCCAAAAATTACACCGATTTTTCCCCTACAAAAGGGAAATTTCCCTACAATTCCCAACACTGCTCATAACATATATGTTGTAGGCTTATTGTTATTGTTTTTGTGATAAGTTGGATAAAGAAACACAGAATTGTAATGAGTAAAGACATGTATAATGCAGAAAATTTTACTTCAGTATATAATAACTAACAAATTAATGAAATGAATCCAACTAACATTTTATACATTTTAAATAAAAACATAACTTATAACAAGCATAATGACATATGAAATACTAATGAGATTTGTGTAATTGAGATTTTCCACTGACAATAGTTTGTAGTTGTGGACTAATTTTACTTGTACCAATTATTAAAAGAGATTTAAGATGCTCATCAGTTAATTTAGATCTGTAAACATTTTTTGTGTACTTCATTTTGGAGAAGGTCTTCTCACACAAATAAGTAGCACCAAAAACAGAAAACAGCCCACGAGCAAATTTATGCAAATTATCAAATTGTGTCAGTGGAAGACTCTTATAAAATTCCAACAAAGATGAGTTTTGATATTTGTTCTTAATTATATCACTGCACTGTAGATCAATTATTTCCATTTGAAGTTCCGGGGCTAGGGTTTCAATGTCAGTATCAAAAGGATTCTGAAAAATCTTAATTTGATTCGCAATGGCATCAAAGTCCGAGAAACGAGTATCAAAATTTATTTTCAAAGCACTCAAAGTTTCGATTGCAAAATCGATAGGAAACTCAGTCTCAGTAGTGTGGCTGAATATTTCACATGTTTTAAAATGTGAAAAACATTCACTTCGTAGTTGTGATTGAAACAGTATCAATTTCTTCCGGAATGATTTGATATTAGTGTATAAATCAGGAAGATGCTGGTTTTCTCCTTGCAATCTCAAATTCAGTTCGTTCACATGTTTTGTCAAATCAACATAGAACGCTAACTTCCACAGCCATGCGTTGTTTTGTAATTCAGTAAGGGGGCGATGCTTTTCATTCAAAAAAATTTCGATCACTGCTCGAAGTTCAAAAAAGCGCTGAAGGACTTTCCCACAACTAAGCCAACGTACGGCAGTATAATAAGGTAAGTCATTTTCTCCAATCTCTTCAATAAATTGTCGGAATTGTCGGTGATTCAGCCCAAAAGATCTGATAAAATTAACAGTTGATATGACTGGTTTCAGAACTTCAGACATATCCAAACATTTTCCGCACAAAGACTGTTGATGAATGATACAATGTAAGACTAATGGTTTTAAACCACCGTCATTTTCTACAGCCTTTGACACAAGAGCGACCACTCCTTTATCTTTCCCACTCATGTTTTTGCCTCCATCAGTTGTAATACATTTCAAGTTTTTCCATCGAAGGTTCTTTTGATTAATGGCCATTTCAACTCCTTTAAAAATATCTGTACCAGTAGTTGTGCCATGAATACTATTCATATCAAGAAGTTCTTCATGCACTTCATAGCTTTTATCTACTCCTCGAATATAAATCAACACCTGAGCAGCATCTGACACATCCGTTGACTCATCCAAGGCCAAAGAAAACCACTCAACATGTCCATTTTTGTCGAACAGTTGAGAGGATATATTTTCAGCGATGTTTTCTACCCTTCGAGCCACAGTGCTTGCTGAGATACTGACACTTTTTAATAAATTTACCTTTTCAGGGCACATTTCTTCGGCTACTGCAATTATGCATTCTTTGATCATTTCTCCATCGGTGAATGGTTTTCCACGTTTTGCAATTTCAAGAGCCACACGAAAGCTGGCAGGCGTTGCAGCCTCTTGTTCAGTTTTGAGTTTTGTAAATGAAGATTGCTGCGATTTCAATCCGCGCTTCATAGCTTCGAATTTTTCTGTCCGCAAACTTCCTGTATATTTTGAGTAATTTTGAAAATGTTTTGTTTCATAATGACGTTTAATGTTATATTCTTTGAGAACGGCTATGCTTTCATTGCAAATCAAACATAGCGCCTTCTTACTGGACTCAATTACGAAATACTGAATGTTCCACTGATCTTTGAATTTTCTGCATTCACTATCAATTTTTCACTTCTTTTCCATACTACTAAATCACACACAAAAGCAACAATTCAAATCAAAATACTGTTACAAAGATGTCTTAAACTTAAACACGCACAAACACGTTTTAAGGAGGTACGCACTATTTTATTTCACAACAGTGTCATAGGAACTGACTTGTGGTTGCGCCACTAGCCTTCTTATATATTCCAATTACTGCCATCTAGAAGTGAGTGGAAGACACCAGAACTTTCTCGAACCAACGAGATTATTCTGATCGTGCTATTAGCGCCATCTGTTAGCGATAGAAGGTACTACCTATTTCCGCTTGTGTCCACCAGATGTCGTGTCACGTTACTCCTCATGGCTCGTACTCTACGACTAATCTAGAAATTACAGATAATGACAGGAAAATTAATAATATGCAGTGTTGCCGTTTTGCAGCCTTTTTTAAACGTTGCGTACTTTTTCGGACTTTTTTTCATCAGTGGACTATTTCACTTTTTACCACCGGCAACAATGATAATATGGTTTTGGCTCTCGGAACTTACTGGAGTAATCAGTATGGCCCTAAGGCTGGAAAGTTTGGAGACCCCTGCCTAATCCCTTCCATATCTCTGGTCACTTCCTAATCAGCAAGACATAGCGTACACTGCATCTAGTAGTATAATAGTATTAGATCATTGCACAAGCCTCAAGACAAGCATTATGCGGCTGTCAAAAGAATTCAAACATTATGGTCAGACATAGCCACTCTCGCCACAGTATTTTACGAATAAAAGAAGTAATTTCACAGTGGTATACCATATAAATTCGAATATTTAATTTTTTTCTTTTAAATATTACTCAGTATAAATATTTAAATAATATATAATTAAATACCTAAATTTATAGTACTTTTAATGTGCAGAATAAGAGTTAAATTATGTATGCACGCAGAATGAGTGAAGGAGATAAACGTATTTTCATAGAAAAAGAAGGGAGATAGATCAGATAGACACTACCGATGTATACCTCTTCGGGGAATTCCCTAGTGCGTACAATCATACACGTATAGATGCAAGATGACTCATTAGAAATATAAAACTATATCCATATGTAACTCGGTATTTGCCAGCGTAGTCAAAAAAAATGCGAGACTATAAAATCCCAAATAGAAATCGAAAGTTTTGATACACGTAAATGTATATATAGTGGAGGCAATCCTTAAACCGTTGCACGTCATTACTCGTTAATGACGTCATATACTGCAGCGTAGTCAAGTCTGTTTGAAAAATCATATGATTTGCACGCCATTTTAATGTACACAAATTTGACATATAAATATCTGAAAAATATAATTGTGTATTGTAAATTTTATAATTTTTTGGGTGGTACGGTTTTTAAAAAATGAATGACGTGCAACGGTTTAAGGATTGCCTCCACTATATTTTTTAAGTATCAAACGATTTATGTCATGTGGTTGTTTCATGCGTAATTGCATATTGTTTTTTATATAGTTTTTTTTTGAGTAGTTTCTAACGTTAACTACATATTATAAATGTATATATATGAGCCACGTTTCTTTCATTAATTTTATGAATAGTGATATCTTTTATATCATTTTTTAAAGGACGTAAATTAATTAAAGTTTTGTTAAACTGCCAAAAAATAAATCTATAAATAAAATTATCGATGTTTAAAAACATCGATGTTTGGTCGATATTTTGCAACCATCGATATTGATCAACGATGGTAACATCGATGTTTGATATCGATGTTTACGGACCGATGTCCCATCCCTACCGCACACCCCTTGCCCTGAAACACAATCGCTGTCTTGTGGCGACACCAAACGACCATACCTATAACTGCTAGAAATTGACGAAAAAGCGATAGTTTTGCCGTTTGCAGTAATTACATGTAATAGCTCTGGGCGAATTTACATGCTTTAAAGTCTCCTGGACATATGAACCTATATATTTGTTCAATATACATTAAACATGCATATTTATGTATTGCAATATGTTGTAAAGCCAAGTCTTCACACCCTGTATAGTATAAGGTATAATAAGTAGTTCATTTCATTATTACAAAGCATCATGCATACATATAAGAAACGCTGAATCTTCGCTATAGCAAATTCCAAAGAACAAGGTGATGTCACCGTCGCATATCATTTATTGCTGAATATAAGTCTTGCACGTCTTGCATTCATTTTCTAGGAATACTCTTCAAGTACGTAATACTTTCATTTTATTGGTTGACATAAACTATAATTCAAACTCATTGGATAACTAAATTTACACTAAGAAGAGTGGGAAAATGCAGGTAAATAGCGAAGGTTCTGTAAGACAATAATAATTATAATTTGTAACGCAATAGAAAACAAACACATTTCTTTAAATAAAAAGGCTAATTAGAAGTTCCTAGGTGTGTTTTCCTTAACCCCTACAACAAAGTGGTGTCAGGTGTGGGGTACTTATTAGATTAACTAATAGGGCTCGATTAATAGTGGATTGGAAAAATCTTAACGGAGTGCCTTGAAGCGAATAACAGATTCCTCAGATTCTGTGCCAAGGTACCATTCCCAGTGATTGCCTTGATGCGAAGAACAGATCAAAGGATCCGTGCCAAGGAAACCAACCCTAAATTAGTAGGAGGAAAAGGAAGCCACCAGGAACAGACCACACCCTTAGTCAACTGACGCCGCGCCCTAGCAAGTCATCGTTGCCGATATCTACCCATCGTCACTCCATAACTCGTCCGTCTGGTGAAGTCAGCCGTATTTCCACAGAAATTGTCAAAATCATCAAGTAGGTTACATTTTTTTTAATCATTGTATCATAAATTGGATGAATAATATTGTTGAGAATCCTGTTGAGAACGACATAGTCGCAAATATGCCCTTATCAATTGACACTGCTTTAAAAATGATCCCTGAATTTAAAGGGGATAAAGAAAATTTACACAAATTTGTGGCATGTTGCGATATTGTAGGTTCTAGCTGCACGACACGTGCAGATCAGGAAAACTTATTGAATATAATTAAAACAAAACTTTCTGGTCCCGCTTATAATATTGTTAAATATAAAACTTTTGAAAATTGGACTGAATTAAAAACTGTAATACAGGAACAGTACTTAGAGACGAGAACTATTGCTCAAATTCAAAGTGAACTTTTAAATATCAAACAAAATTCAAATGAACCAGTGCGTGAATTTGCAAATCGAGTAGAACGGCTCACAGTAGATTTAAATGATGCATGTATAAACAGCGAGGGGCAAGAAGCTAGTCAAACTATTCAAAATTTAAATTCAAAGTTAGCATGAAGAGCATTTGTTGAAGGTCTACAACATTATTTAAAATTAATAATAAAAGCAAGTAGGTTTGCAACCTTGCAAGAGGCTGTAGCTGGCGCTTGCGAGGAGGAAAGGAATTCAAAATTTAATAAACAAATGCCTCCAAAATTTAAATTTGAAAAATTTAGAAATACAAAATGTTTTAAATGCGGCAAATCTAATCATACTACCAATGAATGTTATTTTTCTAACCCTCTACCTAGATATCCGAATCAGAATTTTCAAGTAAAACGTGAAGCTCATGTAAACAATGTTACTGTCACATGTCGTTATTGTAAAAATATCGGTCACACTATAGAAAACTGCCGGAAAAGGCAATATAATAACGCTAGGTATCCAAGTAGCTATCCTAATCAACATCCTACGACGAATAATTCAGAACGCAACAATTATACTAACACAACTACAAGAAATAACAATAATCAAAGTAATCCGGGAAACGAGCATCGTCCGGAGTACATCAGGCAGTGGCTGCAGTAAACATTACTATTTCAATGCCGACTCAATCATCAACCTCTGTTTCTGCGAATTCTGACATAAGTCGTTCTAATTCTAAATCTACTAGTTCATATCGTGAAATATATACAGTAGGATGTCAAACAGTTAATACATCGTATGTTACTATGCCATTGGAATTGTCTATATCTAAATCTGCAAAACTCTTGTTGGACACCGGTTCCGATATAAGTATTTTAAAATTAAATCAAACAGACGATAACGCGGAAATAGACACTAAGAGTATTTTAAAATTAAAAGGTATCACCGACGAAATTGTTATGTCTTTAGGTGTATGCACAGGTACATTTCATTTAAGCGAAAAAATTTCTATATCTCATCCCATTCATATCGTATCTGATAGTTTTCCTATATCCTGCCAAGGTATTTTAGGTAAAGATTTTCTAGCTCAACATAAAGCAATTATTGATTATAACACTTCGATATTGTCCTTACATATTGAAGGTACTAAGTTCGAATTCAATTTAGGAAATACCTCTAACATATACATACCAGCGCGTTCAGAAGTCATAGCCCAGCATACCTGTTAATTTTACTAATCCAAAAATTTGTTTGCAAAAAGAATTAGCATCGGGATTATTTATTGGTAACACTGTGGTTCAACCGAAAAATGGATTTTGTAATATAAGCGTTATAAATTCTACAGAAAATTCACTGTCCCTAAATGCCAATGATATTAATTTTGACGAAATTGATAACTATCACGTATTAAATTTTATTGTATCACCGAATCATGACCGTTTAGAAAAGTTAGAATCGCAAGTAGATATTAGTCATTTAAACAACGAAGAACTACTAATAAGCCTATATTTGTCAAACCCTACCGATTACCCGAATCACAAAAGGATGAAATAAAGCAACAAATTCAAAAAATGCTTGACGACGAAATTATCGAATGCAGTAATTCGCCATATAATAGTCCTATTCTCATAGTGCCTAAGAAACCAGACAGTACAGGTAACAAGAAATGGCGATTAGTCGTAGACTTCCGGAAATTAAATGATGTCACTGAATCTGATGCGTACCTTCTACCCAATATTACTGAAATACTTGATCAGCTAGGACACTCCAAGTATTTCTCCGTCGTTGATTTAGCTTCTGGATTTCACCAAATTCCTCTTGATGAAGCAAGTAAACCTCTCACTGCATTTTCCTTTTACAATCATTATCAACATCGTAGAATGCCCATGGGTCTTAAGGGATCTCCTGCTACGTTTCAGCGATTGATGAATAACGTCTTAACTGGATTACAGGGTCTTAAATGTTTTGTGTATCTAGACGACATCGTTATATATGGTTGTTCTTTAAATGATCACAATGCTAAGCTAAGAGATGTCTTCAGCCGTCTTCGACAACACAATTTGAAGCTACAACCCAATAAATGTTCCTTCCTCCGCAAGGAGATTTGTTATTTAGGCCACATTATTTCCGAAAACGGAATTAAGCCAGATCCAGCGAAAACGTCGGTAGTTCAAAATTACCCAGTGCCGACCACTCAGACTCAATTAAAATCATTCATCGGATTATTATCCTATTATCGCAGGTTTATTCCCAATTTTTCAGATATAGCTCGTCCTTTACTCGACCTGTTGAAGAAAGATGCAAAATTTAATTTTGGTCCTATCTGTATGGAATCCTTTCGTAAATTAAAGGAAAAACTAATACAACCCCCTATTCTGCAGTATCCAGATTTCACAAGAGAGTTTCTATTAACTGTAGACGCAAGTCAATACGCAATTGGCTCAGTCTTATCTCAAGGAATTGTCGGAGAAGACCTTCCTGTTGCTTTCGCTAGTAGAAAGTTAAACAAAGCTGAGCAAAATTATTCGACAATTGAACGGGAATTATTAAGTATTGTGTGGTCAGTTCAACATTTCCGCTCTTATTTATATGGCCGGAAATTCAAAATTATAACGGATCACCGACCCCTTGTTTACCTATTTTCTGTGTCAAATCCATCCTCTCGATTAATGCGATTTAGATTAAAACTAGAGGAATACGAGTATACTATTGAATACAAACCTGGGAAGTATAATGTAAATGCAGATAGCCTATCTCGAATACATTCTGTTCACACGTCAAATACATCTAATGATGATGAATATAGACGATATCTGAAGGATATAGAAAATAAAATTGTTGTAAATAATAACATTATAGACGCCCCAAACAATCCTATGCCAAACTCTGATTTAATTCCTGTTATTAAATTCATTTCAAAAGATTGTCCTTCAAATGAGATTTCCAGTGTAACAATTCCGATAAATGCGAGTGTAGGAGACCATGTTATTTCTTCTAACATTAATAAACCTTATTTTTATCTTATCACTAGAGAAACTTGCAATGAAAAATCCGAATATATAAATATTTACTGTGCATTGTCAAAGCTTAGAAATTATTGTATTGCCCATTCCATCGATACTTTATCCTTATCTGACGAAGTTGTAACAAAAGAAAAACTTAAAATTGAGACTATTAGGGTAATGTTAAGATATATATTTAAGAATACAAATATTACAGTTTATATTTATCACCGAATGGAAAATCAGAAATCTCAAAGATTCTTAAAGAATATCACTTAAATCCCTTAGGCGGTCATCAAGGCGTAAATCGTACATTTACCAGAATAAAACAATGTTACAAATGGCATAAGATGTATCGTGACATAAAACGATATGTTAAAGCGTGTGAAACTTGTCAGAAAAACAAATGTTCTAAGAAAACCAAACTCCCCATGGCAATTACAACTTCCGCATCAAGTCCTTTCGAAAAAGTGTTTCTAGATATTGTAGGTCCATTAAATTTAACTGAAAATTACAACAAATACCTACTTACCTTCCAAGATGATCTCAGTAAATTCTCCATAGCTATTCCTATACCAAATCAAGAAGCTGATACAATAGCAAGAAATTTTGTTACAAAGGTGATTTGTCACCACGGCATTCCTAAAATTCTGGTCACTGACCAGGGCAGCAATTTTTTAAGCAACATTCTTAAAGAAACCTGTAAGTTGCTTAATATCAAGCAAATAAATACAACTGCATTTCACCCTCAAAGCAACGGCAGTCTCGAACGATCCCACAGGACTCTTGTAGAATATTTGCGTTGTTTCATAAATAAAGACATGGACAACTGGGATAATTTCATCCCCTACGCCACATTCACTTATAACACTACACCCCATTCTTCTACTAGTTTTACCCCATTTGAACTATTGTACGGTCGAAAAGCTATACTTCCCACTTCATTAACAAAGGATCCCGAAATTTTATATAGCTACGACGATTATTACAACGAATTAAAATCTAGAATGCAGCATACTCACAAAATAGCACGAGAAACTATCGTTAAAAAGAAAGAATTTGCAAAAACATATTACGACAGAAATTCTAGCGAATTAAATTTAAGTGTAGGCGATCGGGTATTATTACGAAACGATGCACCAAATCCCGGGAGAACGAAGAAACTACAAGCCTTATACCGAGGACCCTACGAGGTCGTTTCCCTCGATTCAAATGAAAATTGTACTATACGAATAAATAAGAAGCATGTAAAAGTTCACAAAAACAGATTAATAAAATACAATAATTAAAGAATATCATTCATTACTGTATTTGTTTCAGGATGGATACTCGTTTACTCAATAAAATTCTGTTTCTAATTATCTCCTTGCCATCCTTTTCCATTGCCTCAGGAACCTATTACAATTTCTACCCAATAACCGTAAGTCCTGGATTATATTTTGAAAAAGTTGGTGAAATAAGATTATATAACAATTTTTGGAAGCTCATTACGTATTTAGATTTAGAAAATTATCATAATGAATTAAGTACAATATACAGGGTTAGTAAAAAGTCCCGGAACGGTCGAATAACTTTGTTATTTGAAAATTATGATTTCTGAAATTTGGTATGGGGGTATAGTTAATATAAATGCATTTTATGCAATACAGTTAATATTTTTTTCACTTCCGGTTTAATCGGCAATACGTCCAACTTTTTTTTTTTAAATGGAACGCCCAGATTTTTTTAACACTTTTGAATGCAAAATAAAAAACTACGTTCAGGAAGTATTAAGATGTTTATTTTTATTCACAAGAAAACAGTTAAAAAATTAAAAAAGTGTCCTAATACAGAAAAATCAAGATACCTGTCTATTCAGGTTGCGATTACAATAATTGTTCAAAATGCTCTCCATTTACAATTTGACAAAAATGTAAACGGTCAGTAAAATTTCTTATTGAATTTTGTATTTGTTTTGGAGTGATGCGATTGGCTTCTTGAACTATTCTCTCTTCCAATTGTTCAAGATTATGGGGACGATTTTTGTACACTTGACATTTCAATTGACCCCAAAAGAAAAAATCTAATGGCGAGAGATCTGGCGAACGTGCTGGCCATTCGATTGCTCCTCTACGTCCGATCCAACGTCCCGGAAAATTTCATTCAAATAATCGCGGACATTATGGGCAAAATGGGGGGGGGGGAGCTCCATCTAGTTGAAACCAAAAATGTGCATTAGGGTGATCACCTATGTTTGCATTTGGAAAGAGGGCCGCAAGTGCTGGAACAACCTCATTTCGCAATAAATTTAAGTAGACGTTGCCAGTTAAATTTCCTCTTATAGAAAATGGTCCTATGATGTTGTTTCCAACAAGACCAGCCCAGACATTCACCTTTTGAGGACGCTGTGTATGGACTTCTTCAATCCAATGCGGATTTTCAATTGACCAGTAGCGACAATTATGTCTGTTCACAGTGCCGTTGAGACAAAACGTTGCCTCATCTGAAAAAATGATGTGATCTAAAACATTAGGCTGCTGCTCGATCAATTCCGTCATTGTTTCGCAAAATTGTAGTCTACGATCTGGATCATCTTCAGTTAACTCATGGACGGGATACATTTTATAGGCTTTCATTCTTGCTGATTTAAGAATATTATGAGCAGATTTTTGAGAGATCTCATGAATTTGACCTAATTCTGTTGTGGACACGTGATGATTTTCTTCCACTGTAAGTAACACATTCAAACTAGTTTCTTCATCTGTTGCTGTTAATGGACGTCCCCTTCTAGGTTAATCCTTCACCTGACGAAAGACTTCAAACTTTTGAATTGTTCGGCATACCGTACTTTTACTAATGTGACGATCCGGATAAACAGTATTAAACAAAATACGAACCTCTTCAAACGAACGTTGACGATCACCGTACCCACGCATCATTAATATCTCAATTCGTTCTGATTCAGTAAGTTTTACTGCCATTTTCAAATGTGTCAATGTCTAAAATAAGTAAATTTATAGCGATGCAAAAGATAAAACGCTTTTAAAATTGTCAAATGTGACGGCAAAAAGAATGCAAACATTAAACAACAACTTTTTTCAAAGGTACCTTGATTTTTCTGTATTAGGACACTTTTTTAATTTTTTAACTGTTTTCTTGTGAATAAAAATAAACATCTTAATACTTCCTGAACGTAGTTTTTTATTTTGCATTCAAAAGTGTTAAAAAAATCTGGGCGTTCCATTTAAAAAAAAAAAGTTGGACGTATTGCCGATTAAACCGGAAGTGAAAAAAATATTAACTGTATTGCATAAAATGCATTTATATTAACTATACCCCCATACCAAATTTCAGAAATCATAATTTTCAAATAACAAAGTTATTCGACCGTTCCGGGACTTTTTACTAACCCTGTATACTTATTATAAAAATACTAAACACTTATGTTTAACCGCTGCATCTAATCAGATAGCTACAGGTCATTGCAAACTATTAAATAAAACACTGGCTTATGAAATTCTAAATTGTGAAATACAAAACGATTTAATGTTGCAACTATTAGGATTTAACCAACATACACTTAATAAACGAGGATTGTTAAACGTAGTTGGCTCAATTTCAAAATCACTATTTGGCACTTTGGATGACAGCGATGCGCAAAATTATAACTCTCAGATTAACCAGTTAAAAGCAAACCAAACTTATTTCTTAAATCTAATAAAGCAGCAAACCTCAATACTCGAAAGTACTGTTCATGTAATAAATTCAACCCACAATCAGGGATATAAATACTTTAAAGAACTAGATAATAAGCTAAGTGGTATAACTTATTTCCTAAACGAGCATATAAATAATGAAAGTAGTATACAACACAAGAATAAAATATCCTTTGAAATAGATAATGTAGTAAGTATATTAAGTATAGTATTAAGTTCTTTTAGATTAGCACAAAATAACTTAATTGATATTATTACTTTTGCCGAAAGACGAATATTGCATCCTTTAGTTTTAAGTCCAAATCAGTTGTTAAAAGAATTATCATCAATTCAGAATTATCTAAATGGTATTAATTTTTCTTTAAATTTAAATATATATAATGTTGAATTACTGTATAATATCGCTAAAACTCATGCTTATATTGTCAATAATAGATTAAGTTTTGTAATCTGTTTACCATTAGTCGAACAACGTATTGCTATGATATTAGTACAATTGTTATAGGATTGCCCCGATATAGCTCATAAAACAAAATTCTCTCTCTCTCTCAGGTTCCCTCGGCGAAACTGTGCAATGTTCACGTCAGGAATCGTGATCTTAGGAAACAGTATAAAAAAACAACAAATTACTTGAAGACAAAAAAATGAAATAAATAATTAATTATCTTTTCTAAAATCTTTAATAAAAGTGAAAACAGATCAGATATAATTTATTTATAATAAAAAAACAAAAAAAAAAAAAAACTTTACTTAACAAATACTCAAGAAAAAATCCTACCCACTAATTGACCAGATAGGATAAAAAAAACTTGTACTGACAAACGCGACAAAATGTACCTAATTAATTACTGAAAATAAATCACAAAGTTTATACAAAATAATAATTACTTAAAATAAATAAATTAATTACAGGCAGCGCTCACTTAACATACATAATGCGTGCACAAATTGTTGTGCGTTAAACGGATGTACGTTAAGCGGACGGTGAAATTCCATATAAAAACAGGTGTTTACGATTTTATGGTTATATACGCCTCTTTGTTCATACGAACGTACGTAGTGGTTTATTCGAACGTACACTTTGTCGGCTTGAAACTATGCAATATATGCTTGATTTATTATACGAATTTACAAGACGGGGATTTCCCCTATTTTGTAGTCACCGTAAAATAAACTGCTTTCTGTTACTAGTTTACATCCATTCGTTAAATGTATTGATACCGAGTGGTGGCTGGAAATAGTGATAGTGACTCTAGTTTTACGAAATATTTAGTAAAAAACATTAAAAATATGAGTGAAAGTGAAAGAGATCGAAAAAGAAGAAAGACTATTAGTTTCGAGAAAAAATTACAAATTATTGAAAAAGCAGAAAAAGGAGAAAAGATGGCAGAAATAGGACGGAATCTGGGTCTGAGTCGTTCAACAGTAAACACCATAGTGAAAAACAAAGAAAACGTAAAGGCACATATGAAAAGTGGTGTAAACATACAGCAGAATTTTGCTACTCGAGCACGTTCAAACGCGATGGAGGAAATGGAGCGACTTTTAAAGCTCTGGTTAGAAGATCAAAATCAACGTAATGTTCCAGTAAGCCTTTCTATTATCCAAGAAAAGGCTAAACAAATTCACAGAGAACTAACATATAACATGGGAGAAACTTCAAATGTTGAAACTTTCAACGCAAGTTGGGGATGGTTTCGAAGATTTAAAATTCGAGCTAGATTACATGACATTAAAGTGACCGGCGAAGCAGCTAGTGCTGATCTTAATGCGGCAAATGCTTTTCCTGGATACTTCAAAGCGATAATAGAAGACGGAGCCTACTGCGCGCAATAAGTGTTCAATGTCGACGAAACAGGTTTATTCTGGAAGAAAATGCCCGCAAATACGTACATATCAGTTGACGAAAAACGTATGTCAGGACATAAAGTCTCCAAAGATCGCCTTACACTACTATTGGGTGGAAATGCGGCAGGGGATTTTAAACTGAAGCCTATGCTAGTATACCATAGTGAAAATCCTAGGGCTTTTAGGGGAATTTTGCAAAATCTTTATTGCCAGTAATTTGGAAATCAAACCGCAGAGCCTGGGTTACTTTGTTCGAGGATTGGTTCAAAAATTATTTTGTACCCTCAGTGCAAAATTATTGTTCCAAAACTAATTTAAATTTTAAAGCCTTGCTAATTCTAGACAATGCACCGGGCCATCCCGTAACGTTAGATGAATTGTGTCCTAATATAAAAGTTGTTTATTTACCGCCAAACACAACATCGTTGCTTCAGCCTATGGATCAGACTGTCATTGCAACTTTCAAAAAATATTATTTGAAAACAACTATGGCAGAAATGATAAAAGCTATCGATAAAGGAGAAGGTGTAAGCGTAAGAAGTTATTGGAAAAGTTACAATATTCTTGCTGCGGTTCGAAATATTGGTACAAGTTGGGCTGAAATTAAAAGTACAACTATGAATAGATCTTGGAAAAAGTTGTGTCCTCAGTTTGTTTCTGACGATGAAAATGTTATTGAAGAAACTGAAGATGAAATTATAGATGAAGTTGTGGAAATGGGAAGCAGACTTGAACTGAATATCAATAATGAAGATATTATTGATTTAATAGAGGGTCATTCAGAAGAGCTTACAGCCAGTGATTTAATTCAACTGCACGAACAAATGGTAACACAAATCGATCATGAAGACGAACATCAAGAAAACTTACTTCCAAAAGAAATAAAACTACAAACAATAAGTGAAATTTTAAGTAAGGTGGAAGATATTGTTGCTCTAGTAGAAAATTGTGATCCAGATAGCGAAAGAAGCATAAACGTAATTCGTAGTCTTCGCAATACCACATTATGTTATAAAACACTGTATCAGGAGAGGAAAAGAACTTTTACAACACAATTGACTATGGATAAGTTCTTGACACAAACAAAGAAGAATTAAATTTAAGTTTTATGTAACACTTATGTAGGCATTACTTTATTTTTGTATTACATTACAAACTACAACAAAATAAATTATTTTCAACAGTTGTTATTCATTATTTTCATTTTTAATTTGAGAAACATAACTTGCATAAACGACGGACAGCCGACAGTGTAAGTTACGTAGATCTGCTGTATTACGTTCGTACGGATATTTGATACGTTCGTGCGAACAGAGGGTGGTAAATGAACATGTGCGTATTAGCGAACGTACGTTAAGCAGGCTGTACGTTAAGCGAGCGCTGACTGTACTTATAATTAAAATACATCAAATTATAGCAAACTGATATAGTAAAGAAAATTATCTAATTTAATAGCTTCTCAATAAATATAAAATATTCTCAAACACGTGCAAGAAAACAAAATGAAGGATACGAGTCTACTTTTTCAATATTAAAATTTTCTCTTATTATAATAAAGAATGCATTCTCTTTCTTAAATGTAAATACTTAACTTGTGTAACAGCAATAAAACTAATTCACAAACTTGATTAAATCTTGGTTCCTTAAAAATGAAATTATAAGAAATTTTATTCAAACATCACATCTTTAATTGAACTGCACTAGACGGGAGACCAAGATCTAATAATCAATATCTTCACGGGACAAGTCAAAGTCACGCATCCCTACCACGTCTCAATAACATTCCGCACATGTATACTATATCATAAATATCAAGTTACGAAGCATAAATAATCTTTCAGGCATCTTCTCATTTAAATTCAAATAACTAAATAATAAATATTAATATACACAGATTACCAAAAGACTACTGTACCTCCCAAATTCTTAAACAGAAACCTAAATACAGTGTGTACCAAAACATTTGCCCCACAGAAAAATAAATTTGAAATAAATCAATTTATTTAATTTTACTAATCCATGATATATAAAAAAAACCATAGCAGTATGTATGATGTTTTAAAAATATCTAGTCTACCTTCTTTAATTGAAAATTCTACATTTATTTTTATTATACCTCAAGCTCCATATTTAGTTATAGATAGAGAAAAGCAATACTACTTCAATCTCGAAGAATTAGATCTTGCAACATGTAAGATACTTTCAAACACATATATTTGTGAAAAACGTAAGTCCATTTACTTAACACATGTTCATAATGAATGTGAAATCAGTCTATTTCTTTCTAACTCAGATGTTCCCGATACTTGTGAAAAACGATTAATTAAATTACAACATTCTCTATTCATACAAATAGCACGCAGAAATGCATGATTATACGCAACACCCACTGCAGAATATGCTGAGATAACATGTATTAATAATGATATAAGATTTTCTATCCAATTAAATGAAACCGGAATTTTCAGTTTGAATGAAAATTGTACAGGGACGACCAAGTCTATTATTCTCTCACCACATCGATTATTCCATACAGAAATTTCTGTAACTTATATTCTACCTCTTGACATTAGACAAGGCCTAAGTACGAATATTTCCAGAAGTATTGAAATTACCAAATTACCTCTGACTCCGTCATCAATGGTTATAAGCTCAAGTAATAGTAACAGGCTACGCGATCTCAGTCGACAGTTAGAACATTTAAAACAGAATGAGAATGATAACCATTTAGTTTTTGACTTTCTGTCATCTGGTATACATACATTTATTTTATATCTTTTAATACTATTTGTTATCATTATAATTTTAATATATTATTGTTACCACAAGATTCCTGAAATATTAAAGCAAATTCGTATACCTATAAAAAAATCGCGGAAAGAAGAGGGAGCACTCCAGCAAACAAGTAATGAGATAGAGTTACAAATATCTGAAACAAATGGACGCGAGCACAATAATGAAAATTGCACCAATCCTCGGTACAATTTTCACAATTAGCGGGGAGGAATGTTGTAAAGCCAAGGCTTCACACCCTGTATAGTACAAGGTATAATAAGTAGTTCGTTTCATTATTACAAAACATCATGCATACATATAAGAAACGCTGAATCTTCGCTATAGCAAATTCCAAAGAACAAGGTGATGTCACCGTCACATATCATTTATTGCTGAATATAAGTCTTGCACGTCTTGCATTCATTTTCTAGGAATACTCTTCAAGTACGTAATACTTTCATTTTATTGGTTGAAATAAACTATAATTCAAATTCATTGGATAACTAAATTTACACTAACAAGAGTGGGAAGATGCAGGTAAATAGCGAAGGTCCGGTAAGACAATCATTAATTAATTATAATTTGTAACGCAATAGAAAACAAACACATTTCTTTAAATAAAAAGGCCAATTAGAAGTTCCTAGGTGTGTTTTCCTTAACCCCTACAACAATATAAATATGTAAGTCATTCATTACTTCATATAGTTATAATATTACAATGTATTCCAGATAATTATTAATTATATACATTTATGACTATACATTTCATTACAGTTTTAATATCAAACAATATCAGTATTACCTTACACTATCTAATTCAAACACATACGAAACCAGTATTTTAATGAGGCTGAGCGCATCTTGTACTGAAATCCCTGATCCTATTGGTGCTGGATTTGGAATTGGTTGTTTGCAATCCTGTGTACGGCTATCTAATTCTTTAAGATGTTTCGCTTTTGTATGTTATCGGTTTTTGAATGTATTTCTAAATTACTACAAAGCCACAAGAGTCACACTTAAAATCAAATCCTTTCTAATGATGAGTTTTTATATGCCTTTTTAAATTAGTTTTCTGGTTTGTTCTATATTTACAAGAGTCACACTTAAAATCAAATTCTTTTAAATGATTAGTTTTTATATGTCCTTTTAAATGACTTTTCTCGTTTGTTCCAAAGTCACAAGAGTCACACTTAAAATCAAATTCTTTTAAATGAATAGTTTTTATATGTCTTTCTAAATGACTTTTGTTGTTTGTTCCAAAGTCACAAGAGTCACACTTAAAATCAAATTCTTTTAAATGATTAGTTTTTATATGTCTTTTTAAATCAGTTTTGTAGTTTGTTCCATAGTCACAAGAGTCACACTTAAAATCAAATTCTTTTAAATGATTAGTTTTTATATGTCTTTTTAAAGCAGTTTTGTTGTTTGTTCCATAGTCACAAGAGTCACACTTAAAATCAAATTCTTTTAAATGATTAGTTTTTATATGTCTTTTTAAATCAGTTTTGTTGTTTGTTCCATAGTCACAAGAGTCACACTTAAAATCAAATTCTTTTAAATGATTACATTTTATATGGATTTTTAAATTAGTTTTCTTGTTTGTTCTATATTTACAAGAGTCACACTTAAAATCAAATTCTTTTAAATGAATAGTTTTTATATGTCTTTTTAAATGACTTTTGTTGTTTGTTCCAAAGTCACAAGAGTCACACTTAAAATCAAATTCTTTTAAATGATTAGTTTTTATATGTCTTTTTAAATCAGTTTTGTTGTTTGTTCCAAAGTCACAGGAGTCACACTTAAAATCAAATTCTTTTAAATGATTAGTTTTTATATGTCCTTTTAAATGACTTTTCTCGTTTGTTCCAAAGTCACAAGAGTCACACTTAAAATCAAATTCTTTTAAATGAATAGTTTTTATATGTCTTTTTAAATGACTTTTCTCGTTTGTTCCAAAGTCACAAGAGTCACACTTAAAATCAAATTCTTTTAAATGATTAGTTTTTATATGTCCTTTTAAATGACTTTTCTCGTTTGTTCCAAAGTCACAAGAGTCACACTTAAAATCAAATTCTTTTAAATGAATAGTTTTTATATGTCTTTTTAAATGACTTTTCTCGTTTGTTCCAAAGTCACAAGAGTCACACTTAAAATCAAATTCTTTTAAATGATTAGTTTTTATATGTCTTTTTAAATAACTTTTCTCGTTTGTTCCAAAGTCACAAGAGTCACACTTAAAATCAAATTCTTTTAAATGATTAGTTTTTATATGTCTTTTTAAATGACTTTTGTTGTTTGTTCCAAAGTCACAAGAGTCACACTTTAAATTAAATTCTTTTAAATGAATAGTTTTTATATGTCTTTTTAAATAACTTTTCTCGTTTGTTCCAAAGTCACAAGAGTCACACTTAAAATCAAATTCTTTTAAATGGCTGGCTTTCATATGTCTTGTCAAATATTTTTTATGTTTTGCTGGGAAACCACATAAGGAACATTTAAATGTTTTCGTTCGATCTAGTGAGTTGGATTGTTCTACTTTTGTATGTGCCGGGTCTTCTTTTCCACCAATAGAACTGTGCGTATTTTCCACGTGCAACCCCAGATATTCTTTTGTCTCGAATCGTCTGTAACAAATCCCACATTTAAACTTTTTCAGTTTGAAGTGCTGGCTGTTGATGTGCTTCTTGAGATCTGCTTTATACTTTGTCCGGTACTTGCACTGCTCACACTCATACAATTGGCTGCGACGTTTCTTGCGTCCGTTTACCGCTGTCACTTGATAGCTTTGCGGCGGTGCACTGCATTTCCTAAAAACAAATAAAAATAGGTGACCTCGTTCTCCGTACGACGAACTAATTACAAATGATACAACTATAGTCCATCTCAACCCTATTATGCAGTACAGGTTTAATAGGGATATTGCATCTCTTATTATCTTTAGTAGTCTCTTAATAACGACATCTTTATATCCGGTTGCCTTGTTGCAAGTTCTATTATGCTAAGTATATGATGATGATGGGTATATGAGTAATCGTTGCTGTCAATTGTCAGTTTTTGCCGTAGTGTGTAAACTTTTATATTGTCTTTAATTTATGTATATATAATTTCTGTTAAATCGTTCTTTTTAGCAAGCATATTATCTTTTTCAAGCATTTAAAAGTAAGTATGCATACCTATATCTATAATTCTGATTAACGTGATAACCTATATACATATACATATACTTTTTACAGATTGCTACATGATATGAGTATTGAATTTTAAAAAGTGGGACGAAAGAGTATTCTTATTGAAAGAGATGACATCATTAGGTGGAGCCATAAATACTTACGAGACATCAGAAAATTCAGAGACGAAGGTATAGTTTATCATTTAATTTGTTATACTTTTATGTTCATTACGCAATTTATTATTTGCTTGTGTTTGATTGTGATTGTTTTATTTTTAGGTAGAACTATAATATATACTGATGAATCATGAGTGAATGCAGGACACTCGGTAAATAAAAAGTGGTCTTGGGCCTCGATTTCCATTAATTCATGCTGGAGGCGAGTTAAGTTTTGTTGTTGGTGCTGAATATACATTTCTTTGTAAGAAAAATACTGCCGATGTTCATAGCGAAATGGATGCAGATACATATGGAGATTGGTTCAAGAATAAATTGCTTCCAAATATACTAGAGAACTCGGTTGTTGGTCTCGATAATGCCTCATATTACACGAGAAAATTAGAAAAGTTTCCAGCAGTAGCACGGAGAAGACCAAATTATTGAATGGCTCACTGAGAAGAATATTCCACTTGATAATGACATGTTAAAAAGAGATTTACTGGCTTGTGTGTCAGAGGTTAGGTCTCAGTATGAGAGAAACATAATTAATGAATTTGCAAAGAATAAAGGGCATTATGTTCTTCAGCTTTCACCTTATCATTGTGAATTAAACCCAATTCAAATGGTGTGGGCACAAGTTAAGCACTACGTTGAAATGCACAATACGACATTCAAACAAAGAGATATTGAACAATTAATTGTGAAGGGTTATCAGAATGTAACAGTGAACAACTGGCGGAATGGCCACCTTGAAAATAGGTTTTTGCAAAATGAATTTGTGAGGAATTTGTGTCTTTAAATGTGTATAAAGCAATGTAGGTTAACATATTAATATTCAATCAGACTATATAAGTCATGTAACATATTAAAAAATAAAAGTACATGTTGTGTGTGGTTATTGTTATTCTTTTCATAAATATGTGTTATTTAAGTTGTTTTTATAAATGGAAAAGTTTTTTATGAAAAATAAACGTGTGATTAACTTTGTCTTGGTCTGAATTTATAGTGGATAGTTGATTAAGATGTCAATATTCAGTAACGAAGAAAATTGTATACCTTAAGTGGTTCTTTGAAAAATTAATTCATTTACTCTGGCTTACTATATTCAGTTAGATTTTAAATAATTTTGTACAGAACAATCCCAAAGGATTATATTATTACAAATATTTTAACTAATCCATCTTCCCATATATTCTTCCCTTTTAGTGTTTCAAATGACTATTAATTTTTTGTATGCAGTTATGCATCAATTGAATGACAAACAGTCGTATAGGTTATGTTTTGATTACAAAAAATGTCAGATATTGAACCGGAACTGTAACGACATTATACAATGAGACGATTTGGCAACCATGAAATCAATTCCCATAAGACCTGTACTGCATAATAAGGTTGAGACGGACTATAGTAAGAATACGAATTTAAAGGAAATAGCAAATCACTTGAGACAAACACGATCGTAATATGAACAAACAGATTTAGGTCAAGAACTTGCGTTACGTTTAAAATGCAGCATCCTGTTTCTTTCATCCATTTTAATTCTCCAAAATTGTAATTACATTTCATATTTGCTGAAATCTGGATACTAATCATTTGCATGACTGGAATTCAATTTTGATATTAACACCTTTTCTTAATTATTTGCTTTATTAAATATTTAATATTAATATTAATCCCTTTTCTAACAGTTTCAATTCAATTATAGAAAGGATTTGTATACATAATACACACACCATTCGAAAGCACACATTTCAAATTATCTACTGGTAGTAATTTTTAAATTTATTGCAGTAAAAGAATGTTTATATGTTAATCTAAGAAATAGTATGTAAAATAAAAGATTTTGTTGAGAAAATATATTTGTATTAGATCATTACTTTTGCACAGCTAGATTATCAATTTCGATTTCCATGAGGTGGGAGTTATATATTATTGTTGGATGAATTAAAAAAAAGAATGTAACAGTTCCGCTGGACAAAGAGTAAACTTAGGGTGCGTTCCGTAAATAAACAGGAACCGCAGTTGTGGTTAGTTGCGGTTATTTCCCGGTTACTGAAAAACCTAAATGAATCGGAACACCTATGGTCATAGCTCGCGGTTAGTTTAGAAACGTCATATTTTTATAGTATCGAGCTGTGGGCTTAATACGACATAACCTCTTAAGTCTTAAGTTGCTCCTTGCTCTTAACATGAATAATCAAGCAGTGCTAATGTTTGTAGACAACCTTCTTTTCTCATCTTCTAGTGAAGAAGATGAAGATGAATCTTGTTGGTATTTTATAATATTGAGCATATGAAGACAATACTTGTTCCATATATATTGTATATATCTATTTTTTCTAGATTTTAAACAAAATAAAAAAATAAGACCAAAAATTAAATATTATGTACCGAATGTGTTGGATACGTTGTCTCCTTTGCAATTTAAAGAACATTTCAGAATGGATCCTACGACATTTGCATATCTGCTTAATCTAATCGAAGCAGATGTTTCTTCTGCTGTTTATGAACAAGGTCGACATACCATTCCTGCCAAAACACAAGTGCTATTTACTTTGTGGTATTTGTCAACGCCTGAGTGTTACAGGTAAAAGTTTATTTTCATATTGTGAATGTTCGCTTATTATTTATTGTTAGATCGACATGTGAGAGATTCAATATTGGAAAAGCAACAGGATTTAGAACAGTACGAAGAGTCGTAACAGCCCTCTGTAGATTATCTCTATTATTTATCAAATGGCCATCTGGCAATTATATAAATCAAGTAAAAGCAGGATTTGGTTTTCCTAATGTGATTGGAGCAATAGATGGTTCATACATTCCAATACCAGCTCCAAGAGAACATACATTATCCTACATTTGTAGAAAGAACTTTCCAGCTGTTATACTCCAGGTAGACAGCAAAATAATATGTATTTCATATTCGATATTAATTTATTACAGGCTGTGTGTGACCATCGCTTACTTTTTACACACATATATGCAGGAGAAGTGGGATCTGTCCATGATGCTAGAGTTCTTCGTCGAAGTGAAATTTGGAATTATATTACTGATAGAGATTTGGAAGAGATATATTTTCCAGACAATGCACACCTAGTGGGTGATAAGGCCTATCCATGTTGTGAGCACCTATTGACACCATATAAAGATAATGGCCATCTTACAGAAGAGCAAGTTTACTTCAATGTAATATTGTCAAAATCAAGGTGTGCAATTGAACGAGCATTCTGTTTACTTAAGTGTAGAATGAGACGTATAAAATATTTGGATATTTATTGTCTCGATTGGATCCCAAAATACATATTAGCATGCTGTGTAGTGCAGAATATTTGTATACTGCAACAAGATATTTTGGAAATCCAGGAAGAAGAAATTAACAATGATGTGGAAGCTGATGGTAACATTAGATTAGACCTAGAAAGAGAAAGACAAAGGGCGGGAGCTTTAAAACAAGATCAAATTTGTTTACAGTTATTTAGAAATAGAAGATAGTGCTGTAGTTTCATTTTTCATATTGTATTTATTTATATGTATTTATACTTATAAATAAAACTTACAAAACAACAACATGGTTTAATAAACATATAACGTAATTTCTATTAGCAAAACAATTAAAAAAATAACATTCTGGTTTAAACAATTTTCAGACTGATTATTCAGGTTTAAATGTTTCTTGAAACCATTTAAAGAATCTTTCTTTTTGCTCTAATTTTTCTTTGTGTCTACGTTCTCTATTAGCCTCAATTTCTAGCACATCTATTGCTTTCCGCTTCTGTGGTTTCTCATTCCTTGTTATGGACGATGGTCCTGGTGTGGATTCCCTGGATGAACTAGATTCCGTTTCCCTAGATGAACTACTACGATAAGAACTAGAAATAGTTGCTACTGGGCTGTACTGTGGGTCTTTCTGTAGCAAATTATCCATACTTTCAAAAAATTGCCATGATTTCTTGTCTTTGCCTGTCTGTGCCATCGTATCTTTAATTTTTTTATATGTTTTTGTAAGATTTCTCCATTTTTGTTCACATTTGCTACTATCTTTTTTAGCATTATTTTGACTTAACTCTGCACTTATGTCTTTCCATACCTGCCTCTTATTGTAAGCCGGAGATGTGAATTTAGCTCGGTGTTTACCATATAAGGAAATTAATAATTTTGTTTCAGAGTCCGTCCACTTATCAGTTGTAGGAGATTCCATAGATTCTTCGCGACCCACAAGAATCTTATTGATTTCATCTGCATTAATTACAGAATACAATTTCAAACATTCGTGTTTTTCTTCTGTTATGCCGTATTCTTCTAACGTGCCTAATGCTTCTAAGCAATAGCCGCATTTATAAACCTGCAATAATAAAATGTCATATTTTTCTTCTTTATGTTGTTAATTACAAACTTACATCCATTTTAAGGAAGGAAAAGATTATAATGTTATAAAGAGTTGGTTTAGAGGTTAACTAACAGAAAATCAATGTACTACTGCACATAATCCAATTCAACCAATCACAGCTTCTTTAACATCTGAGTAACCACTGTAACCGTGCTTTGAGGTCGGTCACCGTGGTTGCAACCTTTTTCAGGAACCGTGTTCCGTAATTACATATTTTTCAGTAATTGTCTGTTTACGAAACGCAAAATAGTTGTCACGGTTAACCGAACATATTTACGGAACGCACCCTTAAAGTTGTTAAGAGGATTGAAATATTGCTGTATATGAATATAATAAAATAAATAATTAATAATGATTCATTGTTCACTAAAAAACACCATAAGTGTATGATGCTACGTTGATAAAGTTTTATGATAATGAATTATACCTGACATTTCCTTCAGAACAGTAGGCAAAATGATGTTGCAAATATTCCTTTTGTTCAAAGTGGATTTTGCATATTGGGCACTGCGTACATTCTGAAATCACAAGAAACACAACTGAAATACAATGAATAGTGACATTAAATTGTATTACAATTTCATATTGCCATGGCACTTCAAGACACTGTAAGGATTTTTCCAACTCCGGCTAAATTCTTGGTTAACTAAACAGTGTTCAAGGATTCATTATACAAAGTTGGCAATATTTTTGCTAGTGCATTTGATCTAAATTAGTATATTTTGTTCTAATATTGGCGCCATTTTAGACATTTGCATGAGATGGCAACTCTATATTTGATATAAAAATACTCCAAAATAGGCCTCTCAGAATATGACATCCAAATTTTAATACCATACTAGAATCGACGAAGAGATTCAGTGATAAAAGTACGTGATCACAACGTGATCGAGGCATCCTAGACATAAAAACGCTCGGCGGCAAAGATCGTTTACATTAGGCGATTAGGTAAACAGTAATAGTATCACAGATCGCAGGTGTGAGAATTACTAGGTGCTATTTTATAGAGACAATACAATTTTAATACGTGTTGATAGAAAAGATTTGAATATGCACAATTTCTTATGTCAAATACTACGGCGATACCTATTTTACAGACACTGATCCGTGAATGATTTTATGTGCCTGTGTGCATACCACTTTGGTGTGATCACGTGAACCCAACGTGATCAATGAATCTGTTCAGCGATTTGAGTATAGATTTCATCGACTTTGATATATTTATACACTAAAATAGTTCGCACCATCTCACAATGAAGTTATTAAAGGAGAACCCCAGTTGTTCTATGCGATGTTGGTAGCCATAAACACATACACTACTTCTCCTAACTTATTTTTACTCCCTTATATATTTAGTATAAGGAAGTATTTTGATGACGAAAATTTTCGAACTCGAGATTTTTGCAGATGTCCCCGTTCTGAAGTCCACCAATACCAAAAAAGTTGTTTCTAAAAAAATTTCTCTCCCTCTCTCTGTGTGTGTGTCTGCCTGTGTGTGCGTGCGCGTCTCTCTCTCTCTCTGTGTGTGTGTGTGTGCGTGTGTGGCCGCGATTGTAAATACTTCGTCAACTATTAAGTTTAACATTTACTCACAGGTTTAATTTTTCAAGATGATAAACTTATTTAAAACTTAATTTAGAACAACTTCTGTATAATTTGAAACGCTTATACGTGCCCACACCTCATTTCTTACCATTATTGTAAGTTATATTTATAGTTTTGAAACAACATGCAGTTAACTTAATATTATGTATATTTATAGGAATAAATCACGGACTTGTGCGAATTTATTGCATTTATCTCAAAAATTAAAGAGCATCTTGGAAAAGATCCTATTCATTTTAATACCAACACATTATACACCTCCAACAATTAAATTATACTTGCAAATTATAATTTAGAAGATTAAAAAAAAATTACAAGTGTTTCATATACACCCTCGGGTTGAGCAGTTCCAAGTAGTATAAGATAACCCAAAACGTCACAAACGCAAATATCGGCATGTTTTGTAAAACAAGAATGGCTGCCAGCGGAATTCAGAAATAGACAATTATTTTAAATTAGTGTTTTCGACTCTCTAATCATGTAGGAATCAACAAACAAAAAATCATGTGATCATAAAAAGGTCAAGCGACCACCTTTGGACACTTATGGAATGACACATAACCGCCGTTAGTACATAATAGCAAAAATTCAAATCTCTTAGATTATGCGCATGTGTAAGGAATCCTAATCACAGTTTGATATTTTATTAGGAAAAATTTCTTTGATTATAGGCGTCCTCAATCAATAATTAGCGGTAACCAGTGTTGGAAAAACGCAAATTTGTACTAAGCGGTACTTTAACCAATGATTATGCTAACTGGCATTTTAGTCGGAGATGGAAAAACCAGCCCTAAAATTCATATTCAATCATTGTTTTAAAGACCAGAAAGTTGATATTATAACAAAGCGTTATTATTAAATTACTTTCTTAAAATACTCATCAATTAAATGAACTGCATTCATTGACAAAACTAATTTAAAAAAGAGGAACTATACTAACATGCTTTTAGTAACTTTTTAAAAAACTAAATAAGAAAATCCAAATGGACTCAAATAAAGTCTATAAGCTTTGAAAGAGCTTTTAATTCCCAAATTTGATATACTTTGACATACCTTCAAATAAAAAGTTGCTACATGCATCCCCAGGGCAAATTGTTTTATGTTTGGCCAAATATATTTTCGAGCTGAATCCAAGACAGCAAAATGTGCAGGCAAATACATTCTTGACGATGCATTTCCTAGTGGGAATAAAATCTACTTCAACATTACCAATCGGACTATCTTCATATTCTTCACCAAAATATACCAGTAATTCTTCACCTGATTGAATTCGACGAGTGCTTTGATAATACAGATAATCTTCATGTTGAAAAACAATTAGGTTTTGTTCAGAAATATTCCTGGCAGTGTTAATGTACTGCATCCAATTTAAATACTGTGATGTATCCTTGTCAAATACAAGTTTTCCTCCTTTTATTTTCCAAGTACATTCTGTTCTACAAAATCCAGAAAAAGGACCAAATGTTACACCATCAGGAATAAATTTTAAAGCTAATATTCCAAACTGTCCAAACAAATGTTGAATTTCTAAAATATCATTTGGTAATTCTTCTTGTGTTCTGTTATTGGTATTGTCTGGAGCATGCCTGTTCAAAATATGTACCAACATTCCACACTCAATGCAGTAGTCTTCATAATATGCCCGACAATGTTCACAATCTGGCGGTCAAATTTGAATCAAGTAAAAACCAGGCAATACAATATTCACATATATGAACAAGAAACGAAAGCTTATTTGGCCATTCAACCAAGCTAGACTTTACTAATTTATGTATAAATGTGAATTTTGAAAATAAATATGTCATTATTTGGTTTATTATACAATGAAACAGTAATATTTAAAACTCAATTGCACTTTCAATAGAGTGGAAACAAGCCAAAAGAACCAACTGAGTAAGATGCAATTAATAGTTATTTAGCAGTTCAAGTAGTGGCTAAAGTGCAGTTGAGGTGTCGGGCGATTTTTTACAAAATGACTAGTGTACCTTATAGAGGACCTCTAACTGAACAACTTTTACTTATAACATTAAGGGTGGAAACGTACAGAAGTGGAGATAAAAAATAAATTAGGTATTGGATAGATGTGGCTTTTACTTGGTGAAGATCCATTGAACTTAACGTAAAATAAAATAAAACAACAAATTTGTTTATATCTTAGAAGATATAAACAAATTTGTTGTTTTATTTTACGTTAAATAAATTAGGTACTCAACGAGTGAATTTTGCAGGTTACATCCCATGTAAGACATCCCATATAGAGCATTGAAACAATGAAAATCACAATAAATAGTGTTTATTTAAGCTCACAACACAACAATTATCTTAGATTTGTACGTTTTTTGATTAAATTTTAGTAAAATTGTAAATACGAAAATCTAGAGAAACAAAATGGCGGGTGTAAACAATTCGATAAAACGAGTGAGAAGCACAATCACAATCTAAGGATCGTGTTGGATCGGTTATGCTTCCTTGAATCAGTCAATAGAATTAATACGATGTAGAATATCATTGAAAATAGGATGTTGGAAATAGTATTAAATGTTTATAATTACGAAAATCACTAATAAAATTGAAATTATTAATAGAAATGTTGTTTTTGTAAGTAGATGGAATATTAGATAATTAGTTGTATCAGTTATATTTATGATTGGTATTGGTATTTATTTATGATCGGTAATTTGAAAATACATAATGAAATTGAAAATTGCCATAATCACAAAATTTTACAGTTGTTCTGATTATCCATTATCTGCTCTTGCTAATAATTGGTCTTTAATTTGCCATGTAAGTGCATTTAGTTTAGAGAAAATCATATATCATGTAAATATTAAAGTAAATCACAAAATAAGTTGACTTTTATAAGAATATAAGACGTTTTACAACTATCAATATTGAGCTCAATACAGATATAAAACAAGCTTAAGATATACAAATGACATACATGATATGAATTAGTTATTTTCCAGTCAGTCTTGCAAAAAAGTAATTGTCACAATAAAATAGCAAATACATAAAGTAGCATATATTGATAAGTAACAGTACTATATATGTTTATATAGTTTAATATCTCAATTATATTTTGTATTACCTACATCCTTAAAAATAACTGATTAATCATGAGCATTAATATATAATAATGTATAACTAGTGTAACTTATGATAACAATATACCTAATACAGTGTATTTAGTCAGAGAAAGTAAACACTATCAACTACTATTTGTTAATTTTCGATTCAATTTAAAAATCATTGTTTAGGTTTAATGTAAAAATTACTGAACGTGTTATAAATGAATCAGTGTAGTGGATTAAATATTTTTATATTATAGTCCCTGCAATTGCAATAGTGCGGACAACGAATAGGGTACAGAAACCAAGAACAAATATTGTTGCCGCCCCCTTACCTCAAACCCGCGCGCGCGTGGTAGTGTGAAGGAGGCGGCAACAAAAGAAAGAAATTTGCACCGGGGGAAGGCAGATGGTAAAAAAGTAAAAAGCCGATATAAATCAACTGAAAAATCCAATGCAAAAACTGCACTATTCCCCTACCCCGTGAAAAGTGTAAGTGAAAATGTCTGCAAACCCAAAAAGTATGAGCGAAAGGTGCGCCACAAAGCGAAATAGTAAGTAAGTTTGCAGTATAAATCATGTAAATGTGCAAAAAGACTTATGACTGTTTGAAAAAATGAAAAAAAAACACCTATAAACATTCTCTAAATCTTTCCGTACTTATTTGCTGGATATTATATAATATTAAAAGGCATGTTAAAAGTCAATGAAATAAACTACAAATTTATAAATAATATACATTTTATAACGTCTTTTGTTACTGATTTGCATATAATTTTCAAATAAATATTGAAAAATACAAATTTGTTCGACCATCTATCTACCCACTCTATAACTCTATGGATGACAGTAGTTGGTACGAATGCAACTTTTCCACTAGGTGGTTTGTTGTTATGTATGGGTTATGTTAAGATATTTAAAATCGCAGAAAAGTAATTAAAAAACATAAAAATTCAATGTAATTGTTATGTGGTAACGTGAAATAAACATCATTTATTACAATTTTCATAATTTCAACGGTGTGTATAACAGATACGACTAAAAATGTGACATGGAAAATTCACTCGGTGAGCACCTTAATTAATAATTATCTCCGTTTCTGTACGTTTGCACCGATTAATTTATAAGTAAAAGTTGTTCAATTAGTGGTCCTCTATACGGTACACTAGTTTTTTTTTGTCAAAAATCGGTTGCAACCATATACAATGGAATCTCCCTTAACGAACACTTCCTATAAGCGGACACCCCCTTTAGACGGACACTGTTGCCAGGTCCCGGGAGCGCTCCATAAGAAAAGCATTGCAATCGCTCCCCCTTGAACGGACACTCTCTTGAGCGGACGCGGACACCCGCTTGACAAAAAAAAATCTCTTGAACGGACATTTCGTTTGTTTTTTTCCGGTTTTTTTCATGTCATAGTTTACAAATAAGCTTGTCAAGACTCTTTTAATTTGCTCGCCTTAACAACAAGGCTCGGTTTGTCATATTTACTACATCACATGACAGTTAAATGTGGGTATGGTACATAAATATTTTCTCTCTCACATAATGTTTTCAAACTAACGTTTTTTCTACAATTTACGCTTTATGTACCGGGTGTTTTTTTTATCTTTGATATCATTTTGATTACCTGCAACTTTTTTGTTTTTAAAAATATCAGAATGAAGCAAAAATCATTTTGCATAGGTATCTATGAAGTTTTTTACGTTTTAAAAAATAAAACAAAACACTAACGTTTTTCCAAGATATTAACCTAACTTATATTTTTTTAAATGGAAAGCCCTAAATATTTTCGGATATTTCGATTTTACATGAAATTTCAAATATATTTTATAAAGCATACCCCATACCTATCTTCAACGGTTTGCGAAAAAACGGCGTTTAAACATGCAACAAAGAAAAATTTAGTTTTGTAACCCTGTTCTTAAAGATGTCGAAATCAAACAGAAATCATTTTTCATAATTATTTAGAAAGTTTATTTTTAATAAAACAAAAGATTAACGATTAACAAAGTAACAAATTATTAAAAAAAACAATTTTACAAAATTAAATTATTCTAAGAATGGCTCTACGTGTCTTCCATTTTTCTCTACACATTTTTCATACACTCTTATGGTATGATTTGTTGCCTCTGCTAACATCTCCGGATTTTCTTTTAACTCGTTTATTGCATTTATAATTCTCCGCCTCAGCTCTACAACGTTATCGCATGGTGTTTCGTATATTATATTCTTAATATGCCCCCAAAAGAAAAAATCCATTACAGTGAGATCCGGACTGTTTGGGGGCCAAGCAATTGTTCCTCCCTTTCCAATCCAACCATGTGGATATTCCAAATCGAGAAAGTTTCTAACTTGAATTACGTTATGTTTGGTTGTAAAAGAACTTTCATCAGACCAGGCAATGAATTTCAAAAAGTCAGGATTTTGTCGACATCTATTTAGAAAGTCCTGACAAAATAAGGCTCTTCTTTGGCACTGTTGGTCGGTAAGTTTCTGGGTTTTCCGAAATTTATATGGTTTATATTGGTATTTTTTTAAGACTGCTTGAACTGAACTGCGGGAGACCGGTATTTCCTGGGAACATTTATTGAGTGATGTTGATGGATAAACTTCATAAAATCCTAGTATATTTGTTTCTGTTTCTTCGTCTAAAACTCTATGAGGTCTGGGGTTTTTAATATTACACACGCTTCCTCTGTCTTCCATTTTTTTCAACAGCCTTGCAAAAATTTGTTTAGACGGGACTCGACGCCTCGGATAACGTCTAGCATATTCTCTGCGCGCTGCGATTGGACTTTTTTGGTTAAGTAAGTATATGGCAAGCATATCACTCCTTTCTCGAATACTAAACCGTACCATTTTTAAGACAATTAATAGTTATAACTGACCTTAAATGACTGAAAACGCAATGTGTCAAAACATTTTGAAAAGCAGATGTCAAAATGTAAACAATTTGGTTACATCATGTCAATTACCTTTTAGTCGGCAATAATAGATGAAATGGTATTTTTTTATTGTTGCATGTTTAAACGCCGTTTTCTCGCAAACCGTTGAAGATAGGTATGGGGTATGCTTTATAAAATATATTTGAAATTTCATGTAAAATCGAAATATCCGAAAATATTTAGGGCTTTCCATTTAAAAAAATATAAGTTAGGTTAATATCTTGGAAAAACGTTAGTGTTTTGTTTTATTTTTTAAAACGTAAAAAACTTCATAGATACCTATGCAAAATGATTTTTGCTTCATTCTGATATTTTTAAAAACAAAAAAGTTGCAGGTAATCAAAATGATATCAAAGATAAAAAAACACCCGGTACATACTTACGCGATTTAGGGGATTCCCCCAAATAACATAGATGTGCGTTTGTTTATTGTACTTTGGAAAGAAGTGTTCATTCGTTTGTATACATTAGTCCGGGCGTGACGTTTAAAAATGGATAAAAACAGGTCTGTATTAACACTGAAGCAAAAAATAAAAGTGATTGAAGTGTACAATAAAGAAAAATTAAGTGTGAGAAATTTTTCGAAGAGATTTAACATTGGTAAAACTCAAGCTTCTGACATTATAAAGAAAAGAGAAGTGCTAATTAAAAAATGGCACTCAAATGCAAATCTAAATGAGAAAAGAAGCTTTTTTAATGCTGAAGGACTGACAATTGATCAGTTGTCCTACGAATGGTTTGTTGCAGCACGCAATAAAGGAATTCCATTAACTGGTAAATAAATTAGGTTTCTTAATTCTATACAAAAGATTTACAGCAGGTTGATTCATTTTATCACTAATTTACTAAATGGACTCTGATTGACTAATATGTTTTATTTAAATAATTTTACGATTGACTAATATGTTTTATTTAAATAATTTTACTTTTCCATTTAGGTCCATTGATACAAAGTAAAGCTAGAGAAATAGCTGAATCCTTGGGTAACAACACTTTCAATGCCTCGTCCGGTTGGTTTAACAAGTTTAAAATTCGTCACAATATTACGTTCAAAACGATATCTGGCGAAGCCGCCTCTGTTAATCCGGCGGATGTAGCATAATTCATGGTGAAACTACCTAATCTAATAAAAGAGTACCTACCAAGAGATATTTACAATGCAGACGAAACTGGGCTTTATTTTAGAGCATTACCAAACAAGACTATGAATTTAAAAAATCAAAAATGTGTGGGAGGAAAATTGTCTAAGGAAAGGATAACAATATTGCACTGTGTGAACATGGCTGGAGACAAAGAAAAGTTGCTGGCTATTGGAAAGGCATCTAGACCAAGAGCTTTTAAAAATGTAATAAAAGATACTTTACCGGTGACATGGAAATCAAACACCAAATCATGGATGACGTCTGAAATTATGAGTGAATGGTTAGAAAATTTCGATCGGAAAATGGGAGCACAAAACAGGCAAATTTTACTTTTTCTGGACAATGCGGCATCGCATCCAAAAAACATCAATTTGAAAAACACTAAAATACACTTTTTGCCTCCTAATTGTACTTCAATCAGCCAACCACTTGATCAGGGTGTTATTAAAAATTTTAAGCATAATTACAGAACTTTGATACTGAAGCACTTACTAGCAAATATTGAAATTTCTAACACAGCCAATAATTTAGTGAAACGTATAAACTTATTGGATGCAGTTTATTTTGCTAAAAGTGCATGGGACCAAGTTACTGCTGAAATTACGTTTAACAGCCAGGAATATCCGACAACATTTGATGTTGATTTTGAACCTGAAGATGAGTTGCTATTAAATCTACTTGCCGAAATTCAGAAAAGATGTATTGCAGGGGTCAGTGAGCAAAGCTTAAACGATTTTTATCATGTCGATGATAATTTACCAGTTGAGATCACCTTTGAACTTACGCGTACCATTTCAAGAACAAATTTCTGAAGTTCAAGAAATTTCTGATGGCTCAACAGATGAACTTGAACCTTCAGATCTTCAAGATGCAAGAAACAACATCTTAACATATAAGGAGGCTTTGGCTAAAGCGCGTGCTCTTATAGCGTTTGTGAAATGCCAAGGTGATACAGAAACTATGAATATACTTTTATCGCTTGACTTACATTTTCAAGATGTTATTGCCAAGACCAAAACACGCCAAACTAGAATGCAGGAATATCTATTGAAATATGTAATATAGTGTTATGGTTTTTAATATCCATACAATATATTGATTTACAATTGTGTTATTACATATAATTTTTCAATTCTTAAAAGTATATTTTTATCAATGTAAAGAATTAATTATTTAAATGTTCATTTGATGTTCATAGGTTGATGAGATTTTTGTGTTGATCTGGTTGTCGTAGAGGAAAAATAAGGTTTTCTTTCTTCTATGTTTGTATTTCTAGAATCTGTTAAAGAGAAATTAAAAAACATTATTATTATTGTCAAATATGATGTATTATATTTTATGTACAAAATTGTTTAATTAACGATGATATGACGAGTATTGTAAACGTAAATAATTGATTTAGAGTATAAACTAATTGGAATTAAATTTCCCGCCATAATTTGAACAGGTGTTAATGAAAGAAATATTTTGACAGTTCCTGAAATGAGAATTTATAAATTGAATGACAATTGTGTGAAATGCTTTGAAATTAGGTTTTTTTAAATGTAAAAAGAATAATTAATACACGTAGTAATAAATTATAAGGATGTAAATATTCGAAAGTAAATAGTAAAGAGATATTTTGAATTATAAAGGTAGGTGTAGATTTCTGATTGGAGAATTTAGAAAATTGTAAAAGGGTTGCTTAGGAATTTAGATTTGAAAAAAAAACAACGAGGAGATGAAAAATAATTTTCATACGACGCGGTTATTTTTATCTTTGAATAAAAAATAATTCATTGATAATTTCTAAAATACAGCGAATTTTGTGCTTAAAAGAGTTGAAAGTTATTAATTTAACAAAGTCAGAGTGAATAAAACAGTAAACAGTGAAAGAAACATACAAAATTTATGTGATATCTATAAAACATAGGTAGCAAAATTGATAGATAAAGGAAAGGAATATTTAAAAGGTTGAATTATAATTTATCACGAGTACTTACATAAATAGAAGATTATCCATAGACGAATTCCAATGGGTATTTTCAAGATTAACCATAGACGAAGAGTTGCAGTATTTTATCGTGTATAGGCTTACGAAGAGAATTTTTCTGAGACCGAACGAGTATTTCCATAACAGACCGAACGTGTATTTCCAAATTAGACCGAACAAGTAGGAATCATTTCTTCTAGAGTAGCAGTATTATGTTGTGCAGAGAACTTCGAAGAGAATTTTTCTGAGTCAGAACGTGTATTTCCAAAGGAGTCTATTATAAAGGAGTACAAGAAGGACGTCGAAGATCGGAGAATATCGGAGAACATCATCAAGATATCAAGTCCAGGTCATACAACAGTAGCAACAGCACCTACAAGTAAATATACCTTAACATTTGAAGTAATATAAAGTATATTGGTACTATTCGATTTAAAAATAACATATTTTATATTAATATTTAGGGAAGTTATTCACTTTTACACCATAATGTATTGAATTAAGAATAAGAAAAGCAATACCTTATTTGTAGTAATATTACAAGTTGCATTCCATAGAAATCTCATCAACAATTGAATATTTACAACTATAAATAAAATACATTATTAGTCAATCGTAGAAAACATACAAGTTGTCATTCCACAAACTTACTAGCTACAGTTATGTCATTATCTCTCATGGTTTATTTTGATATTTTCTAACCAACGTCAATGCATCGTTGTTAAATAATTTTTCAATAATATTTATTTTCACTTGTGTATCTGATCAACACATCATTATACCATTATTAGCTTGAGCAGTTTGTTTTCTTTCATTTGTAGCATTAATTATGTGTTTTTACAAACAAAGCAGCTGATCTACAAGATTGTGCAACACTAAAATCATAAAAATATTGAATTAATTTAACCTGAAAAAGACCCATCAAAATTTGTAATACTTACGTGTTTAGTCGTAGTTCTACAAAGTACAAACAAATAATCAGTCACAATGGACCATTAAACACCCCTGATGTTATATAAAAATAGTATTTTATAAAGAATACGTGCAATTCAATCGATAATAAACAAATCATAAGTTAGGTTATATTTCTTGACATGTAATGTAAAATATCCCTCCCATTTTTATCATGTATTGGTATAGGGTTCAAAGAATATAGTCCTACCAGTTCAATTAATAAGACAAGGAGAAATAAAATTTTATATTTATTAAATTTGAGTATTAGCCGAGGCATTTTAAAAAATAATATTAGTAGTAAAAAAATTAGGTGTTAAAAATAATACTCTTCCAACACACATATAAATACATTTAGTGCACGAACTTGGAACATTATTAGAGGATAGTTTGTTGAAAATAACGATCATCCAACCCTTATACAGGTACATTTGGCTGGCCCAATTTGGGGCAACAATATTAAGACAATTGGTGCTCAACGTAGAGGCATAACGGTTAGTATAGTGTATTTGTTACTGGCCCAACTTGGAGCTACGTATACTAATACATTTTTGGTGCCCGAACGTTGGGGCAAGAGAAAAGAAAGGTTTCTGGTTATTTGTGTATTTTGTAGAATAATAAAAACGCAGATTTATTAGGTACATTTATTTAGTTTATCGCAATTTGGTATTACATGTGATACATTGGTATATAGTTGTGTGTATTAAAGGTACATATAAAATATTTTATATAGAGTGCATACATATTAGTACAGTTTTAAAAATATTCAAAAGAAATGGATACAAGATCTAAATCTAGTATAAAACAGACTCCAGGTACAAGCGAAAGCGGAGAAGATAGTGAACAGGAAAGAGGTGATACACAACAAATTATACCAAGTAGGAACATAGAAGATATGTTAAAAGCTATTTTAGAGGAGAATAAGAAAAATAGAGAGGAGAATAAGAAAAATCAAGAGAAATATGAGAAAAATAGAGAACTAGATCAAGAGAAAAATGAGAAGTTATGGGAGAATATGGAAAAGTCTAATCAAGAGAAAAATGAGAAGTTATTGGAGAAAATGGAAAAGTCTATTAGAGAAGAGAATAAGAAAAACAGAGAGGAGGATAAAGAAGAGAATAAGAAGATATTTGAAAATTTGTTTGAGAAAAATAGGGAAGAGATAAACCAGAAAATTAGTGAGGGAAACAAGAAAATAAAAGAGGATATTTTCGAGGTTTTGGAGAAGAAGTTAGAGAAGTTTGGGGATGATAATAAGAAAATAAATGAAAATCTTGTGAGACTAAATGAAAAAATTAATCAAACTAATGAAAATATGAAAACTAAATTAGAGGAAGAGTTAAACAATTTAGAAGATAAATTTATAAAAGAAATAGAGAAGAAGAATGAAAGTAGTAAGGTAGAGATTTTAGGAACGATAGACAAAAATATAGTTAATAAAATTGGAGAGGTAGAAAAAATAGTGCTGGAGAAAGTAGGTATATGTGAGAGTAAACAAAAAGAACTATCTGAGAAAATACACAAGGATTTGGTAAAGGTATCGTCAAAGAATGATATAGAATTAGTTATAGTAAATAAAAAATTAGCTGATAATGAAGAGAAATACAAAGAAGATAATTTAGTACAGAAGGAGGCAATAGAGGGGTTATTAACAGAATGTGAGAACAGGAAAGAAGAGATAGAGGGATTAGTGAAGATAATTGAAGGTAAAAGGATTACGCAACTAGTTAATACTTCTCCGAATTGTGTTATTAATACAGGAATTAAAATAGAAAATTTACCTCATTTTAATGGAGATTCATCAACTTCAATACATCCCATGCTGTATTTAAATAATATGTTGAGATATATGGAAGATATTACAGAGTTTAAAACTAAAATGAATATTATTAGGTCTACTCTTACGAACAGTGCTTTAGATTGGTTCCAACGAATTGAGGATGAGTGCACCAATATTGATGTTTTTGTAAATATGTTCACTTCATATTACTGGAATAGTAATCAGCAAAACAGGGCTAGGATTAAGTTATTGATTGGTAAATTTCATCCAGGGAAAATGTCTAGAGAAACGTACGCGTCTAAATTATATAACAATAGCAAATATATTCATAATATAGATGAATCTACCATTGCTCAACAATTATTGAAGCATTTTATTGTGAATGACACTCATGCTATTATTTGTCAAAATGTTACGACTATGGATTCATTGATTGACATTTTAAGACGTTTAGATGACCATAGTGAAAACATGCAGTATAGTGTAAGAAGAAATCAAGAACCAATTTCTAATAGAAATAATAATATATCTCATATATCAAGAAATAATGCTGATAACACAAATATGTTTAACTACCGGAACGATTATAATAATAGATCAAGGGAAGTAAATTATCAAAATGGTAATAATTTTCAAAGAAATGATTCACAAGGTAATCGAGTATCACATAGGCCTTTAAATAATTTTAATAATGGACAAAAACCTTTCTCTAATAATAAACCGTTTGAAAACGATAGAAGAGGTTATCAAGGAAGGAATTATGGTAATTATCAAGATCAAAATAATCGTTATTATAATCAGAACACGAACTCGAATAATAATTGGTATAGGAATAATGATGGGAATACAAGAGGTAATGGAAATGATAGAAATAGAAATACAGATACATCTCGTAATATAAATAACGTTAGGTTAATAAAAGGTGGAAAGTCAGATGAAGGCATGAATAGTATTGGAAAAGAAGACATATTACAAAAGGTAAATGATGAGAAAAAAAAACGCCGATTTTAGAATCAGAAGCAGGGATATATGGGAATCCCATTCCAAGTGTTTCTTGGAATTAAATTCTGAACAATCTGTTGATAATAATTTTAAAATAGTTTATAAGGACATCAATATTAATAGTATTAGTTTAGATAGAGATTTTGTTGAAATAGATTCTTTAGAAAAGTTAGGGAAGATAGTAGAAGATTGCGAAGTACTTCCTTTTATTAAAATTCAAATAGGAAAAATTGAATTTAAAACATTAATTGATTCAGGTGCGGAAATTTCATTGATTAATAAAGATAAAGTATTAGAAGTTGTAAATGTCATTGAGAATATTGTAAAGATAAAAGGTACAAATGTTGTAACTGCAAATAGGAGGAAAATGGGCATTATTACCGAACGTATTACTATAGAAGTGGAGATTAATTTTAAGAAATATATGATGCAATTTTACATATTAGATGGTTTATTTTACGATTGTATACTAGGTATTGATAACATGAGAATGTTAGGAATGAGTATTAATTTCGATAAGGATGAAATAAATATAAATGGAAATAAGTTTGACATGGAAAAAATGGAAGACAGATTGGAAGTTAATTCATACATGGCTTATAGAGAGTTAATTGGAAAAGAAATTGATAATGTGATTATAGAAGATAGAAATGAATATTTTAACAGTCCGGAAGAATTATTAGAAAGGGATATGTTTGAACTACCTAAATTATATAATGAATCGTATGTAGATGAAAATGCAAATAGTAAAGAAGATGAGACAGGGAAAATTATTGTTAGAGAAAGAAAAGATATAGTTAAAATTTTGGACAAACAGAAGATTGAGAATAAACAGATAAGGGAAAGTTTAGAGAGTATTTTAGAGGAGAACATAGAATTAATCAATGAGAAGATAGTATTTGCGAAGGATTATGAACATAAAATAATTGTAGAAGATGATTCACCTTTAACGTGTAAAAATTATCCCATACCATATTATTTCCAGGAACGTGTAAATAAAGAAATTCAACTTTTGGAAGAAGCAGGAATCATTGAGCGTTCTAATACGTATTTTATTAATCCAGTAGTGTTAGTCAAGAAGAAAGATGACTCGATACGGATCTGCATTGACGCGAGGGCCCTAAACAAACGCATTTTACCTGAGTTCGAAGCTCCACAAAACATTGACGTGTTAATAACCAAGTGCGGAAATAAAAAAATTTACAGTAAATTAGATTTAAAGAATGCATTTTGGTTAATTCGACTAGATGAAGATTCTCGTAAGTATTGTGGTTTTAATATCAACGGGACTGTATTTAATTTTACAGTTTGCCCCTTTGGGATTAAGACTAGCCCTGCCGGATTAATCCGGTTTCTACATAAAATTTTAGATAAATATGAAGATTTTGCTATACATTATTTGGATGACATTATTATTTTTTCGGATGATATCGTTTCACATTTGGAACATATTGAAACAATTATTACTACTTTAAGAATAAACGGGATGAAGTTGAATTTAGAAAAATGCGAATTTTGTAAACATGAGGTCAGTTATTTGGGATACATAATTAACGAGAAAAACATTTTATTGGATCCTAAACGTTTGGATGATATTAAAAATTTTCCAAGACCTACCAAATTAAAACAATTAAGAGGATTCTTGGGGTTGTTGAATTATTATAGAAAGTTTATACCAAAATTTAGTCAGAAAACGAATGTATTGCTAACTTTATTAAAGAAAGACAAGAAATGGAGTTGGACAGAAGAACATGAAGAATGCTTTATTAAACTTAAGGAAAATTTTGTAGAGAATTTAAAGTTGTTTCACCCGGATTTCAATTTAGAGTTCATTGTTAGAACTGATGCATCACATAGTGCAGTAGCAGCAGAATTGGTACAAATAAGAGATGGTGAGGAGATACCTATTTATTTTGCTTCAAGGACGCTGAAACCATGCGAGGTTCGATATGGGGTATCAGAAAAAGAAATGATTGGGATTATTTTCGCATTATCTAAATTAAGATACTTTTTGATAGGGAAGAGGTTCCGTTTAGAGACAGATCACAAGGCTCTGATTAATATTATGAATTCTAAACTAAATAATAACAGGATATACAGGTGGGCATTGTTAATTCAACAATATGATATGGATATACATTATAGACCAGGAAAAGAAATGGTGGTGGCCGATATTTTGAGTCGTAAAGATGGAGGAATTAAAAAGAACGAGGTTAGTATAAATCTAGTCCAATTAAGGAGACAAGGAATATTTTCCTTACGAAAATTAAAGGAAATTCAGGGAACAGAGGAGTTTGTGGAATTGAGGGAAAAGTTAAGTAACGAACCAAATTACAAGGGTATGAATTTAAAAGATGGAATAATTGTTAAGAAAATTGGTGATTTAGAAGTTTATGTGACAAATGAAATTCATACTAAAGAAATTATTGAATATTTACATAACAGGTATACACATATTGGATCAAGAAAATGTTGGTTGATGTTTAGAGAGGCTTATTATTGCAAAAATGATGAAAAGATCATCAAAAATACATTAAGACATTGCCAGGTATGCATTTTGGCTAAAGATAAAAACTTTACCAACGAAAACATTAGTCAAAGTATCGTAGTAAATGATAAACTAGAATTGATAACGATTGATTTTATTTCTAATTTAATTCCTAGTACAAATGGATATAGGAACATATTGGTGATTTGTGACATTTTTTCAAAATATATCAAGCTTATTCCTACACAAAAGTGCAATACCGAGACAGTCTTACAGGCATTGTATGAATATTTTATAGCATATGGGAATCCATTAGCGGTATTAGCAGATCATGCTACATATTTCGATAATGACAGGTATAGGGAATTCTTACAGGATAGGAATATCAAGAGCTATTATATTTCTACTAGACATCCACAATCTAATCCAACAGAGAGATACATAAAGGAAGTGTTAAAATATTTGAGAATTTTATTAGTTAATAAACATAACAGATGGGCCAAACAATTATCTCAAATAGAATTTGTTATGAATAACTCCCCTAGTAGTGTGCATAATCTTTGTCCTATTACTGTTTTTACAAGTCAACTACCACAAAGACCTTGGTTATCAGATGAACAAGTAGACTTATACGAAAAATATTTATTAGTCAGAGAAAGATTAAATGAAAGAAAAATTAAATGGGAAGAGAAGAAAATGAGAAATCAAAAGAAATTCAAAACATATGAAATAGGTGAGAAAGTTATCGTAAAGGCATTGAGAGTAACAGATCGTAAAAATAAGATTATAAGTAAATTAAGTAGGCCATACGTAGGACCATACGTCATATATCGAAGACTGGGCATGAATACGTATGAATTAATTGAAGAGGAGACAAATTTAATTAAAGGTAGATACCATATTTCCATGTTACATGATTATGTAGAATCAGTATGATAAATTATCCGAAGTTATAGGTAAGACACAGTATTTGGAGATTGTACTGTGAAATGAGTGACGACATTTCCTTTCTGAGTTCGGCTAAATCATCCACAAAAATGTTATAAATAGGACATGGGATGGGTAAGACACAGTATTGGGAGATTGTGCTGTGTAAGTGAGTAACGACACTTCCTAAATCTGAGTTACGTTAAATCATCCAAGAATATAAATAGGACATGGAATAGGTAAGACACAGTATTGGGAGATTGTACTGTGAAATGAGTGACGACATTTCCTTTCTGAGTTCGGCTAAATCATCCACAAAAATGTTATAAATAGGACATGGAATAGGTAAGACACAGTATTGGGAGATTGTGCTGTGTAAGTGAGTGACGACACTTCCTAAATCTGAGTTATATCAAATCATCCACACCAAATCATCAACGGAAAAAAAATGTTATAACAACAAATATGTTAGGTAGGACATGGTATTGAGGAGATTGTATCATGTTAGTGGCTGGCATCACTACCTTATACCGAGCCAAATTAAATACTCCAAAGATATTCAATATTCCCAAAATAGAACGTAAAACACATATATCAGGCAGGACATAGTATTAGAATAGATTGTACTATGAAGGTGATTGACCACACTTCCTTATCCGAGTCACACTAAATTATTCACAACATATTAATCAGAACAAGAGGTTCATGTAGAAGAGATCAACTCTTGACGGTTTTTGCAATACCGACTTATTTCAGCAATCTTGGATCTTTTCAATTCCCAAAAATCTATTTCTTAAAATAGACCTTCCCATTGTATATAAATAAATCCCATTAAACATAATGATTTCATTAATGCAATTGCTAATATCATATTTAGTCAGGATAGAAGTTTCCTAGTGGAAATAATATTAGTTAATAGTACCCATTTAGAAATAATAATTTGTTTGATAAAATATATAATTAGTAGATGTCCTTATATTTTAATTATGTAATTTAATTGTCATGTATCATGTGCAATGTAGTGATGTATCATATGTGATATGCAAAAGTATAAAATAGAAACAGTACAAGATGAATATAAATAGGAAAATTTAAATGTTTTTAAGTTATGTACAACTGTAACAAGTGTTGAAAGTAAAGAAATATTAAGTTAGTAGTTATGTTCTAAAATGTAATATGAATAGGAAATTACCAATATCATGTATACGAATAGAGTATAAAATAAAAGAAATTGAAATCTTAAGAATACAGTACAAGTATAAAGTATATGGGTTTGTTCAAAAATAAGTACAGGTGTTTAGTAAAAATAGAATATGTATTATAATTGAAAATATAAAGTTTTATAGAGAATGGAGTGATTTTAGTTGGAATTTAATAGTAATATAAAAAATATATAAATGTCGAAATAGACAATAAAGATTATAAAATATGTATTATGAAGTATAAAATATCTTGTAGAGGTATAAGAGTACCTACAAGATTAATTAAAGAATTTATGAACCAGTATATGGTATATAGCACTAAAGGTAGTGTTTATTGGATGAATTAAAGTATGATTAATAAAGATAATTGTGGAATGTATATGAAAGAGTTGTTAAAACTATTGAAATGGATTAAAGATTATAATATGATTAATAAACACCAATATATAAAAGAACAAGTATTAAAGTGAATACAAGATAATAAATTCAGAGTACTGTTTATAAATGTTTAGATATGCATACAGGTGAAATCATTTAAGAATTACTATAACTATGAAATATGGAAATAAAAATCTTTTACAGACAAAAGTTAAACAGTAAACAAACTTAAAACAAAATTAGTTGGGAAAGTTGTAAAAAAAATATATATTTTAAACATGTATGGTACATTATAGTTGTCAGTTTTACAAAAAGAGTTATTAATACATAGCATATATAAAATAGAATGTAAAATAGTGTATAAAAGTTAGAAGCATAGATTTATGTGTTTATGGGTTAAATAATGAAAGTGTTGATTAGAGAAAAATAAATGAATAAAATGACGAGTATACAGAGTATTGATAGAATTTATAGTGAGGTTGTGTTGAATTAAATTAGTTATGATACTTAAAGTTATTGTTAAACAAATATAAATTTTCAACAAAGTTAAAATTTACATTTGTTAAAGGGGCAAATGTTATGGTTTTTAATATCCATACAATATATTGATTTACAATTGTGTTATTACATATAATTTTTCAATTCTTAAAAGTATATTTTTATCAATGTAAAGAATTAATTATTTAAATGTTCATTTGATGTTCATAGGTTGATGAGATTTTTGTGTTGATCTGGTTGTCGTAGAGGAAAAATAAGGTTTTCTTTCTTCTATGTTTGTATTTCTAGAATCTGTTAAAGAGAAATTAAAAAACATTATTATTATTGTCAAATATGATGTATTATATTTTATGTACAAAATTGTTTAATTAACGATGATATGACGAGTATTGTAAACGTAAATAATTGATTTAGAGTATAAACTAATTGGAATTAAATTTCCCGCCATAATTTGAACAGGTGTTAATGAAAGAAATATTTTGACAGTTCCTGAAATGAGAATTTATAAATTGAATGACAATTGTGTGAAATGCTTTGAAATTAGGTTTTTTTAAATGTAAAAAGAATAATTAATACACGTAGTAATAAATTATAAGGATGTAAATATTCGAAAGTAAATAGTAAAGAGATATTTTGAATTATAAAGGTAGGTGTAGATTTCTGATTGGAGAATTTAGAAAATTGTAAAAGGGTTGCTTAGGAATTTAGATTTGAAAAAAAAACAACGAGGAGATGAAAAATAATTTTCATACGACGCGGTTATTTTTATCTTTGAATAAAAAATAATTCATTGATAATTTCTAAAATACAGCGAATTTTGTGCTTAAAAGAGTTGAAAGTTATTAATTTAACAAAGTCAGAGTGAATAAAACAGTAAACAGTGAAAGAAACATACAAAATTTATGTGATATCTATAAAACATAGGTAGCAAAATTGATAGATAAAGGAAAGGAATATTTAAAAGGTTGAATTATAATTTATCACGAGTACTTACATAAATAGAAGATTATCCATAGACGAATTCCAATGGGTATTTTCAAGATTAACCATAGACGAAGAGTTGCAGTATTTTATCGTGTATAGGCTTACGAAGAGAATTTTTCTGAGACCGAACGAGTATTTCCATAACAGACCGAACGTGTATTTCCAAATTAGACCGAACAAGTAGGAATCATTTCTTCTAGAGTAGCAGTATTATGTTGTGCAGAGAACTTCGAAGAGAATTTTTCTGAGTCAGAACGTGTATTTCCAAAGGAGTCTATTATAAAGGAGTACAAGAAGGACGTCGAAGATCGGAGAATATCGGAGAACATCATCAAGATATCAAGTCCAGGTCATACAACAGTAGCAACAGCACCTACAAGTAAATATACCTTAACATTTGAAGTAATATAAAGTATATTGGTACTATTCGATTTAAAAATAACATATTTTATATTAATATTTAGGGAAGTTATTCACTTTTACACCATAATGTATTGAATTAAGAATAAGAAAAGCAATACCTTATTTGTAGTAATATTACAAGTTGCATTCCATAGAAATCTCATCAACAATTGAATATTTACAACTATAAATAAAATACATTATTAGTCAATCGTAGAAAACATACAAGTTGTCATTCCACAAACTTACTAGCTACAGTTATGTCATTATCTCTCATGGTTTATTTTGATATTTTCTAACCAACGTCAATGCATCGTTGTTAAATAATTTTTCAATAATATTTATTTTCACTTGTGTATCTGATCAACACATCATTATACCATTATTAGCTTGAGCAGTTTGTTTTCTTTCATTTGTAGCATTAATTATGTGTTTTTACAAACAAAGCAGCTGATCTACAAGATTGTGCAACACTAAAATCATAAAAATATTGAATTAATTTAACCTGAAAAAGACCCATCAAAATTTGTAATACTTACGTGTTTAGTCGTAGTTCTACAAAGTACAAACAAATAATCAGTCACAATGGACCATTAAACACCCCTGATGTTATATAAAAATAGTATTTTATAAAGAATACGTGCAATTCAATCGATAATAAACAAATCATAAGTTAGGTTATATTTCTTGACATGTAATGTAAAATATCCCTCCCATTTTTATCATGTATTGGTATAGGGTTCAAAGAATATAGTCCTACCAGTTCAATTAATAAGACAAGGAGAAATAAAATTTTATATTTATTAAATTTGAGTATTAGCCGAGGCATTTTAAAAAATAATATTAGTAGTAAAAAAATTAGGTGTTAAAAATAATACTCTTCCAACACACATATAAATACATTTAGTGCACGAACTTGGAACATTATTAGAGGATAGTTTGTTGAAAATAACGATCATCCAACCCTTATACAGGTACATTTGGCTGGCCCAATTTGGGGCAACAATATTAAGACAATTGGTGCTCAACGTAGAGGCATAACGGTTAGTATAGTGTATTTGTTACTGGCCCAACTTGGAGCTACGTATACTAATACAATAGTATATATGTATGTACTTATAAAACATTTTAAACTTTTATTACATATGGAAATACATATTTACATATTAATGATTTTTTGTTATTAAACCCAATTGCATTGTTTATTTTTTTAATAAAAGCATTTTTCAATAAAAACTAACCATCTTAGAAACATTTTACTCATTTAAATTTGTAGTTTTCTCTTGACCGGACAGCCCCCTTGTACGGACACATTTCAATGGTCCCTTCGGTGTCCGCTCAAGAGAGATTCCACTGTACTCCAATTTAGCCAAATCTATAGATTATAGATTTTTTGATATATATTTTTTGTGGTAAGGGATTTTCCTTTTGCATTTTATCTCTATAAGGTACACTAGTCATTTTGTAAAAAATCGCCCGACACCTCCACTGCATTTATTCCCAAGTAGTTAATTTATTTAGGCATTTACTTACATAGTAGTCCATTATCAAATTCAATTTTTATATTACTAGAATTGAAATCTTCCTCAATTTTAACATTGTCGTTTACTACATTATACTGTCCTTCAGATGATTCCATTTCCATTTTAATATTACCTAAAATAGTGGCTGCCTCATATTCTTTTAGCTCATCATGCCATTTCATGCGATCTTTTAAATCAAAATTGTTTACGGTAATAACAGTTTCAGAGACGTGAAGTTTATCATCCTCAAAATCGTCTTGTTCGTTGGTATTCGATGTATTTATAGAAAACAATGTGTTATTCACATCACAATTTTCAATTTGGTCGGCCATAACCACCACAATTACTAATACAAATCAGAGGCAACAACTTCTACAATAAGAATGATATCACCACCACAATTACTATTGTCACTGATTGTCACCTATTGTGATTCTGTCCGGTTGTCATTCAGCCGCCATTTTAGAGCCGAAAATTAGCTTAAATCCCGAGATGAATTCCATTCAATACGCATGCGTCACATTTTGAAATTCGTAGTTGCCTGTAGCCTGCTGTAGCTGTTGTTATCATCGTTGGTGTTGGTAGTTATCACTCAATAATAGAAAGTATTATCGTAAAAATGCCGGTAATGTGCAAAATGTGTAATAAAGTGTATAGCACACAATTTAATTTAAACAAACATTGTAGAAATACACACAATGTTAAAAGCCAGTCGTATTCATATAGCGAACATTTATATAAATTTAAGTGTTTAGATTGTTTGTGCTCCTTTCCGAAAAGTGTGAATCTTACCGAACATTTGAAAAATGAACATGGCAAAGATATATCAGAAGAAAGAGTGGAATTTCAAAGCTTAGAAGGTATAATTAAATTACAGATTTTATCAGAATGGAATTATTTTAATGAAATGTTCTTCCAGAATTCTATTTTTGGAAATATGAAATTGAACAGGAAGAACTCTGTAATTATGTTGTTCTGTCAGGCAAGAAATCTCTGCATTCTGGTGAAGAAGTTAAATATTTTGTTTGTAATAGAAGTGGAAACATAAACAACAGAATAGAAGATGTAAAGGAGATAATCAACCGAAAACGAAATACAAAGACGCAGGGCTCTGCAAAGTTAAATTATTGTTGTATCAGCAAGATAAACTGTCAAAAGGTTGGACAAGGGTCTACACGCGGCTCTCAAATATGTAAGAGATAAAATTGTAGATAGATTAATCAAACATACTAAAGGCAAACACAATTATTACAGTCAAGAAAATTTCAAGAAACATAAGTTAGCACTAACATCAGCTTTTGAAATGAATATGGAAAGTCCTGGTGTATGGAAAATAGTTCATGATAACGATGAATACCATATTAAAAAAATAAATATACAAAAATGTTGCAACCTAATTTGCCAGTATTGTGATATTTGTTTTCATCAATATACTTGTACCTGTCAAAATTATTTTATTCATTCTGTCATTTGTAAACATATACATTACGTGGTTTTTAGAAATCATGTTAACCAGGAGCAAAATTTAATGAGCCAAAATTCATCAGACAGTAAAATAAATACAGGGTCTGATATAACAAATGCACAATCCGCTAGTAATCAGTGTTTAAATTTCTTTAGCAATAATGATAAAAATGCATGCGGGTATGATCGAAAGGAAAAAATATTAAAAGTAATATCAGATTTGCAGATGTTAGTTTATAATTAGGACTTGAATCAATTAAGTGATTCAGTGTTTCAACAGTGTATGAGTAATTTACAAAACTCAAAACAATTACTTCAGTTGCCATCAACTTCAAAAAGTGAGCCAATAGAATCCTTTAAAGATACACAACAAGCATCTACTTCCAAAAACATACTTCCTCAAAATAGGTTCTTCTCTACCCAGAAAAAGAAAAAACGATTGGAAAAGAAATGAAGAACCCAAACAAAGATGAAAATCACGAAATTTCAAATATTTTAAAAGGAATTAATGTTAAAATCATATCAAATGATCCTTCTTTTGATCACAGCTACATTTAGGTCGTTTATTGTCTATTTGATTTAATATATAATATATGTACCTACATTTTTCTATGTAATAAAAATACATTATTTCGTGTAAATATTAACAATAAATGTAGTTTATATATCCGGACGTTTCGTCTTATTTTTCTTAATGGAGGACCAAAACTTGCATCAAACAAGTAGGTATTATTTATCTACCTACCTTACTTTTAACATTGACATTTTTCTCTACATACACTTGAATCTAAATTTGATTTTCAATGCTTCAACAGTCTGTACATTCAATTTATGTACATGAGAATACAAAACAAAATTTGACATATAAAAATTGCGCTTGATGAGCAGAAAAAATTAATGTATTGTATCACATAACTTATAAAATATAAATTAGAACGACCCATATTACAGTCTCAGCATTCATTATTTCAACTAAGGAAATAGTCGATCCACGATATTTCCGTCGTTCGAGGAATGTGATAAAATATAAAAATTAATGTGATTTATTACAAATACGTATTTTAACAATTTAGCGCGCTAAATTAATTCTACTGAGTGACAAGCCAGAGCATGCGCATTTCGCGGAATCCATCTCGGCTTTTAAGCTCTCGTGAAAAATTCTATGCACTGCTGCCAACCCACTATAGACAATTTCCCCTGAATGCTCTGAAATCAATGATCTAATACTATTATACTACTAGATGGAGTGTACGCTATGTCTTGCTGATTAGGAAGTGACCCACACCATAAGAGAAAGAAGGAAAATATACGAGCGTCGAAAGTTTGACAAGGATGAACGCAATTGACCGTTTTATGTGGGCTAGATTCAAATATGTTGCAATAGCTTGTAATGGCTTATAATGTTTAAAAGTATTATTTTGTTAAAAATATGCTATATTAAGAGGAAAGTAAAGGTATTGCAACTTTAATAATCATAAAGATATATAATTAAATATATATTATTAATATGGAATTAAATATATTCTGTTTAATAACATTTTAAAGGTAGCTTTGCTAGTTGCTATTCTTCAATAATTAAAAAGGAAAGAAAGTTAAATAAATATGATTTTTAATGACTGTGAGATAACTATATGATTTTGTTCTTCTAATTATACCTATTTTAGCATGTTTGATGATCATTCAGTTTTTATTTAAAACAGTAGTATTAGAAAAAATCACTACAGATATCAGATGGAAATTTTGAATTGACCACTAGAATTTTTCAAAATATTACGTTCTGAAAAAAGAAATATAGAAACTGACAGCTTTTCTTAGGTGTTCCTTACAACTTCTGATATATTCAAAATAAAAGACAATTAATGCTTAATTTTTTATTAAAATATATGTACATATAATTAATATGGATTAACAAATACGTAAATGGTAAATATGTGATCGAAGTAAAATGGAGAAAGAAATATTAAAAATACATAAAGCTAGAATAACAACTTGTATTATTTCGTGAGGTGTTTTTTCTGTGACTAATTCAAATACTTCAACATTAGTTACATTTGGGGATTCTGAGCTATAAGGTAAATAGAACATTAAAAATATCTAGGTAGAATAATAACTACAAATAGAAATCTTACTTTAACAGTTCTTTGCTTGGTGCATCAGTAATTTTTAATCGTTGAGATCTGCTATTACAGGGAATTTTTCTCAAGTGAGCAGGAAAATTGAAAATACTTTGAATTGCATTTTGGGGCAAATATTTTCTTCCATAACTTATAACAAAATCTTCAGGAACAAAATGCTCTGAACACAATCTTGAATATTTTGATGGCTTAAAATCCTTTCGTTTAGTACAAATTATCCACTGCTTGCATAGTACTCGATTAGATTGAAAACTAAAATTTTTTATATCAAATTTACAAATCATGTATTTTATTAAGAATAGTTAACCTGTGAAATCATACGTTCATTCCCTTTTCTGCCCTATTAGTACAACCACACGCTGCACATGACATTACCATTGTGTCTTAAATATGTGACTCCAAGCACTGCAAAGCTGGTATATATAATATTCAACAATTTAAAATATTTGTTTCTAATTTTGTTACTGATAATAGCACTTTTAACCAAATATATATGACACTAAATCCATGAGAACAACACTGTTAAATTATAAGCTGAAGTTAACAATTGCCAATATTCTTGATGATTCTCAATTTATATACATTACCTATATGCCTATATCAAATAAAAATGAAATTCCTAAAATGTATCTAATTACAATCACAATTTTATAAATAAAAATAGTTGATTCAATCATCATGAATCCACAGTTGTCTTTATGCTCGTATTTCTTTAAATAAAAATAAAGTCCGTGGTGTATGAAATAAAATCAATACTAGAAGAAATCTACTAATAAAATATATAATCCAAGTTACCAAAAACACAAATAAATATGTATAAATCAACAAAATTCCGAAAGTTTATATACACAACCATACGTTTGCCGCCTTGTTTTACCCACAACTAACGGTTTTGTATATCTGTCTCCTTTGTATGTAGAGGTCAATTCTTCTCTCTCTACAGTCCATCTATACTCCGTCTCAACCTTATTATGCAGTACAGGTTTAATAGGGATATTGCATCTCTTATTATCTTTAGTAGTCTCTTAATAACGCCATCTTTATATCCGGCTGCCTTGTTGCAAGTTCTATTATAGTGGTATAATAGCTATTATGAGTAATCGTTGCTGTCAATTGTCAGTTTTTGCCGTAGTGTGTATACTTTTATATTCTCTTTAATTCACCTAATTAATTTCTGTTAAATCGTTGTTTTCTTTCTTAATTCCTGATTTAAAAGTAAGTATGCATACCTATATCTATAATTTTGATAAACTTGATAACCATATTGTATTGCAGTATTCACTGTCATTATGGAGCTCCCAGGCAGAAAGCGACAGAAGGGAGAAAATTTTAGTCGTAAGGAAAAGCAGATGATTATTAATGTGTATAATTATTTTAATACATCCATGAACGTGACCTCTGCTGTTCAAGAAGCAAGTAAAGCTTTATGTTGTTCAGAGCGAACCATATATAATGTAAAGGGGGAACAACAAATGGGTTCTTATTGAAAGAGATGACATTATTAGGTGGAGACATACATAAATACTTGCGAAACATCAGGAAATTCAGAGATGAAGGTATAGTTTACCATTTATTTTTTTGTACTTCTATGTTCATTACGCAATTCATTAATTGCTTGTGTTTGATTGTGATTGTTTTATTTTCAGGTAGAACTATAATATATACAGATGAATCATGGGTGAATGCAGGGCACACAATAAATAAAAAATGGACTGACACTACTGTTCAAAGCAGTCGACAAGCCTTTACACAAGGACTCAGCACTGGTTTAAGATCACCAAGTGGTCTTGGGCCTCGGTTTGCATTACTTCATGCTGGAGGCGAGCAAGGTTTTGTTGTTGGTGCTGAATGTACATTTCTTTGTAAGAAAAATACTGCTGATGTTCATAGCGAAATGGATGCAGATATATATGAAGATTGGTTCAATAATAAATTGGTTCCAAATATACCAGACAACTCGGTTGTTGTTCTCGATAATGCCTCATATCATACGAGGAAATTAGAAAAGGTTCCAACAGTAGCATGGAGAAAAGACCAAATTATTGAATGGCTTACCGAGAAGAATATACCACTAGATAACGACATGTTAAAAAGAGATTTACTGGCTTGCACTATGTTAAAATGCACAATACGACATTCAAACAAAGAGATGTTGAACAATTAATTGTGGAGGGTTATCAGAATGTAACCATAAACAACTGGCAGAACTACATTGGCCACGTAAAAGACATCGAAAGCAAAATGTGGATAGTAGATAACTTGCAAGACGATGTTGAAGAGTTCATAATTAATGTCACACATTCATCATCAGATCAGGATTCTTTAAGTGATTGAAGAAAAATAAAGCAATATGTGTATCTACTCCTTTGTATGGTCGTGGTTAGTGTTTCCATAAATGTTATCACATATTTATTACAACACTCAAAACTAATTTTAAGTTATTTAAATTAAGTATACTATTATGTAGTATTAGCTTGTTCTTATAAATGGGAGAGTATATTTTTGAAAATGAATTTTTGAGGAATTTGTGTCTTTAAATGTATAATGGAGTGTACAATAACATATTAATATTCAATAAGACTATATATGTCATGTAACAAATTAAAAAATAAAAGTATATGTGTATGTGTGGTTATTGTTATTCTTTTTATAAATATGTATTATTGAAGTTGCTTTTATAAATGGAAAAGTCTTGTTATGAAAAATATATTTGTAATTAACTTTGTCTAAATTTATTATTTATCTTAATCTACTATCCACTGATAGTAGAGTAAGATGTCATTATTCAGTACGAAGAAAATTGAATACCTTAGGTATTTATTTGAAATATTATTTTATTTACTATGGCTTACTATATTCAGTTAGATTTTAAATAAATTTCTAGAATTACAAATATCATGCTGTAACTAATCCAACTTCCCATATATTCTTTCCTTTTAGTGTTTCATGTTTTTTGTATGCATCACTTGAACGACAAACAGTCGTATAGGTTATGTTTTGATTGCAAATAATGTCAGATAATGAACCGGAACTGTAACGACATTTACAATGAGATGATTTGGCAACCACGAAATCAATTGCCATAAGACCTGTACTGCATAATAAGGTTGAGACGGACTATAGTAGTTCTATATTATTAGATCATTGTCTGAAATACTTGAATGGACTACCTAAGTCTGACGTCACAAGGAGGCGGGGCTCACAAAACCTTTCCAAACATTAGAAAAGTGTATGTAATCTGTCATAAGAAATAATTTAAAGCTATATTATAATTTTATCGAGTAAAAACAGTATTGCAAGCTTATAATTGGTTTAATGGTATACTAAACCGTTGATTGAAGGAATACATAAAGATGCGCAACGCTATAGCAAAAGAGCCTGTCTTACCGCTAAATACCCCCGCACACTAGGGATGGGCGATAAACATCGATGTTCATTGAACATCGATATTTTATGTTTGCAATTTAGAATCATCGATAAACTATCGATGTTAGAAGAAATATAGTGAACATCGAACTTTTAAGCTTGACAAAATGAATTAGCACTAATCACAAAAATAAAACAGCGTCCTCTGTTGACAAATACAAAAATGTTTCCTAATAACACCTCACATACAGGCACACATACAAGCTATTGTATGTGGCTATACTATTCCAGAAACATTTTAGCATGGACTATACTTACTATAGGCACAAGCCTCAAGACAAGCATTATGCGGCTGTCAAAAGAATTCAAACATTATGGTCAGACATAGCCACTCTCGCCACAGTATTTTACGAATAAAAGAAGTAATTTCACAGTGGTATACCATATAAATTCGAATATTTAATTTTTTTCTATTAAATATTACTCAGTATAAATATTTAAATAATATATAATTAAATACCTAAATTTATAGTACTTTTAATGTGCAGAATAAAAGTTAAATTATGTATGCACGCAGAATGAGTGAAGGAGGTAAACGTATTTTCATAGAAAAAGAAGGGAGATAGACACTACCGATGTATACCTCTTCGGGGAATTCCCTAGTGCGTACAATCATACACGTATAGATGCAAGATGACTCATTAGAAATATAAAACTATATCCATATGTAACTCGGTATTTGCCAGCGTAGTCAAAAAAAATGCGAGACTATAAAATCCCAAATAGAAATCGTCCTCTTAAAAGTTTTGATACACGTAAATGTATATATTTTTTAAGTATCAAACGATTTATGTCATGTGGTTGTTTCATGCGTAATTGCATATTGTATTTTATATAGTTCTTTTTTTGAGTAGTTTCTAACGTTAACTACATATTATAAATGTATATACAGCTTGAGCGCGCGCGGTATGATCACCCGATGCTAGTCGATATTCTTCGGACGTATATTCGGCAAATGATCTCCGCTAGCTGTGTTCGCCAGATATAGATATATATAGATTTATTTTTCCAGAGTTGTTATTTCGTTATATTTACTGGAGAGAATCTCTAATTTTAATTTCTATTTCAAGGGTCGTTTTTATGTTATTTTATGGTATTCCTGTTATACTTATTTATAGTTTTTTTTTTTACCATGAAATTTCTATTTATTTATTTTTCTCTAGACATCTTAGTTTATTCTGCAGATGTTTCAGGCGGGTTGTTTTTATTTCATTCTAAAACCCAGTTGTACTGCTATAACTTTGTACACAACTACATTATTATTTAATTTCATTAGGATAATCATAATTACGTTATAAGTATTACAATCTTCGCGTTATTATCGACTTAGTTATCTAAGCAATCGTCATCACTTAAAGAGAAAATTTAATTTGTTCTTTTTGTCAATCTGCAAAAAAATAATCAGATCACTATGAGTTCGAATATGAGCAGGCAATGCTAGTATGTTGTGCCGTTACTCTAATATGTATTATCGGACCACGTTTAGATGCGAGTTTACGTATACCATCGGGTGATCATACCTCGCGCGCTCTTGCTGTATATGAGCCACGTTTCTTTCATTAATTTTATGAATAGTGATATCTTTTATATCATTTTTTTAAAGGACGTAAATTAATTAAAGTTTTGTTAAACTGCCAAAAAATAAATCTATAAATAAAATTATCGATGTTTGGTAGTCGATATTTTGCAACCATCGATATTGATCAACGATGTTAACATCGATGTTTACGGACCGATGTCCCATCCCTAACTTAAACCACAGCTTAAACGTATAACGTGGTATGACTCTTAGACGCTAGACCTGGGCTGCGTTCACAAAACCTTATCGAGTTAACTATGAGTTAAAACTCTCGTTCATAAATTGTTTTACCAAACAAGAGTAAAAAGAGTAAGTCGTTCAATAAATAATAAAAGTTTACTCTAGAGTTAACTATTTCTACTCGTATATAACAGGTAGGTAAATTTTACTCGACATGCGCACTGACAGAATGATCATAGAATGATTATGTTCACTGAACATCGATAGCCGATATTTATCTATGGATATTATTATTATGTTTATTGTTGTGTTTATACTTGTCGAATACATGTCATTTGAGGGCTATGTAAATAAAGCGGAACTTAAACACAATATGTATTTTACTATTACATTTTTCGTATAACAAAATATAGTAAATAATAACACCTTCGTTTCCTTCCTCTCCGTCATTGTTGATTCAAATCATTGAAAGTACACAATACTCTGGCTATAGTTCATAAAACAATCTTACTCTAGTAATACCTTAGTAAACTCTTATTTGACTTTACTCGAATCTAACTTTACTCTAAGTTGCATTTTGTGAACACAGCCCTGTGGGTATATGCGAGAGCTCGATATTGTAAACGCAACGCGTATCACTCAACGGCACAAACGGTCAACGCAAAACTAAAAATCTCGAAACCAAATGACTAGTGCTGCCGCTCTAGATGTCGAAACCAGTTTGGGTACGCTGAGTGCTATGTGGTGGCGCATCCTTATGTATTCCTTCAACACAATTTTGTATTGCCTCGGGTCAAATATAGATGACGCCGACATCAAAAAATTACAGTTTTCAATAACACTAAGCAAATAGCGGGAGATTCAAAATGTATTTGGTAGCGGGAAATTCAAAAGAAAGTTTATTACAAATTAGGGTTTAATACCGCGAGATCAAAAATTATATTGATAAAGGTTTGTCATGGAATGTAAAACGTCTGTCTTAAGTTATATCATTAAGTGTCATACTGTCATTATAAGAGAAAATATAATGACAAATATGGACAATATGACAATGATATAACTTAAGACAGACGTTTTACATTACATGACAAACCTTCATCAATATAATTTTTGATCTCGCGATACATGATTATAACACTGTAATTAAATTGCATACTATTTACTAGTTCTCGTAGTAATGAGGAATCATTTCTAAACAGTATACAGTACGATATTCAATGACAATGCTGTAACCACACAATAACGTTTTAAAGAAAAGAATTACTTAAATAATTACATTTTAATATTGTTACGTACAAAAGGTACAAAGTACATTTATGATTATTAATAAGTAACATCTAACACGTATGTTTTAGTTAAATTACCAGTACAAAAATAAATTAACGAACAATAGCATAGTCTACCAAAAGTAGTATTTTCGACTAACAAACATATTTTTAACAATAAGATAGAATTTCTGTCGAAAAAGCACAAGTACTTACTCGAAATACTACAAAGTAGAAAAGCTATAAAGTACATTTATGATTACTATTGAAAAATTATAACTAACATCCAACACTTATGTTTTAGTTAAATTACCAGTACAAAAATAAATTAACGAACAATAGCATAGTCTACCAAAAGTAGAATTTCGGACTAACAAACATATTTTACTTTCTTATACGTAGTATAAGGAAGTATTGTGATGATGAAAATTTTCGACCTCGAGATTTTTGCAGATGTCCACGTTTCGAGGTCCCCTGATACGAAAAAAGTGGTTTTTAAAAAATGTCTGTGTGTCTGTCTGTCTGTGTGTGACCACGATAGCGGTATATCAATTCCAAATTTTGTATTTACATGTATAATCTGCCTCTTGAGAACTGATTAGATTTTGAGCAAAATCGACAGACCGGAAGTAGTAGTTTACTTCAGTGAAAAAATCGAAATTTGCAAATATTTCGTCAATTACTAAGTTTAAACAAATTTATAAAGAATTCATATGTACTTAGAATTAAGTTTGAAACAAATTGTCTTAAAAAAGTTTTTTGAAATTCCAACCAGAAGTAGATCTTTTACTCTTATCGAAAATCAGTTTTTTGCGAATATCTCGCAAGTCATGCTTTTAAGACAAGTACGTTACGAGTATAAAAGTATTTAAAACATAATTTTCAATATCTTTTATATAAAAAAATTTCAAAATTCAGACCGGAAGAACCACTTTTACTCTTATCGAATAGCGATTTTTTGCAAATATGTCGTAAGTTATGCATTCTATGTATATTTATGAAGAGTACAAAAGTATTTAGAGTTGGATTTGGAATATTTTTTGTATAAATGAAATTTCAAAATTCGGACCGGAAGTAACACTTTCATACGTATAAGAAAGTCGTGTGGTGCCACACCTCATTTTTTAACAATAAAATAGAATTTCTGTTGAAAAAGCACAAGCTCAAAATACTACAAAGTATGTAATTAAACCTGATAAACACACAATGACTTAAGCCCGCCCATGTTTACTAGCACCATTTACAAAATCTTGTATTACATAAATGATGAACATAAAATAAGGTGACATAAATAAAAATATGGATACATAAGATATCTAACAAATTTAGTAGATGTCTTTTCATCAATATATAATTAAAAGACTGACAATTAGGGCTTAAAAATTAAATGTTAATTACATGCCTATAGAAGAAAACAAAAAAATTAAACCTGCAATAACTAAGACCAAATTGATTAATTTATTGTTGTCGTAAAACAAATGAGACTTCCAATGATATGGCTGCCTTAGCCTCCGTGGTGGCCTCATGGGATGGAGTGTCGGCACTGCATTTCTGTTTAAGCGTACTGAATGAGGGTGTGCATAGCAGTTTGTCAAAATGTAGGCTGCAGAGTTTCTTATTACATGTTGTACTGGCATCTATGGTAGAAAGCACCAAACAATCGACCTTCGTCATCAAAATCCATGATGTAACAATTGTAGTATGTCAATGTTAGTATTGTGATCGACGTATAAAATTTACGATTTCTGAAGTTTACTTTGAGGTTATATTTACATCAAAATTTACCAAATTTTCTGAATGTAAATTAAATACTTTTTGATAAAGTAAAACAATGTATTCTATGAGTATAATGAAATAAAACTACATCTTGAATTCACCATTCTACTTAAATAGTAAAAAAAAAATCAAACTCTTCGTACTTTTCTTCTAGTGATTATTTCTTAATACTGAAGACTTAAACAATGGTTATATAAAATGTATATTTTAGGAAGCAAACTTTTTCAATAATTCTTCATTGTTCAAAATATCTTTTTAAACCTGACTTCAATTTATATTAATGTCGTACTTTACAATTAACTTGTTTCAAAGGATGGTACAGCTTAAGATAAATTAACTCGTCACTTATCCAAATTTGTAATAAATTATTAATGACAACCCTCTTCAACTTAGGACATACACAAAAAGAAAGTTCCAAATGTTCCAGGCAAGTAACAAAATGTAGATATTTATTTTTATATTTGTTTTTTCTTATAATCGGTATAACATTAAGTACAAAATTTAAATCAGTATATGTAGCGAATTTATTATAACATATATTGTACATTTTCTGCTTACGTATTTACCTTATAAATTTAATTATAAGTAACAATTAAATAAATTAATACATCTTTGACTTGAAATCAAAATTCTCGAAGTTGTAATGAAAATATACTCAAAATATTTACATATTCTTATATATTTACATGACATATTAAATATGCCCCTCACTGTCACATAAGCAAAGAAGAGCACATAAAATAATAAAACTCCTGGTAATATGAAACTTTTTTAGTATACAGTACAAATATAAATACTAATTTAATATGTTGTTTGTGCTATTTCCATCGCCGAACAACATATCACATTATACTACATCATTACTAATTACATCTCATCAATAAATATTAAACTAACTGTAATCGTCATTAATTACATCATTAACGTCTAAAGTACACTTACAGTGCTACATTGTATAATAACGACATATGCCTATAATATTTTACTTCTGTAAAAAAAGACAAATTAATTATACTTAGTAATATATGAAAAAATTATCAGAAAAAAGTAATACATTTTACAGGCATTATTCACTATCACTGTTTCTACTGTCTTCAGAGTCTGAACATTGATTTACATTTATAATAAATGGTGTTACTTCTTCTCTGTCAAGCAACAATTCTCGGTCCCACCATTTTCTGATTTCACTGTTTGTGTGTCTAACAGTATTCGCCCAAATTTCAGGTGTGATCATTTCTAGTGCCTTATTCCACATCTTAACTGCATTTTTTTCCCCATAACCTTGTTCTCCAATGTGTTTATTATAATATGTTTTGGATATTCCCCAGATATGCTCTATTGGGTTGAATATACAATGGTATGGTGGTAGACGTACAACTGTATGACCATGTTTTTCTGCTAATATGTCAGCAACATATTTCTTTTCTGGCTTATTACTAAAACATGAAATGTTACTACAGGAAATGAAAACTACATACCTAAGTGCATACCACTTGACTAAATCTAATAATTCGACCTTTAATAAATCATCTGCAGCAGGTATATTATGGTTGTTTAACCACACTCTTATTTGATCTTTGTTCCAAGAATTATTCGGACATTTATCATATAAAACGCTATGATAACTAGCATTATCCATAACAATCATAGATGGCTCTTCTAGTTTACATAGCAGTTCATTTTCAAACCAATTTAAAAAATTATTTTTATCCATTTCACCATGATAATCGGGATTACTAGTATTTGAAGAAAATACTAAAGATGCACCGTCAATAAAACCATTACATGTACCTGCATGAACAACTATGAATCTAGGGGCAAAACAAAATTTGTATTATTTGGAACATGTTTCAATTTTAATGCACAGTACTACCTCTTGCCGTCAACTTTCAACTTTCGAACACTTTTATGACTATCATCTTGCCATGATCTTGCTACAGTGCCATTTTCAAAAATCCAAGTCTCATCCAAATAGACACATTCCATTGGACTTTCAGAATCTAAATTATTCATATATTTTCTTAGAAAATTAGTTCGAGCAAGAGCAACATGGGTTTGTTCCATTAAACCTTTCCGTGGACAGTCTTTCTTATATTTGAAGCCAATATCTGCTAGTACTCTACCAAGAGAATCAACAGAGCCATCAAAGATATGACGCTCCTTTAGCAGTGATAGTAACGAAGCTCTTGTAAAGTGTTGTTCTAAAATTACATAATTAATATTATAACACTAATTTTATTTTCATTGAGTTATATAAGTATCTTACTGTTTTTATACATATCGTATATAGTATCGCGTATTGTTGCTTTTATTGTAGGAGTAACATCACATATAGGTTTTCTCCTGGGACGTGTTTTTTTAGGGCTTTGTTGACCATCATTTTGCTTACGTGTCTTAGAAATACTGCTGACAGATGCAATGCAAATACTCAGAGCTTCTGCAACTCTCTAAAATGATAATAATTTATTTTAAGTAATTACAACAAAACTAAACATACCTCCCGCACACTTGACAACGGTAAAAGAGGACCACCATTATCCCGTTCACGTTCGAAATATGTAATCAAAGAGCTAATGAGTTTCTTTGACTGACTGCTGAACGGCTTAGGCATCGTTAGTTCTAAAAAGAACTTTTACTGATAAAACTATATTATAAAAAGAACGAAAATAAACAACAACCAAAACCTGAAATACTGTCAAACAATGCTGTCAAATGACTGAATGACTCAAAATGCCTAGCCGAATGTAAACGACGTTACACTAAAGCCAACATCCGTCGTAAATATTTCTAGTAAAACTGGTTGAAATAAAGCTAACATTATCATTTTCAATTAATATTAATTATTAAAATAATCCTATAATTATTATTACGTACATATAATATATTCTACATTAATGAAACTATAAATTTAGAAATATATAACATAATTATGTTCGTTGTTATGAAATTGGCAATGCAGACGTCATTATTTTTCCTTTATGACGGAAGTCGATTGATTGCTGCTTTCTGGTATAGCACAGGTTTCATGCCCATTTGCTGTTGTTTCACTCCTGAATAATAAAATATAATAATTACAACTGTATACTAACAAATATCAACGATAGTATAAAGGCACTTTTCACTACAGGAAACTGCCTAGGAAAATCATTAGGAAAAACCATAAATGCTTCTGTACCAAGAAACCTGAAGTTTCTATTAAAACTGCTAAACATCGATTGTTTGCTTGTGAAAAAACATAATATAGAAACTTAAAAACAAGTAGTAAGTTTTTCGTGTACCTTAAAGGCTTTCTTATACACCTTCAGGGTTAAACTGCAGTTGAGGTGTCGGGCGGCTAGTGTACCTTATAGAGCACCTCTAATTGAACAACTTTTTCTTATAAAATTATCAATGCAAACATAGACAAATGGAGATAAAAAATAAATTAGGTACTGACAGAGTCAATTTTGCAGTTTACATCTCATGAAAGGTATCCCATATAGATCATTGAAATTATGAACATCACGATAATTGATGTTTATTTCACATAATCACACACAATTTAGGTCAATTTGTATGTTTTCTTATGACTTTTCTGCAATTTTAAAAGCACCATAGAATGTCAACAAAAACAGTTGATATCATGTGATCTCATATTTACAATTTTGCTAAAATTCAATCAAAAAAACCTACAAATCAAAGGTAATTGTTGTGTTGTGAGCTTAAATAAACATCATTTATTGTGATTTTCATTATTTCAATGCTCTATATGGGACATCTCACATGAGATGTAACCTGCAAGATATTGACTCGGCGAGTACCTAATTTATTTTTTATCTCCATTTCCCTACGTTTACATTGATAATTTTATATGAAAATGGTGTTCAATTAGAGGTCCTTTATAACATACACTAATCATTTTGTCAAAAATCGCCTGACACCTCAACTTCAATTATTCCCACTTATATTATACTCCTAATAATTGCCAATTACTTACTTAACTGTCATTTAAACTTTAATTGGTGTAATCGGGGAACCAACAAAATCTTTGCTACAACCAGGTGGTCCTTATTGCTCTTGGAATCAGAACTACAAACAAAAATCTCCAGCTCACCTTCGGGTTATATATCAACTATTATTGTCTTTAGTTACTTGTTCGCATTCTAGGAAAATATGCATCGCTCTTGCTTCCTGCTTGTACGCCCCACACACGATCCACCAGGTTCTATTCATCCTTCAATTCTAAAAATGCCTTATGTTAACTTAATAAAATTATCATATTACTCTTTACAGAACTTACGGTACGATTATAACACCATTAACTAGTAGCAATAAAAAAATAATGTTTAGCAACACACACAAAATTTAATGGCTGACGCTTCTACGCGTTTTAATAAAATGACAGCGCTATAGTAGCGACATCTCAAGATATTTGGTTAAACTCATGATTCAAATTTACTTATAGGTCTCTTGTTTCACAACCGTGGCGTCATCTAATAATGACCCAGTTAGGTAGATTAGGCGGCAAAACCCCGTATTTAAGTGAACCATTTGATCTAATCTTTGTTCTTCAATCCACGACTAAACATATCAACTGCTTAATTTGTATTACAATTTTTGCACATTTGTTTATATAATGCTATGTTTTAATTCGCATTTTTCGCGCGTGCGGGTCGGGGGAAGGGGAAGGTTATATTAGAATTTTAAAATCGCAGAAAAGTGATTAAAAAACGTACAAATTAAATGTAATTGTTGTGTGGTAAAGTGAAATAAACATCATTTATTACGATTTTCATAATTTCAAACGTGTGTATAACAGATACCACTAAAAATGTGACATGGAAAATTCACTCGATGAGCACCTTAATTATTAATTATCTCCGTTCCTGTACGTTTACGCCGATTAATTTATAAGTAAAAGTTGTTCAATTGGATGTCCTCTATAAGGTACACTAGTCATTTTGTCAAAAATCGGTTGCACCCATATACTCCAATTTTTCCGAAAACATAAAAACTTACAGGTTTTCATTTCACTGTAATGCTTACAATGGGGACCAAAACACATCACCATCTTCACTACTAAAAAATTAAGGATATCAAAATTAACAATAAGATGCTGATAAAAGTAACATAACCTCAAAACTCTTAGTTAATTAGCATAGAAAAGATCGACACTACACATACCACGTATACTAATATACACTTTCTTTGTTTCAACAATATACTAAATGATTATACTATCTATTTCGGTTATCTTTGTCGCATTAACTCATAAGAACTCAAAATAAAAAATCAAATGGGCAAATACTACACAATTCAAGAGTGCTTGGAAAGGTTTTTAAATAACCGCCATTTAGTGACGTCACCACCAATAAGAAGTAACTCTCACTTGGGTCTGTTCAGAATTTCGTCTCTCTCTTTTTGGAGTAAGGTATAGAACATACGTTCGTTTCTACAAGGAGAGAGTCTCGTTAAAAGTAATATTTGTCCAAAGTGATAACTCATTATGGTCGCCGCAATGCATAGGCGTGCATAAATATTTTGTATAGGTTCTTAGTCCAATAATAATTAAAGTAATATCGTGAGTGCATTATTTTTTCAATCCTTTTATTCTTTTTAATATTGTACATATATTCTAACTGTATTAAAGAAAACATTAAAAAAAACAAGCCTAGAATATGTATGTTACGCCACTGAACACATAATCAAACACCGGATATATGACAAGTTATTCAAAATACTTATTTCATAAATTATGATTGGTCAATGTTGCCATAACTGACCTGCCTTAAAGTGGTAACTTCTGTCTAAATAATACCTATTCCCCTTCCAGTTTATTATCTCTCCTGTTCTATTCTTTCCTCGTAGGTTCGTTTCAAGTGCTAAACAACGAATTGATGTAGGTATGTAGGTTTTCTCCAACAAGATTTTGTACGTGGTCATCAATTTAATATTTTACTATGTACGTGGTCTACCAAAACTTTTGCCTTTTAACACAGATCTCGTAGCCCGAAACTTCTCCAAGACTAGGCGAATGTGATGTAAATTGGTATTATCCACAACTCTATTAGGAAACTGCAAGCGAAACTGTGGCTTATATTCCCCGTAGGAATATTGCCATTCTCCATTAAGCACTTCGAAAATATGCAATGTGTATATTATTTAGTGTTATGTATTTAAACACTCAATTTACTTATTCAACACTTTAACTTTATTGAACTCTTTAAAAATACAATACATCGCTATAAGAAAAATAACGAAATGAATAATGACACCATGTCAACGTAACTGTGTGAAGATGCTTGTTATTTTTGTGTCGTTGCTCACATATATATAAGTGGTCAGTGTTGCCAACTTGTATACACATACACAACACTCCTCCACCGACAAGATTAATTTATACTTAATATATAAATTATAGGTTTAATCTATCTGGTATCTTAATATTCCTTTTCGGCCTAGAACAACCAACAGCTGTGGAATCTAGAGAACAAGGTGAAATCACACTCTCAACCGTATTGGTTGTTCTTGGTTCACAATCCTGTTTATCAATGTTTACACAAGTATAATGTCTATTTTTATTAACAAGGTTTGAACAATTTGAATTTATAATATTTTCAGTATTCATCTGAGGAGTTTTATTTATTTGATTTAAATGTCTTTTCCAAATTAAGTTTGTACCATTTACTTTACACAAGTACACTCTTAAACCTAATATTTTTACAATTTTAGCCTTAACGAAACTTTTTTTATTTAATAATCTAAAATCTCTCACATATACCTCTTCCCCTATCTTAAATGTGTCTATCCTACCCTGCTTAATAATTTTTGTTTCAATTTTAGTGTTTATGTTGTCTGGTTTTAGTTTGTTAAATCTAATTCTTATTGGTCTGCTAAACATCAAATAGGAAGGCGTATTATTTATGGTACAATGTGTGCTTGTACGATAATCTAACAAATATCTTGCTAAAATGCAAGAGATTGATGCATCATTGTTTTCATGGTCATTAAAAGCTTTTGCTAACCCCATTTTTACTGATTTAACTACATTTTCAGCAGCCCCATTGCTAGCTGGATGATATGGTGCTGTTAAAGTATGTCTGATTCCATTCCGAAGACAAAAGGTGTTAAAATCATTTGAAATAAATTGCGGACCATTATCCGTGACTAATTGGTTTGGAATACCGAAACGCGCAAACATTAGCCGTAAGGTATCGATAGTAGACTTTGTAGTTGTAGATGGCATCTCTACAACTTCTGGCCAGCGACTGAAAGCGTCTATGAGAACTAAGAACATTTTATTTTGCACCGGGCCAAAAAAATCTACATGAACTCGGTCGAAAACGTGCCTAGCTGAATTATAAGATATAACAGCAGCTTTTGGTGATTCTGGTCTGACTCTATTGCATGCATCGCAACTTTTCGCTAATAATTCAATGTCGGCATCAATAGACGGCCACCAAAAATAAGATCTGGCCTTACTTTTCATTTTAACTATACCAGCATGAGCTGAGTGTAATTCTTTCAAAAGTTGATTCTGAAATTTCTTAGGTATAACTACTCGGTGTCCTAACATGATTATTTCGTTTTCAATTGTTAAATCTAATTTCCTTATAAAATATGGTTTTAGAGAATTTCTTTCTTTTGACAAATAATGCGGCCAACCGTCTCTAATATATTTAAATATATTTACTAATATGGTGTCTTTTTGAATCTCGTCTCTGATATGTTCTGCAATAATGGGCATTTCTGAATTATCTGTAACAAAATTTAGATAAGAATATTCTTTTTCGACTTTATGCTCATTTTTTAAAGGCAAACGTGATAAAAAATCGGCACTGACATTTGTCGTCCCTTTAATATATGCTATTTTAAAATCAAAACTATTAAGAAAAACAGCCCATCTCTGCAAACGACTTGCCGCCATTGCGGGAACTCCTTTTTTATCACCGAAAATATAAATTAATGGTTTATGATCGGTTTCAATTACGAATGTATGACCACACAAGTATTGATAAAATTTTTTAACTGAGAAAAATATTGCTAGAGCTTCCTTATCAATCATTGAATATTTTAGTTCTACTGAATTTAAAGTCCTGGAAACATAGCTAATAGGTCTTTTACTTCCATCTGGAAAAACATGCGATAGCACTCCAGCTACTCCATATGAACTTGCATCGCAGGTTAATACAATAGGTAAGTCAGGATTGAAATGCACTAATATTTTCTCTGAAATCATCTCTTCTTTAATTTTTAAAAATGATTGATTACATTCCGCGTCCCAATTAAATTTAACATCTTTCGAAAGCAATTTATACAACGGTTTTAACAATGTGGATATATCTGGTACAAATCTTGCATAATAATTTACCATACCAACAAATGATTTAACCTGAGTTACATTTTCGGGTACCGGACAGTCTAAGATAGCTTTTACTTTTGACATATTTTTTTTTAATCCGTCTTTATTAATAATGTGTCCTAAATATTTAATTTCATTTTGAAAGAAAATACATTTTTCTCGCTTTAATTTGAGTCCTGCATCAAATAACTTTTGAAAAACAGTTTTTAAGTTTTCTAAGTGTTCTCTATCATTTATGCCTGTAACAACTATATCATCTAGAAAAAATACAACTCCCTTAATTCCTTGTAAAATTTTTTCCATGACATTTTGAAAAATAGCGCAAGCGGGTTTAGTTCCAAATGGTAAACGCTCCATTCTATAAATTCCTTTGTGTGTGCTCCACGCTAGTAGGTCTTTTGTAGTGTCTTCTAGTTCCAATTGGTTATAAGCATGACTTAAATCTAATTTAGAAAATTTTTCCCCGCCCTGAAGCGTTGTAAATAGTTCTTCTATTCGTGGAAGAGGATATTTAACGTCTTTCAAATAAGGATTTACGGTAATTTTATAGTCAGCACATAATCTTAATGAGCCATCTTTTTTTAAAACTGGTACTAATGGAGTACCCCAATCTGAAGTCGAAATAGGTGTAATTATGCCGGCCTTTTGCAAACGACATAACTCTTTTTCTACTTTGTCTTTATAGGCAAATGGTAAATTCCTGGGTTTACAAAATTTTGGGTTAACCTTTTCAATTAAATTTAGCTTAATTTTTTCATACCTAAAATGTCCTATTTCATCTTTAAAAAGTTCTCCATATTGACTTACTATGTCATTAATATTGTTAACAATACCTAAATTTTCCTTTTTTTCCATTGTTAATAATAAATTTTTGTTTGGTGAAACACTTAAATTAAATATGCTTAACAAATCCCGTCCTAAAAGAGGAGGACCATTTCCTTTAATTATTATAAGGTCTACTTGCTTAACAATGTCATTAATTTTTAATGGAACATGCAATATGCCTGCTGGATAAATGTTAGTGCCACTATATGTCTTTAGCGTCGTCTTGCATTCTTTTAATTTAATATTATTAAAGTTGTCTACATATGTATTATAATTAAGAGCAGATACTGCTGAACCAGTATCAATATCCATTACAAATGGAATATCCTTAATAAAAACTTTAATTTTAAAATTGTGTGTAATAATGGTGCTATTATTAATATTGAAAAAGCATTTATCGTCTAAATCTACAGAAGAATTTGATGAATCTGAATTTGTTACTTCTAAAAAATTTTGTTTCTTTTCATTGCATGCTGCAGCAATATGCCCTACTTTATTACAAATCTTACATTTATAAGTCTTATAATTACACTTACTAAAATTATGATTAGGTTTACCACATGCAAAGCATTTGAGCCTGGAATCCTTTTCTGATTTCTCCCCATTTGTCTCTTCTTTCTTCTTCCCGAACTTTAAATAAGATTCACCTTGCTTTGGTTTGTTTAGCTTTGTTTTCAATTTACTATGACCTTTCTCCATTTGAAAAACTTCTGGCCTCAAATCAGTACTCAGCTTAAGGGATGCTTCCTTTTTGACTGCCATATCTACGATATCTTGAAGACTTTTTGAACTGGGATCTTCTTCACACATCCTATCAAGTATCTTTCCTTTGCACATGCCCGTAACAAATTTGTCTTTTAGAATAAATTCTAGACTGTTACCAAATTTACAATTTACTGCTAGTTTCTTAATTCTTGCGTACCAAAAATTTATACCTTCATTTGGTTTTTGTTGTGCCTCGTAAAATGTAATTCTTTCATTAAAAGTGGATATTCGCCTTGTAAACTGCTTACTTAATATTTCACATAATTCTTCGTAAGTTTTTTTGTTAGGTGTATCTGGATCACATAAATCACGAAGTGTCGTATATACTGACGAAGATAAAGTTGTAATAAGCACTGCTACTTTCTTTTCTTTTTCTATACCATTAGCAATAAAAAATTGTTCTAATTTTTCTTTGTAAATAATAAAATCGTCTACTGGATTGAATCCCGGAATATTCCCAAGTAACGCCATTTTTTCTTATTTACACACCTTGTGTTAATCAACGCCTTGTTGTTTTCCTTAATGTTTTTCGTCCTCGTCGCCAGTGTTATGTATTTAAACACTCAATTTACTTATTCAACACTTTAACTTTATTGAACTCTTTAAAAATACAATACATCGCTATAAGAAAAATAACGAAATGAATAATGACACCATGTCAACGTAACTGTGTGAAGATGCTTGTTATTTTTGTGTCGTTGCTCACATATATATAAGTGGTCAGTGTTGCCAACTTGTATACACATACACAACATTTAGTAGTACATATTGTTTATTAAGTAAAAACTTATTTGTCAGAAAAAATATTGGTAGTCACAAAATGACATTAGATAAATAATTACTTATAAATAAAAGGTCAGTGGCTTATTATAATTTGCAAGTATTAATTACCCAATGCCTACTAACTTGAAGTTCTTTTTGAAACACATTGTATGGCTATGAATGGAAGGGTTAGTTATTAAGACATGAGATTCTCTCTTCCACCATTGTATTTCTACTGCGCATTTGAGTCTCACCAGCAGCTATTCTCGTTGAACTGTAAATGTATACAAGTGACAAACTGAAGTTAAAAAATTTCAACTAATTTCGGAGCTCAATTCTGTTATAATTTTTTTCAAAAGACGTAAAACATGTATGTAGAATAGGGAATAATGTAACCAAGTCTTCATAGGAAAAGGAGATCGACGTTAGCGATGTATATTCCTTCGGGGGAATTTCACACTATTTCATTCATCAATAGCTACTTGTAACAAGATGAGTTGAGGTGGTGTTAGATAACATGGTACTCCAGGAGTTTTGATAAATTATATGGATATAAATTGTTGCAAATCGGCTTTTCAACACTTTTGTATACTTTACAAACTTACCTACATCGAATTTCCAGATGATTGTTCTCAAGGTGTCTTTTTTTATAAAGCTGTTCTCAAATGCACTTTTGAGTACTTTGGTATTTGTTAGAAATTAGTCTAAACTTAGCAATTGATCATATATTCAGTGATGTAAAATAACCATAATTTATATTTTCGGTAAATTACCACTCTTTTTTTACCAAGATTTATTCTTGCGTAATGACCATGGCAATTTACTCAAAAAATGGTAAATTACGCAAGAATAAATCTTGATGTTGTACACTATTTCTGATGTCCGTCGTATTTTCGGGCTGATACGTCCGGACCAGTGATGTAAAATTACCATAATTTATATTTTTCGGTAAATTACCGTTCTTTTTTTCCCCAAGATTTATTCTTGCGTAATTTACCATTTCTTGTGTAAATCACCTTGGTAATTTAAAGAGCGGTAATTTACCAAAAATATAAATTACGGTAATTTTACATCACTGCATATATTGATAAAAAATGTTTCGCTGAAGTAAACTACTACTTCCAGCATGCAGATTTGATCTAAATTAGTTTTTGAGAGAAAGACAGCACTCTAAGTATAAATTTTGGTATAGATAGCTCAGTTTGGCCACTATGGTGGTTACAGACAGTTATGATTTTTCGTTATCAGGGCATTTCAAAACATGAATATCATCACAATACCTCCTATGACAGTAAATAGATATTTTTATCACACAGAAGTAGGTACAAGGTAATAAACCAACTCCGTTTTCAGCAACATTAGTTTTACTAGAGTGCGCATCGTTTTATCAAAGTGCGCATACGTTTAAAATCAAAAGTAGCAAAATTACTTGATGTATAGTTTCATTAGAACATATATAAATAGATGAGTTGTGTTATTTTAAAATTTGCACTATCAATCTGCAACGCAACTTATAACTACCATACAAAATTGTATGGTGGTGGTAACGTATATTAGGCAGCGTCCGTCCCTTTGAAAACTAAGTCAGGCGACTATTTGTAATTAGGCTAACAGTTTCACGTATTTGCTACCAACTTCCAAAAATTTTTGTTGGATGTCTGTATTATTACTACGTACTTATTCTTTTATTAAATATATACACAACTCACTGCTACCGGATCTACGTCGCAATAAGATAACGGCTGATTAAGATATGAAACGGGGAGTCACAATAGGGGGTTGTTAAACAGGATAACGCAGGGCCGAGCTAACTCTGTCGCAGACGGCGTGACGGTTCAGATAAAGAGAACACCTATAAGTAGAGCGTCGGTCGGCAACGACGCTTGCGACGATTGTCCGGGCACCAGGACACTATGCTATCTACAGATAACCTACCTGCGCCTCCTACGATCTACCACTGGCTGTGTCCCTCCAGCGGGTTACCTATTGAACACCCTGTATAAATGAGGCAACCACACTCATGTGCGTACTTGTCACAATAAATAAATAAATATGCAGAGGTAAAAAGGAAATAAAAGATAAGGTATTCGTAATATAACAAAATTTAATTGAATTTGACGTGTGTTGAATGGTTTTTTTTTGAGCAAAAATTAAATGGAGAACTTAGATAATATAAAAACAAGCGTTGATTGAAAGAAAGTTAATTTGAATAAAAAAAAAAAAGAAGTGAAGTTAGACAGTTGACAATTATTAAACAAGCGTTAGGTGACAATTACAAAATAAACAACTTAAAGAATTAACAAATACTCTGCGCTACAGCAGGAGTTGGTCGGTTGCCGAAACGTTTCTTTCACCTTACATTAGGTGTACATATATATATATAAAAAAAATAGAGCGCAAGAAAATTGTTAAGTCAGTTAAGGACTTAGTCCAAAATGAGAAAAATTCGCTAAATATAAAAAAACGCCAGGTTTGTTTACATGTTCTAAATTAAATTAAATGAAGGTTATTTATTTACAAGTCAAAAATTTAAGTCAATTAATTAAGGGTAAAATTAGAAAGGAAATTTTAAATTAAGCAGAAAAACACACTGAGCCGCACGAACCAAAAATTGCTCGTACAGAATTGAATTTATCTAGCTCAGGTAAATTAACTGAACAACGAGAAAGGCAAAGTTTATTAACTCACAACAATGAACGTGAAAAGAAAACAATTGATATTAGAAATTAGGTTAAGATTCAACACATTTTGTGACGCACAATAATCCCAACGGTAATTAAAGCACGAGGTATATGACTAGTTAAAAAAACCTCACCATAATATTTAGTGATATGGGTATAAATTTACTAAAATGAGATTTAATCAAATTTTCGCCTCGACATAGGGCTTCAAAATTATGGTAGTGACATACCAAAATTCTAGATAAACTGAATGTTACATAAAACAAATAATAAAAAAACATGACGGAAATTTAATTAAGATTATATTGTGTCCGCACAGTTGACTAAGTGGTGCGTTAGTTAGTTAGTTAACCACTCAAAATTCTTGGTCAAAACTAGGCGAAATAAGTCTTGCACACAAACGTTAAGTCGTCGAAAATCGGTCGAAAATATATAAGGTGAAAAATTACAACCTTATATGGCAAAATGGCTGACGGGAAGGACGCTGCAGTTGTTCAAGATGGCGACGTCTCCCTTGTTGGAGAAATTCCACTCAACAGGTGGATTGGACGTTGAATGAAGCCCCTGTTGTGGGCGATAACCCCAAAAATAAGACTTCGGAGGGCTTAAATGGACGTCAGCGGCATCCTAACAGCCTTTGAGGGCTTTAGTGCCCGTCAAAAGAATCCTAATAAAATTAAAAAAAAACCCAAAGATAAAATCCCGAAAATTTAACACAGAGCTTTGAAAACTTACCCCAAGTAGAACAATGGAGATTCCACGATAAGGACTCAGAAGTCACACATAGCACGAAATTAATTCAAAATCCACCTCGTGGCATTCGTAAATTAGATACGGTATTGCGATAAAAATTAATTCACGATAAACACCTAATGAAGGTATCGATAACCTACACTTATTTCATTAAAGCCGCCTAAGCGTTCGTCTAACTTTTTAGACAAAGTGATAAAATTCACCAAAAGACAATAAGCGTATCGTACTCATGCACTTGTAACAAGTTCGACTTCAAAAGTGACCTCACCGTGACCTATACGGTAGATACGTTCCAATTCAAAATCGCGCACGCTCATAGCGCCGCACTGGAGAAAGGGCTCAAACTAAAGGCGGGAATTTCCAAATAAATATCACAAGCACGCAACTAAATTGATAATAATGGGAAATGACATCAAAACTTAAACACAATTAATCACGACCCCACACATAATTTTGACGGAAGAACATGAGCGAAATACTCGGCAATTGTAAAATAGGAGATTTAAAGTCGACCGCACGAGAGGTATTTCATGCCGAACGTTGGCATTACTGCGTGTGCAGACAACCTAAACAGTATGAACGATAAATTTGACAGACACAAACAAACATTCTACCACCTGTAATTTCTATTTTTATTAGGCGAAAGGACAGAATTCCTGCAGGTAAATAACGAAATACTAAAGCTTATATAGCAAAACGCTGCAAAAGACGGTTCCAAAGACCGATCAAAACTTATGTTACAGCGAAATTACGATCCTAACCTCTACGATGATTCTGAGGGGGAACGAGTTAACAGAAGTCCCTAATACTAGAATATCGAAGATAGAGCAGCAAGGGGGTTCGGCAACAGATAATAGTATGCCCTACAATCCAGCATTTCTTTAATTAATTCTCCCTACCTTTTTCTTTTAGAGAGACGACTGCGAAGGAAAAGGAAAATAACAATAATACTCGAGCCTGCTCAAGAATCTACGTTTGGTAATACGCAAAACATATGACACAGTAGCACAATATCTCGATTATCGTTTCGAACGTTTAAAAGCTACAATAAACGCATTAGGTAGGGATCGGTCGTAATATATATAAGAAGATATTTTATATATACTTAAGCAAGACGTAGAAATAATTGCAAATGCGAAAAATATGACACTACAGGTAGGTCAGATTAAGCTAGAGCTAAGATAATTAAAGTTAGTTATTCAGATAAAGAGGCTTTCACAAAAATAGAGTGTAAATGCCCGATCTCACACAAATTGTATCTGTCATGTTCGCGGTATGTGATTTAGAGCGGTGAGGGCTCAATAGTAGGTTTAGTACCCACGGAAGCATACTGCAGGCAGTCTTAGTGGCCGGTGAAATAGACAATATACAGGGTACGCTTAAAAAGTCATGAACTTAATACGAAATTCCACATATTTAGACAATAGGTACACAATCTTTTGCGAACTATAGACAAAGTAAATTTACAACGTAACAAATTCCCCCCTTTCCAGCGAAAAGAAATTGATCGCAGAGCAATTTCTTGCACCGAGAACATAGGCTGACGGGATAAAGATAGCGAAAAGGGTAAGCGAGAGCTCTAAAACGGACGTTGTCTACTACACAAACGCACACATCCACACTCAGTCACAGTAACACCAGACAGCTTGGCCATAACCACCACGTGGCCCTTCGGCATTCGGCCGGTACGGGGAAAGTAACGAGAAAAAAAACGCAAGGGTGTCGAGATTCTGCACAGACGCGCCCCGAGACCTGTCCAACCGACAGCCCAGCACTATTGGTAGCATCACGGGGGGAAGAGGGTGTAGACGGGTTAGATATCGGTGTGCCCGGCCGGCGGTGATCCTTACGACGGTCGAAGGCACAGGAATGAGGAGTGGGCACTACCAATAGGCCAAGATGCGGGCAAGGCAACCCCCGAGACGACACTCTGCAGACACGCGACGGTAAAAGAGACCCTTGGGAGAGGCCCTCGGTATCTCAAAACAGACAATAATAAAAAGGTCAACTAAAAACGGGTTTATTACTACAGATACGGGATACAAAGCGGAATAGGGAAGAGGTAAATAAAGGTAGGGTAGAGCTCAGAATGGTGCAACTGCTCAGAGGTACGGATATGCTGTTTCGACATCCATAACATCCGGTAACAACAAAACGAGAAAAGATCGCCAAACAAAAATAGATATTAGAGAGCAAAAGTTTAAAGTCTGGACCGGCGTTGTCCCGACTAAAATGCTGAAGGCAAACGATAAACCATAAAGGCTGAAGTCATATCCGATTCCTGGAGGTAACATTTTGAACGTAAGGTAACAAAAAGGTCGCCAGGACACGACCTGGGAAGGCTGAGAACTATCAAATAAAGACCGTTCTTCTTTATACCTTCGCAAATAATCGTCAAATCCGGTAGTTAAGCATAACCAACACAAGTTAGCTTAAAGGTAAGTCAAGTCAGAGAGGGTAAACGAAATATAGTGTGGACTCCCCTAGCAAGGCTGCCACTCCATACATGCAAAGACACGGGAGATCCGAAACATACGGAAGCGATAAAGACACGGGAAGATAACTGCATAGACGGAATCACAGATACAAGCTGTGCAATGGGGCCGGTAATCACACTAACGAAAGGTCGTTAAAAGGAAATTGTTTGTCCTAAGGTGGTAGAGGAACAATAGAAGTCAGGGTCCCTTTAGAAGACTTTTACTTCACGCAGGTTCACGGTAGGAGAATTCTTTCAGCCCTCACTACAGGCCATGAAGATAACGGTAGGTACAGGTAACGTAAAGACAAAATCGAGATAGCGATAACTTAGGCAGTTAGACACGTGAGAAGATAGATCTTAATCATCACTCGGTTGAGGTTTCAGTAAATTTGCATGCCACGCCCCGGGCAGCAATTTACCTTCGCAAGTTTTGAGTTCATAAATGTCAGTGGAGATACGTTTACTAATTTGAAAGGGCCCGACATATTTGTCAGCCAATTTGGCGGTATAGAATTTGGCGGCATCTGAAAGAACGAAATTTTTACGCCAGACCAACTGGTTTACCAAGAATTCATCTCGTCTATGACGAGTATCGTAGCGCGCTTTAGCACGCTCGTACGCTTTCTGCAAGCGGGATTTGATGTCGCGATAAAGTTTAGAAAATCCTTCGGAACGTTCTATTAGTTTTTCCGGGTCGCGGACCTCGACAAGTGGAGTTCCGTCAGAGATAGGAGCATCGGAAATTCTTTCTCCAGTGAGATTCATCTCACGACCGAAGTTAATGAAATAGGGCGTATGTCCGGTGACTTCGTGTCTGGCAGTGCGCAAGGCGCAAGTGACTTTGGGAAGGTAGACGTCCCATTCGCGATGATTGTCAGAGACATACGAGATCAACATGGTTTTGATAACCCTATTCACACGTTCCACGGGATTCGCTTGAGGATGGTAATTTGCAGTATAGCACGGACGTACTTTATATTCTTTTAACATTGAACGGTAATCGTTAGAACGGAACTGCACGCCATTATCGGAAATTACGGAACGAGGCACGCCAAAAATCAGAAACACATCTTCTTCAAGATGTCGGATAATAGACTTGGAGGAAGCTTTACGTAACGGGAAGGTCAGAACAAACTTACTGAAGATATCAGAGACCACTAAAATGTAATTAAAACCGCGCCTGGACCTCGGAAGAGGACCAACAATGTCGACACTGAGTACTTCCCATGGTTTAGTAACTTTAGAATGTCCACCCATACGACCAACTGGAGCTCTTTGAAGAGGTTTCGCCCTATTGCAATTAGGACAGGCTCTGATGTGACGAATCACATCTCCTAACATCTTAGGCCAATAGTAGTGTTGCAATATGCGCGCGAGAGTCTTCGCAATGCCCAGATGACCACTTGTGGGCTCGTTATGGCATTCTAACAAGACCTCTTGTCGTTGTTCCTTAGGAACATAGATTTTCCATGAATCGGAATCCTCAGAGGGAAAAGTACTATTAGGCGGTACGTAACGTCGAAGTATCCCACCGATAAGTTGAAATTGAGGGTACTTCTCGGGATGTCTCTTAATTTGTTCTAAGATACGAACGTAACATTTGTCTTGGCTTTTAGGATTGACTTGAACGATATCCAATTTGGGGACTGAACGGGAGAGAGTGTCCGGAACGACATTGAATTTTCCTTTACGGTGGATGATAGTGAAGTCGTACTGCTGAAGACGTACGGCCCATCGAGCCAATCTACCCGACGGAGAATTAAGAGAGTTCAGCCAGCAGAGGGAGTAATGATCTGTTATCACCGTAAAGTGTGAGCACTCGATATATGGGCGAAGCTTTTCTATAGCCCAGAGGACGGCAAGGCATTCTTTCTCAACCGTAGAGAATTTACGTTCGGCAGGTGTTAAAGAACGGCTTAGATAACTAATTACTTTCTCCTGTCCATCTATGTCTTGAGTCAAGACGGCTCCAAGACCATAGTCGCTAGCATCAGTCTGTATGATGAATTCGTATTGGAAATCGGGACATGTCAAAATCGGGGAGGAAACCAAGCGTTCACGCAAAGATGTCCATGCTTCTTCACAAGCTAACGTCCAAACGAAGGGACGATTTTTCCGTAGCAAATCAGTAAGCGGAGAGATAACAGTAGAGAAATTAGGGACGAAACGTCGGTACCAAGAAGCCATACCTACTAAGCGTCTGACTTCAGAAACATTTTTGGGGGTGGCAATCCCGATGATAGCCTTAACTTTGTCGGGGTCGACCATCAACCCACGACGATTAACCACATAACCCAGGTACTTCAATTCGTCGCGACAAAACTGACATTTGTCTCTATTAAGCGTTAAGCCAGCGTCACGCAGGCGAGATAAAACTTGCTCTAAAATAGTTAAGTGTTTTTCAAAGGTAGGAGTGACAATTATGATATCATCCAGATAAACGAAAACGTAGGGTTCTAACTCAGGACCCAAAACTCTATCAATAAAACGCTGCCAGGAGGCAGGTGCGTTGTGGAGACCATACGGGAGACGACAAAATTGGAACAAACCTCGATTCGGCACGGTGAAGGCGGTATACTGACGGGAAGACTCGGCAACAGGAATTTGCCAATACGCACTTTTTATATCGAGAGACGTAAGATATTTGGCGTCTCGTAATTTGTCTAAGGTATTTGATACGTAGGGAAGGGGATAGGCATCTCTCTCAGTGACCTGATTGAGCTTCCGATAATCGACACAAAATCGAAAAGTCTTGTCCTTCTTAGGCACGAGAAGAATGGGTGAAGACCAACCACTCTGAGACCTCTCAACGACACCGAGAGCCAACATCTTCTCTAATTCAGCGTCGACTACTTTCTGCACCGCCGGAGATATCGGATAATAGCGTTGCTTAATCGGAGGGCTACTAGTGATAATAGTGTGCTCTACACCTTTGGCACAACCTAACACCTCCTTATCGACGTTAGGAAAATTTTGACTGATGATAGCCTCGAGCTGACGTTGACGCTCATCGGATAGCACCGGTGGTTCGACTTCGACAGAAGACACGTCGGGTGCGTCTGAAAATACCCAATCGCCACTGCGCATGTTTATGACGATACCCATATCTCGCCAGAAGTCTGCGCCCAAGATAAGTTGATGCGGTAGTTCGGGTACTACCAAGACGTCAAAGACCTTAGAACGATTCCTAACATTAATAGGCAGGGCAACTTCACCTGATATTCGGCATCGTGAACCGTTGGCAACAGTGCAAAAGGACATAGAGGATTTGAGCGGAACAAAGCCCTTTAACACGGACCAACCTGCTTCACCTAAAATAGTGCGTGATGAACCTGTGTCCAAAAGACCGAGAAACTCTTTTCCAAAGATTTGAACTTTAAGATAGGGGCGTTCATCCCCTATGGCTTGTTCGAGTATAAAATCTAACCGGGCTCTAATTTGTCTATAGGCCGCTGTGTATACTGTACGCACGGGACGGCCACTTAGTGCGCACATCGGGCGTTTCCCGAACACTGCGGACAAGAAGATACAATGGTCTCTGGACGACCACAACGATAGCAAAAGCGTTTGCGAGGTAATGCGCATTGGGAGTAACGATGTCCTGTCTGACGACAATTCCAACACGTGACAGGATTTGCTGAAACGGGTGCCACATGAACACGAGGGCGATTAGAGACGGGAGTAACGGGTGTCTCACGACTTCGAGAATAACTCGGGACTGGTTCGGCATTGACATAAGCCAAATCGGGCTCGAGAGCTTTAGCACGTAAGGGAGGCGGTACATAAGCTTCAGCAGAGGCCTTGCGGGCTTCGAGAACTTTCCCATATTTAAGGAGTTCCGCGATAGAATTGACTTCAGTTAAACCCAATTGCGTTTGATAGAAAGGCAGAATATTACGTTGCAGAATTCGTAATTGAGTTTTTTCAGGGACTGAATCAGAAAGACGAGAAAAGAGATTTTTCATAACCGATACATATAGTCCAATAGGTTCGTTAGGACCTTGAGTCCGTTGCTTAATTTCGTCCATAAGACGGTCGTCATAATCTACGGCCTGAAATTCTTCCCGTAGACCAGCAGCTAACTCTGACCAATTAGAGTAAAGATGACGATTAGCCCGATACCACACCAAAGCACGATCCTTAAATAAATCTATAGCGGAATTGAATAATAACTGGTCTGAGGAATTTCGAGCGATTTTCAGCTCAGCTACGTGCTCCAGAAAAGCACTGACCGAAAAGTTCTTATGCCCTGTAAATGTAATACCCCAAGAGGCAACGGGGACGGGTTTAGGCGAAAAAGTAGTGAAAGTCGAGTGAACTGGACCAGAAAAAGTATTAACCGGAGACCGAATAGGATCCTCCTCTTCGCTAAACTCCTCCTCACTCCCTTGAGGACCAGGGTTACCGGCAGTGGGTGACTGTAATAAGCTGAAGGTCGAGGCGCGTTCAAGGGTGCGAGCCTTATCGCGGATGCGACCTTCCAGATCAGCAACGCGACTCCGAAACGCATGGCATTCTTCCACTTCCTCTGAAGATTTTGGGACGGAGTTCTGAATTCGGCGCAATACGAAAGCAAGGGCGGTAGAAATTTTTTGAAATTCGGAAGACTCACGATTCCCCACGAACTGATCGATGAGCCCTTCGATAACCGTAAGCTTAACCTTAATGGCCGCGGAATCTTCTGCATAGGTAAATGGATACGTGAGCTTTGTATCCGACGGATAAGACTTAGCATAACCTAGCAGACGTCGATACATTCGTCGCATTCCGTCCAAAGTGGATGGCACCACAGCACCCATAACAGTCAGTAAATATTCCAGGTCTTCCTTCAAAAGACGATTGATCTCAAATTTAGGAGCCATAGCGAAAGTTAATTCAGCCGAAAGTCGAAAAGAAGGAACTATAAAAGAAATGGCGGTACCGGGAACGGCAAGCAAAGACTCGAGTCCTAAGACGCACAAACAAATGCTGGCAGGCAAGGTAGTTCAGAACCTAAGATAAAATTGTAACGTGAGGTGATAACTTTTCAAAAAAAGGGAGAAAAAGAAATATAAACAGTCGAAGTTAGATTAGGGGAGGGAGTAGACGGAAATAAAGAAAACTGAGCGGTAAGGGAAACTTAACGTCCACTTGCCCACCTGAAACGAGAAACGGGCTTAAATCGAGAAAATTCGAAATTTATTCCTGAAAATGGTCAGGACCGAAACGCTAATACAAAACAAGTAGCTTCTCCAAAGTATAGCACCACGGTGCGGTACGACGAAATGTTAGAAATGTTAGTGGCTGAAATACTTAAAGGTAGGGAAAATATTCCGGAAGAGGGAGAAAACTTGTCCAAACCGTCAGGCAACGACACGTTGTCACGTCAAAGCAACCAAAACCGAGGAAAATTAGAAAAGACAAGAAATTTCCCTGAAGATGGTAAAAACCAGGTTGAAACGTTCGGTGTCAACTTATGAGTTGATAGATGACACACAAAAGGAAAAGAAAATTTGAGGGCGGCGAAAACTTAGTCGAAACGTAGGTGCGAACTGTTGTACGTTAGGCCCACAACGAAAGCATGAAATTGTTGTGAAGGTAGCGGAAACTTCGTTGGAGCGTTGGGTAGCGAAGGGAAAAAAAAATTTTGTTCCGGAAGGTGGAGAAAAGATGACAGAAACGTTGGTGTGTCAATTCGTACGGGAGGGGGAAGAAAACTTGTCTGAAATTCTGAAAATGGCGGAAAATAGGCCGAAACTTGGTTGACACACACAAATAATAATAAAGAAAATCGAAGATGGCGGAAAGTTGGTCGAAACGTTGGTGCCAAATTTTTTTCCCCTATCCCCAAACAAAAGAAAGTCCAGACGCTAGAGCGCCAAATTTTTCCTTATTACTGAAAGAAAGGCCCCAAAAAGATTATCGAAACGTTGGCTGTTAAAGACAGGGAGATAATTTGCAAAATTCAAGAAAATGTTCCGGAAGATGGTCAAAATTTTTCCGAAACGTGGTCCACCAAGGACAAGGCGATAAATTTGAAAATTTAAAAAAAAATTCCGGAAGATGGTCAAAAATCGGCCGAAACGTTGGGCGCCAAATTTTTGCTACCGGATCTACGTCGCAATAAGATAACGGCTGATTAAGATATGAAACGGGGAGTCACAATAGGGGGTTGTTAAACAGGATAACGCAGGGCCGAGCTAACTCTGTCGCAGACGGCGTGACGGTTCAGATAAAGAGAACACCTATAAGTAGAGCGTCGGTCGGCAACGACGCTTGCGACGATTGTCCGGGCACCAGGACACTATGCTATCTACAGATAACCTACCTGCGCCTCCTACGATCTACCACTGGCTGTGTCCCTCCAGCGGGTTACCTATTGAACACCCTGTATAAATGAGGCAACCACACTCATGTGCGTACTTGTCACAATAAATAAATAAATATGCAGAGGTAAAAAGGAAATAAAAGATAAGGTATTCGTAATATAACAAAATTTAATTGAATTTGACGTGTGTTGAATGGTTTTTTTTTGAGCAAAAATTAAATGGAGAACTTAGATAATATAAAAACAAGCGTTGATTGAAAGAAAGTTAATTTGAATAAAAAAAAAAAAGAAGTGAAGTTAGACAGTTGACAATTATTAAACAAGCGTTAGGTGACAATTACAAAATAAACAACTTAAAGAATTAACAAATACTCTGCGCTACAGCAGGAGTTGGTCGGTTGCCGAAACGTTTCTTTCACCTTACATTAGGTGTACATATATATATATAAAAAAAATAGAGCGCAAGAAAATTGTTAAGTCAGTTAAGGACTTAGTCCAAAATGAGAAAAATTCGCTAAATATAAAAAAACGCCAGGTTTGTTTACATGTTCTAAATTAAATTAAATGAAGGTTATTTATTTACAAGTCAAAAATTTAAGTCAATTAATTAAGGGTAAAATTAGAAAGGAAATTTTAAATTAAGCAGAAAAACACACTGAGCCGCACGAACCAAAAATTGCTCGTACAGAATTGAATTTATCTAGCTCAGGTAAATTAACTGAACAACGAGAAAGGCAAAGTTTATTAACTCACAACAATGAACGTGAAAAGAAAACAATTGATATTAGAAATTAGGTTAAGATTCAACACATTTTGTGACGCACAATAATCCCAACGGTAATTAAAGCACGAGGTATATGACTAGTTAAAAAAACCTCACCATAATATTTAGTGATATGGGTATAAATTTACTAAAATGAGATTTAATCAAATTTTCGCCTCGACATAGGGCTTCAAAATTATGGTAGTGACATACCAAAATTCTAGATAAACTGAATGTTACATAAAACAAATAATAAAAAAACATGACGGAAATTTAATTAAGATTATATTGTGTCCGCACAGTTGACTAAGTGGTGCGTTAGTTAGTTAGTTAACCACTCAAAATTCTTGGTCAAAACTAGGCGAAATAAGTCTTGCACACAAACGTTAAGTCGTCGAAAATCGGTCGAAAATATATAAGGTGAAAAATTACAACCTTATATGGCAAAATGGCTGACGGGAAGGACGCTGCAGTTGTTCAAGATGGCGACGTCTCCCTTGTTGGAGAAATTCCACTCAACAGGTGGATTGGACGTTGAATGAAGCCCCTGTTGTGGGCGATAACCCCAAAAATAAGACTTCGGAGGGCTTAAATGGACGTCAGCGGCATCCTAACAGCCTTTGAGGGCTTTAGTGCCCGTCAAAAGAATCCTAATAAAATTAAAAAAAAACCCAAAGATAAAATCCCGAAAATTTAACACAGAGCTTTGAAAACTTACCCCAAGTAGAACAATGGAGATTCCACGATAAGGACTCAGAAGTCACACATAGCACGAAATTAATTCAAAATCCACCTCGTGGCATTCGTAAATTAGATACGGTATTGCGATAAAAATTAATTCACGATAAACACCTAATGAAGGTATCGATAACCTACACTTATTTCATTAAAGCCGCCTAAGCGTTCGTCTAACTTTTTAGACAAAGTGATAAAATTCACCAAAAGACAATAAGCGTATCGTACTCATGCACTTGTAACAAGTTCGACTTCAAAAGTGACCTCACCGTGACCTATACGGTAGATACGTTCCAATTCAAAATCGCGCACGCTCATAGCGCCGCACTGGAGAAAGGGCTCAAACTAAAGGCGGGAATTTCCAAATAAATATCACAAGCACGCAACTAAATTGATAATAATGGGAAATGACATCAAAACTTAAACACAATTAATCACGACCCCACACATAATTTTGACGGAAGAACATGAGCGAAATACTCGGCAATTGTAAAATAGGAGATTTAAAGTCGACCGCACGAGAGGTATTTCATGCCGAACGTTGGCATTACTGCGTGTGCAGACAACCTAAACAGTATGAACGATAAATTTGACAGACACAAACAAACATTCTACCACCTGTAATTTCTATTTTTATTAGGCGAAAGGACAGAATTCCTGCAGGTAAATAACGAAATACTAAAGCTTATATAGCAAAACGCTGCAAAAGACGGTTCCAAAGACCGATCAAAACTTATGTTACAGCGAAATTACGATCCTAACCTCTACGATGATTCTGAGGGGGAACGAGTTAACAGAAGTCCCTAATACTAGAATATCGAAGATAGAGCAGCAAGGGGGTTCGGCAACAGATAATAGTATGCCCTACAATCCAGCATTTCTTTAATTAATTCTCCCTACCTTTTTCTTTTAGAGAGACGACTGCGAAGGAAAAGGAAAATAACAATAATACTCGAGCCTGCTCAAGAATCTACGTTTGGTAATACGCAAAACATATGACACAGTAGCACAATATCTCGATTATCGTTTCGAACGTTTAAAAGCTACAATAAACGCATTAGGTAGGGATCGGTCGTAATATATATAAGAAGATATTTTATATATACTTAAGCAAGACGTAGAAATAATTGCAAATGCGAAAAATATGACACTACAGGTAGGTCAGATTAAGCTAGAGCTAAGATAATTAAAGTTAGTTATTCAGATAAAGAGGCTTTCACAAAAATAGAGTGTAAATGCCCGATCTCACACAAATTGTATCTGTCATGTTCGCGGTATGTGATTTAGAGCGGTGAGGGCTCAATAGTAGGTTTAGTACCCACGGAAGCATACTGCAGGCAGTCTTAGTGGCCGGTGAAATAGACAATATACAGGGTACGCTTAAAAAGTCATGAACTTAATACGAAATTCCACATATTTAGACAATAGGTACACAATCTTTTGCGAACTATAGACAAAGTAAATTTACAACGTAACATCACACATACCGAGGCCTGACGATTATGTAATGAGACTGATTTTTTTTCCGCGGTTGTGGTAACATTGCAGCTACGAAATGTTTTACTTATTATTTTGGTATACCTGCCCTATCGATTGACGTGTTTACCAGCCCGGTACAACCATTAGTTAATCAGCTGTGTCGTGTTTTGGAGCAGTGTGTTAGTCACGAAAATGGAAAAGTGTAATTTAGAGCAACGTGTCGCGATCAAATTTTGCGCAAAACTGGGCGACTCGGCTACAGAAACGTACGGTAAAATACTTAAAGTGTTTGGTGGTGATTCTCTGAGTCGTGCACAAGTATTTTGTTAGCACAACGAATTCAAAGATGGCTGTGAGAGTGTGGAAGACGCGCCGCAAAGCGGGAGACCGGTTGAAGTGCGGACTGACGCGATGAGCAGCGCGTGCGCACCCTAATTTGCCAAGATCGTCGTTGTAACTCTTCGAATTATTAGCTGACGAACTAAATATCAACCGCGAAACTGTGACAGATTTTAACTGAAGATTTTCGGATGAAAGAGCTCTGCGAAAAGAATGGTTCTGAAGAACCTTTCGGAAGAGCAGAAACTCCTTCGAATGTCAGTCGCTGAAGGTTGTTTGCAACAGGTGGAAAACGATACTACGCTGCTTGACCGGATGTGAGCTGGTTCTTCCAATATGACCCTGAAACGAAGCGCCAAAGCCAACAGTGTCTGTGTCCAAATGAAACGAGACCGAAAAAAGCTCGCATGAGCAATTCCATGCTCATCTGCTTCGTCAACCACCGCAAGGTGGTACATAGGGGGGAGTTCGTTCCACCTGGACAGACCGTTAACCAGATCTACTACCGCGAAGTACTCGATAGACTACGAAAAAGGATCAACAGAGTGCGTCCCGACATCGCACTAACTTGGATTCTCCACCACGACAACGCGCACTGTCACACCACGTTCAGTGTGGCCCAGTTTTTGACCTCCAAAAGGATCGCAGTGTTACCACAGCCGCCGTATTCGCCAGATTTATCACCCTGTGACTTTTTCTTGTTCCGGAAAGTCAAGCAGGATCATGCGGTTGTTGAATAATTTTTATATACCGTGTGTCAACTTTCATTAGGTATAGGGATTCAATGTTTACGTGCGATTTATACGTATACAAGTAATGCGTGGCAACATGGCACCCCTACTGTCCGTCACCAATCCCGGCAACAATCGCATCGCAACGATTTTCTCCGATCTTCCCACTTCTCTCCAACAGGTTTTACATTCAATGTTTAGCTGCGAACACGTTGCGATCTAGTCTGCAATAAAAGCCGTCTTATTACTGGAACGGGAAACATCAAATGGCCGCCGCGATCTCCTGATCTAGTAGTTTATTATTATTTTCAGAATCCTTTTTTATTTACCTTATTTTTAATTTTATTAGAATTACGCTTTTGTTTGTGTCATGCAGCGTGAGCGCAGCTTAATAATTCTCTGCATTTACTGAAAGGAAAAAGAAAAACAAATCCTTGCAACTCGTAAATATTATTTCTGAACGCATTACAAACACCCAAGCCGGTGGTCGAATAGTTACTGCTAACCACGCTAACTTGTATTTACGACCATGCATCGGTCGTGCTGGCATTGGAAAGGAAAGAAGGGGTACTATGTTGCCACGTACTGTATGAATTAATCGCTTATGGCTAATGAAAATTGACACATGCTGTATACGGTTTTTATACACTCAGTCTCATTACTTAATTGTCAGACCTCGTAAATGACTGAACTAACGATAAATGGTTCTCACTCTTCCTATGGTATTGCGATAATAATACGTTATCTAGTATGGTATAACACCTTTGAGTGGTGGTTACATTTTCCCATCCTATCCCAAAACAAAACAGGAAATAACATAAACAAGTAATCACAAGTATGTTTTGCGCAAATCTATTCTTTATTTAATGCAAAAGAGTGTTACAATAATGAGTACACAACATCTCAATCAATAAGAAGAAAAGTGACGAGCACCAAATTAAAAGCTATACAGAAATCAAGAGGCCGTAACTTTTCTTTTTTCACGAAAAAAATTACATTACGCTTTCGCAATTTTTTTAATATACATGTAATCGCATCCATTTTCTTTTTATTAAATAACAGTAAAACTATTACAATTGTGTGTAAGTATTTATGTGACAATGTCTCTTAGTACAGTAACGAATTAAATATAACTAAAGTAACGATTTGCACTCTACATTCTAGAAAACAAGAGAGAATAGAGAAAAAATACAAAATAATAAATAAAAATTATATAAATTAAAATATAGGTCACTCTGAACCAGGCAAAATTAATATACAATTATTATTTATGGTGCTATTTGTTTGTTTTTGCTTTTTCTAATTTTTTACTTATTTTTTTGGTCGCTTATGCGCATTTTTAGGTTATCTTTCTGCATTTAAGTAGACTAAACATATTATAAAAAACAAAACTTTATAAATTTTTGATGTTGAAATGTGCGCTAAAATTATAAAACATTTTAAACTGTAAGTATTAACTATAGAAAAGTATTGACAAAAATAATCACTGACTGGTGAACGGCAATTAGATCCTATTATTTTTTTTGTAATTTTTTTTTGAAATGGTGGTACTCCATTTACTATTATTATATATTCTATCAATTTATTCTTCATATATACAGGATAATAAAAAAAATTCAAAGTGTATTTATACACCAATTCTTGTCCCCATATTACCCCTGATTTATAATGTTTTGCAAAAAGTTATTGCATGTTTTTTGAAACGCTTTAAATATTTATACGAGGTATGGCAATTATATAACGAGACTGCGCCCCTTCTACCCCGTGGTCGCATGGTGGGAGGTTGTCAGTGGAATGTAGTCGACCTTGATCCTTCCCGAGCAAGCATACTTCGTTTCGTCGTTGTACCTGCTTTAGTTTGCTTTTGAGACTTGGTTGTAGGGGACGCTGTTGTGTAGTCGTGCCGCGATCATGGTGAACATAAAAGTCGAGCAGCGCATTAACCTGAAATTCCTAGTGAAATTAAAGAAATCACCCAAGTTTTCAAATTTTAAAGGAGGTGTTTGGTGACAATGCTATGTCACGTGTACGAGTGTTTGAGTGGCATAAACGGCTTTCTGAAGGTCGGGAAGAAGTCGAAGATGATGAACGTCCCGGGCGACCTGTGACTGTCAGGAGTGAAGGAAACGTCCAGAGAGTCAGCGAAATTGTGCGGAAAGAGCGACGTCTGAGTATTCGGATGATTGGCGACATGTTAAACATGATGAATTAAACATGAAACAAGTTTGTGCAAAATTGGTTCCGAAAAACCTCACTCAGGAACAAAAAGACAATCGGAAGGACATTTGCTCTGACATCATGGCACGACTCGCAGATGATCCAGACTTGCTCACAAATGTCATCACATGTGACGAAACATGGATTTTCCAGTATAAACTAAACGTCAATTCATGCACTGGAAGACCCCCTCATCGCCAAGAATGAAAAAAGCGCGAATGAGTAAATCCAAGCTGAAGGCAATGTTGATCGTGTTTTTCGATATCCAGGGTGTTCTGATGATTGAATGGGTTCCTGGGGGTAAAACCGTAAATCAGCAATACTATACAGAAGTCCTAATCAAGCTAAGAGAACGTGTAAGGAAGAAAATACCAGATGCATGGAAGAACTGCTCATGGATTCTCCACCATGACAAAGTGCTAGCCCACAACGCCCTGTCTGTGAAGCAGTTTTTAGCTGAAAAGTGCATTCCTGTGCTAGAACATCCTCCGTATTCGCCTAATCTTGCTCCATGTGACTTTTATCTCTTCCCAAAAGTGAAAAGTGTATTGAAATGAACACATTTTGAGTCGGTGGAACACGTAAAAGTAAAAAACGGCAGAGTTGTTGCGCAGTAACACAAAGAATGACCTACAGCATTGCTTCGAACAATGGAAGACACGTATGCAACGGTGTATAGATAGGGGAGGGGAGTATGTTGAAGGGGATAAAAGTGTATTGTAACTTTGTTTGCAATAAATCACATTTTTCACATCAGTCTCGTTATATAATTGCCACACCTCGTATTACAGGACACTGTTCGAAAAAAAATTAAAAAATACGGAACAATCATGCAAGAAAACTTCTTTGATGCAGATGTTCTGATAACTAAAACTCAATAAAGACTAAAAAATTACAAAAGCAAATTATGCAATATTATCACTACATTTTTTTTTTTCAAAAAGTGCTTTTGCATTTCTCTGCCGGACAGGAGACTTTGATATTAACTGTTGTTTCGGAACGAAAAAATTACTTGAATTCTTGATACAAGTTACATATTATACATATGATTTGAAAATGTTCTATAAATTGAAATTGAAAAAAAATGTATTTTTAGTAGGGATAATAATTTTTTAAAATAAATCTTCAATTCAGGAGTATTGATTTATCAATTTTAGTATCTTTTATTATCAAGTATTGCAAGTTATAAAAATGTATCACTTTACATTAAAAACTTGCAAAACATATTCATTCAGAATTAATTAGAAAGAAAAACTCGTTTCACAAAAATATATATGATTTATTTCATAAACTAAATGTACATTTCGTTTGCCAAGCAAACATCATCGGTAGTATACAGATTCATTCGTGTTTTTACATTATACATATATATGTTCGAACGTTTGTAGTGACAAACCTTCTTATTGTAGTAAGTTAAAACCTCTATAAATTTAACCGTACTTTTATTACAGTAATATTGTAAAACTATGGTGGGTGTTTACTGAATGTGTAAGGGCGGTATGAATTCTAGGAAACTCTGACTAAGTGGAGAAACATCTGTGTTTAATAAATTGTTTTTAAATTTCTTCATATAAATACTTTCCTACATATTTAAATTTTTACATCTAGTTCTTTTGATAACTTGTACATTATCGATTGAAAATGTATGTCCTGTGTTTACAAAATGATACGCTAAAGCTGATTTATCACTATTGTGATTTTCCAAATGATACAAATGTTCTGATGCCCTAATTTCTGCGTTTCTTTTTGTTTGTCCAATATACACTTTATTGCAATTATTACAATCAATTTTGTATATTCCTGAGTATTTTAAAGGGTCTGACTCTTCAAGAATGACTCTTCAGAATACTAAGAGTCTATTACATAACAACATTGAAGAGTCAGACCCTTTAAAATACTCAGGAATATACAAAATTGATTGTAATAATTGCAATAAAGTGTATATTGGACAAACAAAAAGAAACGCAGAAATTAGGGCATCAGAACATTTGTATCATTTGAAAAATCACAATAGTGATAAATCAGCTTTAGCGTATCATTTTGTAAACACAGGACATACATTTTCAATCGATAATGTACAAGTTATCAAAAGAACTAGATGTAAAAATTTAAATATGTGGGAAAGTATTTATATGAAGAAATTTAAAAACAATTTATTAAACACAGATGTTTCTCCACTTAGTCAGAGTTTCCTAGAATTCATACCACCCTTACACATTCAGTAAACACCCACCATAGTTTTACAATATTACTGTAATAAAAGTACGGTTAGATTTATAGAGGTCTTAACTTACTACAATAAGAAGGTTTGTCACTGCAAACGTTCGAACATATATATAATGTAAAAACACGAATGAATCTGTATACTACCGATGATGTTTGCTTGGAAATGTACATTTAGTTTATGAAATAAATCATATATATTGTTGTGAAACGAGTTTTTCTTTCTAATTAATTGTTTAAAATTCACAAGTGCTCAATTATCAAGATTAATATTCATTCAGAAGTGATTAATATCGATCTTTAATGATTAATTTCAGCAAACATCACAGCTATATACCAAATGCATATATTAACATAATATGTTACCATGCGAAACATAAATTATTATTGAAAACTATCTCGTCTGACAATAATTCCTAAAATGTCTTCGCATGTGGTTCGAAAATATCGATTATCCTGTATACATATCTATATAAAGTATAGATACATTATATTGTGGTAATATTTCACAATGCCACCATACAATGCTTGATATGATAAAATATCAATAGCAGTAAACATTTATGTTGCTTATTATATTATTAATTACTTAATAGACGACACATTTATAAATCAGTCTAATCACCTGGATGTTGTAAAACGAAGGATCGGTTCACAGAACCCAAACAGTCACACACTAGTTTCAGCCGGGAAAACGGGTAGTAGTCCACCCCTTCTTTATTAGAAAATTCCATAACATTCATCATATCATCATTTCGTACATATATCATTGTTAGTCATCATCGTAATCATCATATTGTTACTGTAAATATATTTTCTTTGCGTCTTGTTTCAAACTGATAAATTTAAAACTCTTTTTTATTATTATTATTATTTAATGTTATTATTGTTATGATGCTTGGAGAGAGGAAACATATGCAAACACAACTCTATATATATTATGTATATATATATATATAACAATACAGGTTAACGCAAAAATAAGGTCTTTCTTTGTTTTTGCTTCATCAGCAAAGGCGCGCACATTTTTTTTTTTTTTTGAAGATGTATTAGTAGTAGTAAATACAACCATTTTAAAAACAATACTTTTTTTCTTGCACAACACAGATCATCGTCCTCAAGTTAAGCTGTTGTGCCATTGACGAGTTCTTTGTGTTTTGGTTCATTACGACGGCTTGGGGGAGGTTTGTTTGAACGGGACTTCTGTTCTTTTGAGCCGTTGGTGTTTGGACGATTGCTGTTTGGAACATCGCTCTCCACAGTTGGACCGCTGGCAGCTGTATGGGCGTTGTTGACTGAAAAGGAAAAAAGAAAGCAAAATTATATGATAAATGTTCAAGAGATATGCAAAATTGAATCTTTAATTTTAACTTCAAGTGCTATACTATACGTTAAACAATGACAATTGAGAAAAATATCGCATAATAAAGGAAATATTTAGACGATTTGAAATAAATAACCCAAAGAGAATACCGTTTACAAAGAACATAACGGTGTGAAGTCATATTTGGCATACTGATACGCACATTTCACCATTTACGGATTATTGGTGTGCCCCCTAGAAAGAATAGATAAGACGTTTCTATAACTTCCTTTTTAAATCTTTTATTTGGTGATATTTTAATGAAATACTATTCTATCGCCATGCTTCGAGCATAGCACTGTACAGAGCAAGAGAGATAAATAATTTTAAATATGCGAAGACAGGGTTCAATATATAAATGCGTTTTGTAGTTCGGCAAATAAGATTAAAAACGCGATTAAATAAGCTGATTAAAATAAATATCGCGGTGAGAAAAGTACAGACAGAACAAATTTTGGAGAATGTATATTAACTTAAAATTCATCATCATCCCTTCGAAACAATAAGACGTCTATTAGAAATAAAGAATAAGATTGGACAAACAAAAAACTTCTATATTCGCTGTAATGCAAACTTAGACAAACTCTTCAGACTCGATGGTCATCATCAGTATTGTGTAACCAACGAATAAGGTAGGGCATCTTGAAGATCTATCTAATAAGCACAAATAATATATTTGTAGCCACTACTATTTTATGCACAGGTTTGTATACGAAGTAGAATAAAGTCTGTGCATACCGGGGTCGACATATTTTAATTTCTGATACGAAAGTAGAAAGAGGAAAAGAGCGCGACGAAATAAACTAAAGATAAACATAAGTAAGGCTGCCACACTCGACAAACGTTTGCTATGAAATGTAAGGCGTGGGGGTCCCCCGCCACTGCCTTGCTCTCCCACCACTGTTAGCAAGCAGGCATCGCTGCATATCGTAAGGTCATCTTCTGCATATGATAGAAGTGCAAACCGAAATTAAAATTTGACGACTATGGTATAAGAAGCAGCATTGTAAAATCTCTCGATAATCAACCACCGCGGTTGTTTTACTGTTACAGACTGTAGGACAATGTAATATATTCGAGTCTGTAGACATAAATATAACAAGTGGTAATGACAATTATCTGCGATATAAGATGCAACAAATGTTAAATTCCCACATTTATCAACTTGAACATACAACGGTATTTCAGTTGTAAGCCTGAATATCTCCGTTATTCATCTTCTAGTATACAAAATTTGTTCTTGCATTTTTTGCATGTATGTATAATCTTCAGTTAAAAATAAAGATCCAACTTATCACCCTGTATAAATACGCTAGGTTCCTAGAAGAAAACACAGAGTATCTAATAAGCTGGTTTTAGATGTTTCAGTGCGATGATCACCCAACAGAAAAAAGTATCAAACGTGGTTTGTTAAACTACTTAAAATAAATTGAAAAGAATAAATGTAAGTATCAGAAATGAATATAAACAAAAATATTCAAAAAATAAATTCCCATTTACACAAATACAGCAGGAATGTTTTTTTTAAAGTATTAGTGTAGCATGGTTTGCAATAGTTATTTACGTTATCAAGGGAGTAAAGTAATATTTTACAGTCGAGACTGTAATAAGACTATAATATTACTTTGCTCCCGTGTTGTGTACAACATTCTTTTCGCCCACGTCATCATTTTTTACTTAAAAAATTTAAAAAAAAGAACTGATATTAAATAATTACAAAATCTATTATTAAGCACAACAGGATACAGTTACTAATAATCACTCATTGTAAAGATTAAAAAAAGAAACGGTAATTCACAATATGTATACAATACAGCGGTTGTTATTGGTTTTCTTTCTCTATGTAATGAAATTTTGTATCTAGCTATAATTGTTTCAGCACGGGGATGTAATGTATTTGATTCTCTTGGGTCGTTATAACTAAGGTTGCGTCTTCGATAGTAACTCATTTATGTTCTCTTTATATAGCGAAGGGTGTAAATATTATTTTCTTGATACTTTTTTTTTTTATTGAAATCATGTAAAACATTGTGTAGCTATACCCTTCTGCATGCTTATATATAAATTTCAAAAAAGATATTTCTATAAAAAAAAATTGTTTTTTGAGTATTCTATTTTTTAACGGTTGTTCGATATGGCAAGATTTGACACTGCTTAAACGATTAGACGACGTTAGGACATTTAAGCAATTTAAATAATTGCAGTAGAGCATGACACGTTAATCACACTTCTATATTAGTAAAGTAAGGCACAAAATTCATAAAACGTACAATGTTCATTTTTGAAAAAAATGCAAAAACACGTCAAACAGTTTATTTTATTCCGCGTCTTTTAACATAAGTCAAAAAAATAAAACGTCAAATTTGTCAAAGTTATGACGTCATCAATATTTTTTTTTAAATATGAAGCTTGGTTTTTTTTTTTTTATTTGATAAAGCTTGTTTTGCTGCATTATAAAGAAATAATTGAAGTAGGGGTCACATAAGAAAAAACTGAGAGGATTAATAAAAAACAAAATAAACTAGTTTTTGAATTAATGAAAAGAAACTAAATATTAAAAGAATTAAAACTTAAAGTTACCTAGTAATAAAACAACTGTTTGTCAGTGTCAGTCTTACAATTAGTGTCATACCAATTTTATTATGATGGCTCCTTTAACGGAAAGAGAAAGGATAGAAATTCTAATGATGGTAGGTTACGGCGATAGACTTCGAAGTCATGAAGAAGCATGTGTTTTATTTAACGAAACACATTTTGAAAGACCTCCAATTGCTAGAAGCACAGTAAGCAGAATTGTTGCAAAATTTAATGAAACAAGAAGCGTAAGTGATGCTCCAAAATCTGGAAGACCGGGAATAAGCGATGATGCAAAGTTAGATATTTTGCTGTCATTAGAAGACAACCCTCATGCAACTACAGCAGAAATTGACTTACAACAAGATGTTAGTCAGTCGTTTGTAGTAAAGTTTTTAAAAAAAGAAAAACTGCACCCATACACAGTTCAACTTGTTCACGAACTCTCAGAAGATGATCCGGACAGACGTTTGGAATTTTGTGAAATCTTCATGAGGCATTGTGACGAAAATCCAAATTTGCTTAATAGTGTAGTATTTTCAGACGAGGCAACGTTTTATTTAAGTGGTACAGTAAATCGACACAATTGTCGCTACTGGGCTCGGGAAAAACCCAACTGGATTCAGAAAAAACACACCCAACGCCCCCAAAAAATTAATGTATGGGTAGGAATCGTCAGGGGAAAATTTATTGGTCCTTATTTCTTTCGTGGGAATTTAACAGCTGAGCGATATTTGGAACATCTTCGTATGGCAGTGCTTCCGGATCTAATTGCGGCATTTCCGGATCCAAATAATAGGGAAAACTTAGATCCCAGTATTTGGTTCAACAAGATGGTGCACCACCACATTATGGTCTTAATGTTCGAAGGTTTCTGGATAACCAGTTTGAAGGAAGGTGGATTGGAAGACGTGGACCAATGGAGTGGCCACCTAGGTCAGCTGATCTCACCCCCCTTGATTTCTTTCTGTGGGGACATTTAAAAAGTCGGGTCTACGTTAACCGACCAGACAATTTAGAAGACTTAATGGAATGAATTAGACATGAAATGACTCGTATAACTCCGCAGATGATCGAAGACTCTGTAAATCAGGTCTACCATCGTCTTGGCCTATGTCAGATAGTGAACGGGACACAGTTTGAATAATTCCTGTAGGAAATCGTTTTGGTTTAATGGACTGTTTAGTTAATTTAAATGTTATTACTATAATAAAGTTAATTTTGTTTTTTATTAATTCCCTCAGTTTTTTCTTATGTGACCTCTACTTCAATTATTTCTTTATAATGCAGAAAAACAAGCTGTATCAAATAAAGTAAAAAAAAAAAAACCAAGATTCATATTTAAAAAAAATATTGATGACGTCATAACTTTGACAAATTTGACGTTTTATTTTTTTGACTTATGTTAGAAGACGCGGAATAAAATAAACTGACGTATTTTTGCATTTTTTTCACAAATGAACATTGTACGTTTTATGAATTTTGTGCGTTACTTTATCATAACCCTGTATATAACTCAAGTAGTTGAAACTAAAAAAAAATGTCCATATTTTACTTATGTATAAAATGATTTCCCAGTGTTTTCATTTTACCTTGGGCCTTTTTCCATCGTATAATCTTAATAATTCGGGATTATACGTTTCCGACTTAATCAATGTAGAGAGACTTTGTAAGTTGCAAGAGTACATTTCTAATTAGACAAAACGCAATCGTTAATTAAGCGTTCTTACGAACGCATTATCATATAAATTAATTCATATTCTAGATTCTATTAATAATGGTGAGTTGCTACACTCTATTAATGAATTGGATCTGCGAAGAAAATGTTCTTATTTGGCGCAACAATGAAGCAAGCACCATACATAGGAAAGTGATATTACTGGATTGTCAAAAGTTTTCGCTATATGCATTAAGTTAGTCCTCATTTTGAGCAGCGTTGTTAACATTTAACTCAATAAATAAAATTGAATACGCTGATCTAGTACAGTAGTCATTGAGAATGTAAAATAAAAAGTTCAAGTTACAGAAAGCGCAATGTATAGTCTGTTTCAAATTATAAGAACATAACTTTCAACGGCTCTAATGCTTTTATTGCACCACCTGCGGCAATAACTCATTCATACGTTGCAAATAGGTAAACCGTCCGTACCCGTTCAATAAGGAGACCAGGTATAATAATTATCGTCACAGAAGGTGGTGCAATAAAAGCATTAGAGCTGTTGCGTGTTATGTTCTTATAATTTTAAACAGACTATACATAGAAAATTTAGTTAAGTTATATCAAACTCATAAAATTGACCGAATTATTTTTATAAAAGCGGTCTCATTCGTTTCTGGGGATAATTAAAATTGACCGCAGCGCCCAACTGGCATATAAGTTTTCGGGTAGGGGATTATAAAACTTAGATACCCCACTAGGTTTTCTGACCGCCGCACGCAAAAGGTATTGTTGCGTGCTTTTGGCACTTCTGACTAATTTAATTTCAAAATGTTAAATAATATCTGTTTATTTGAATTAACAAGTACTAAATTACTTAAGAATTCAAAATTAATTATAATATCATTCTTTTGGCTCCTACTGTATACAATTATTAGTCTTGATAAGTAAAATATATTCAAAGTTTAAAAATATACATATGTCATAAATACCACAGCCAAGCTTGTTCAAATTCTTGAAGAAGTTATCCGTTATATCTTATTTTCAAATACGTAGTTATTTCTTAAAAATAACATCTGAATAACAACGTTTATAATAATCTAAAGTAAAATTCTTTTTATAAAGCAAATATTATAGTCACGTACGACAATTTTTCTCAAATACCCCTTTGTATGACACGATGAAAACTAGATCTCGGCGCCACGAATATGCTCGTGTTATCAATAGCCCTTTATTTTAAAATACCCTGGGAACCGAGCAATTGAATATACTGCATCGTGAGTGCCGTGTGCAGAAATTCCTTCTTAAAGCATTCTCGAAGATTCTGGAAGGGTGGAAATGACGTAGCTTCTTCCTTATTCCCACTCCAACGGTACTAATAAGAAGGCAAGAACGCTTAAAAATATGATCATTAGTAACCCGATAGTGACAGTCGACACATCTGAGTAATTTTAAGTGTGGACCGTGGGCGGTCGTCGATCATTAGATGCTTGACACATAGTTCAGTAATAAATGTTAAGATTGTTACCCTAGTGTACGTAATATAGCAGTGTTAAACGCTAGTCAAGTGACGATTTAACGTGCCTAGTGGTTTTGAAATTATCGAAAGATCATTAGTCCAGTCTAAGAGAAGATTTGGCCGATCCCGATAAATCGCCTTAAGGGGAATTTGAAGCAATCTTGGTATTGAGCCGTTGCCATCGGACTATGTCCTTAGTCAAGCTACCGAAGAAGCCCATCTTTTCTTCGTGGAAAGTCATCGACCCGTCGCTCCCCCGGCATCCACGGTTATTAGATTATCCGCACAATCCAAGGTAATTTAAATATTGTTTGTGTCTCAGAGTGCTTAAAAATTATCGTACCGTCACTAAAGCAAAATCAAAAGCCATTCTTTCGGGCTCTGTAACGATTAATTTGTATTAAATAGTTCCGTCGGATAACGCCAAACTAACTTTGGGGGTTAATCTGCAGTTCTTTAGTCATCATGCTATTTGAATAAGCATAATATTGTTAAATAACCATCATAATCTTTGTTACCTTTGCTTATAATATCATAACCGGGAAAATTAGAGAATACGGGTGCAACCGATTTTTGACAAAAAAACTAGTGTACCTTACAGAAGACCTCTAATTGAACAACTTTTGCTTATAAATTAATCCGCGCTCACGTACAGGAACGGAGATAATTAATAATTAAGGTGCTCACCGAGTGATTTTTCCATGTCACATTTTTAGTCGTATCTGTTATACACACCGTTGAAATTATGAAAATTGTAATAAATGAAGTTTATTTCACTTTACCACACAACAATTACATTTGATTTTTATGTTTTTTAATAACTTTTCTCAACCCAAACATAACAAAAACAAACAAGAAACCTAACCTTAAACCACCTACTGGAGAAAGCCCATTCCAACTTTCATGCAGATTCGGACAAATGACTGTCATCCATAGAGTTATATAGAAGATAGATGGTCGAACAAACTTGTATTTTTCAATATTTATTTGAAAATTATATGCAAATCAGTAACAATTATATCATTTTAAAAGGCATGTAAAAAAATCAATGAAATAAACTACAAATTTGTAAATAATATACACTTTATAACGTCTTTTGTTACTGATTTGCATATAATTTTCAAATAAATATTGAAAAATACAAGTTTGTTCGACCATCCATCTTCTATATAACTCTATGGATGACAGTCGTTTGTCCGAATCTGCATGAAAGTTGGAATGGGCTTTCTCCAGTAGGTGGTTTAAGGTTAGGTTTCTTGTTTGTTTTTGTTATGTTTGGGTTGAGAAAAGTTATTAAAAAACATAAAAATCAAATGTAATTGTTATGTGGTAAAGTGAAATAAACTTCATTTATTACAATTTTCATAATTTCAACGGTGTGTATAACAGATACGACTAAAAATGTGACATGGAAAAATCACTCTGTGAGCACCTTAATTATTAATTATCTCCGTTCCTGTACGTGAGCGCGGATTAATTTATAAGTAAAAGTTGTTCAATTAGTGCTGCTCTATAAGGTACACTAGTTTTTTTTGTCAAAAATCGGCTGCACCCGTATTCTCAAAAAACTCCTCATAACCTTAAGTTACGATAATAATTATTCATTTTGTCATAATAATACATGCATTAGTAGTTGTATTCTGTTCTAAATTGAAGGTCCAATTTTAATTTACCATTTGTATATTCAACTATAATATTGTAATACTTTATATCTATTGACATTTATGTAATAATAATAATATCTCCGTCTGACCAGATTATTGACTGAAGAATTGTGTAATCTGATGTGATATGTTGAAAGAGAAATCTGTTTATTATTATTGAATGTTCATTGTAGTTTTGTTTAAATTATTTCATGTAATAAACATTGTTAAGTTTACGTCACTTGTGTTGTAAATTAATTATCCTTCGTTCCTTGAGGTAACTCGACGGGCTCAGTGAATGTTTCTTACTTTCTTTCACTAATAAACGTAAAGCCAAGATGTGCTAATCCTAGTGATAATAAAAACAAAGCTGTTAAATAATTCAAAGTAGGTGGCGCCCGACAAATAACTTAATAAATAGTCACAAGATCATTCAAGTAAAAAAATTAGCCATCGAAAAGGACCAACACCTGTTGCCCCGGGGAAACATTGATTGGATTGACCGAGCATGAGGCTCGATGCAGTTAAGGTATGTGAGTTTTGTCATTAAATTAAATATATGCATTCACTCCTGATTAGTTCAATTATTAATCATAAAGGTTCTACTGCAATAATAAATAATAAACGACCCTGAGATACTGGATGCAGACTGTGCTACTGGGCTAATTACTCTGTTCTCGCATCCAGTACCGTTGCTGATTAGAAAATATTTATTTAACCAATCATTTCACCCTTTAGTACCTTAGTATATGTCCTTTCAAAACCGTTAAGTTATAATAAATACCTGGGGTACCACTTTAATATTTGGAAGCGATCTTTCTATATAATTTATGTTTTCTATGGTTCGATGTGTAACAATAGTTGATATTAAATATTTTCTATAGAATTATTCAGATTATTATTAATAATAAATATGGTTGAAAAGCGAAATAAACATTTGTAAATTTGATTGTAGTATCTAAATCTATTACAAATATCCAAAATTACACTAAAATAAGAAAGAATTTATATTTAGAAAAATATATACTTTTAATATTTTTTATTTTATTTTCTGCTACACCTGTCCTTAGTGCCTAAGCACTAGAAAAAAATAATTTACGAATGAGTTCTCTTTATATGCTAATTGAAATTCGAAGTATTTTCATTTAAACTCACAACCTTATATTTCACTCCATTATTATTCTTATTTTTCGAACAATTCGTTTCCATTTACTTTTCTTCTCGGAATGCATAATTAACAGTAACTTTTAGGTATAACTCTTTAGTTAAATAAATTATTATTTATTTCTTGTTAATTAAGGAGCGGGCAGTTTAGAGACAACCTAGTACTTTCTCTTCGTCCCTTTTCGGTAAGTTTTCTGTCCTAAACGTACAACCCAGCATATTAAACTAACCAGGAAATTTCCGCATTGTAGGTTTTCTTCCAAATTAACGAATCATTACGAACATTACCTAATTTAATATATCTCATGTTCATTAAATAAATGCATAACTAAGACTACGAACACTCAATTGTACATAAATATACTTACTGATTACTTCGTTAATAAAAAGGATCAAACAAGCAAGAATTTGGCAAGCGATCACTTACCGTTTGGATTCGTTGACGACGGTGTACGACTACGTTGTCTAAATCTTCGTCTTCTCCTGTTCTGTGGACCACCACCCGACCAAGAGACCGCCTCTAGGCTCGACACTGATTCTAAGACAACCCCAGGCCATCTTACATTCTTATCAATTACAACATGCCAAAAATGTCTAATTCAACAGTGATTCAAAGAAAAAAAAAAACTTCGATACTACTACAATTACAATATCCAGGCTAGCATAAATACGACTATCTGAAGCGAGAATAAGAAACATTTCTACGAAAAAGTGACAGATATCTATTCACATTAAGAACTTGGACTAAAATTTACGAATTACAAGTAGCAATATTAAAGAATGATTGTATTTTAGTTATGGTGTACATATTGGTCGGTATAAATAAATGAATACACGGTACTTAAATATTGTTATAATCCGGTGAAATTTTCAGAAAAGACGTATTTTATTCACAAGTAATAATCAAAATTTCATATAATTTTGATTTGCACTAAAGAAGTGATTGTGTGGGGAGGTTATGCAATTTAAGTCGCTCCTCAAAACAATTAACGGATCATGCATATAACTGATAATAAAAAAAGTACCGCCAGATTAATAAACACCTACAAATGTCATGGTAGGCAATTTGTTTTCAAAATATTGACTTTTTAAAGAAGACAATTCAGTGTTTAGATTTTCTCATTTACGGTAGAACAAAACGTTTTCAACCACTGGTAAATCTATTACGACGAAGCGAAGCCCGAAGGCCATCTATTTAACAATGAACATTAAGGGTCTCTATCATTACCGAAAATATATAAAGCACCAATTCTTCTCCCGTAAAGAACATCTTCAATTTCCAATTCTACAGGGAGATCTGTATTTATACAGGATAACAAAGTTGTTTTCTAGGTCTGCCTAATATAATTATTTTTAAATTTTGATCCTAACACCTTTTATGGTTGAATAATTGAAAAACTGTAAACACGTTTTTCTCCAAGACTATACATTTAATATTCTTCAGACTCACACCAAAATGACCAGTAAGCTGCAAGCTGGGGGGCATCACATTTATTATTTTAATAAATGTTTTAATAAAATGCATTATTAAAAAAATATATGCAAGCAACATAACTTTTGCATTCAAAAAGTTTTCTTTGAGACGTGATTTATGAGCCCTCATAATTTCTCTTGCCCCCTGAAGAAAGGTCAGACTCGCTAATCCATCAAGTAGGTATCGACACGCCAATTCGTCTGTCGATGGTATAAATAGGTACCGACTTAGGCAATGTATAAATTTACATAAATAATATTTAATAAACCCGAATGAGTCTGAGATGATTTGTTGCTTGTAATTTGTTTTTATTATTTTCAACTTCTATATTTATAAAGGGTACTTTTTAATAGATTATTATTCAGCACTTTATAAATATTTGTTATTATAAATTTATTTAATGTAGAAAAACTTCATTCTGGGCCTAGTATGTACGGGATTAATTTACTAGTTGTACACTCAAACAGGAATTATTTTATTATTAGATGGTAATTGTTCACTGATTAAAGAAAAATAAGACATTATTCGGAGTATGAAAGATAACTCTCACAATCTTCCAAATTGGCCTTGGAATTTTGCCCTAATTGATCGGACCAAAATTACCTGCTCCATCGGATTTTCGCTAAGCTAAAGGATTATTCATGATTAGACATCACAGTTGTTCATTAGAATTAGAGGTAGGTATATACAATATAAATATGCTTTGTTTGTTTTTATTTCAACTTAGTTTGTGCCCGTCCCTAGTTATTATAAGTTGAGTTGAAGTAACGTTCTAAAAATGGATATCCATGGCAAGAATAAGATTTCTGGAATTAATCGCCGGACAAGCATAAAAAGAAGAATGAAAACATTGCGTAACAGGAGGTAAATGTAATGATTATATTTTTTTCAATTTGACTGACAATATTTGTCCTACTTTTGTAACTATAGTCCGTCTCAACCCCATTATGCAGTACAGGTTTAATAGGGATATTGCATCTCTTATTATCTTTAGTAATCTCTTAATAACTCCATCTTTATATCCGGTTGTCATGTTGCAAATTTTATTATGCAAAGTATTTGGCTATTATGGGTAATCGTTTCTGTCAATTGTCAGTTTTGCCGTAGTGTGTATATTTTAAGTTGTCTTTTCCTATATCGTATGTGTCAATTTTCATTAGGTATATGGATTAAATGTTTACATGCGATTTATACGTATACAAATAATATGTGGCAACGTGTGTCACCCCTACTATCCGTCACCAATCCCGACAACAATCGACATCACAACGACTTTCTCCGATCTTCCCACTTCTACATTAAATGTTTAGCTGCGAACACGTTGCGATCTAGTCTGCAATAAAAGCAGTCATCATCAAATGGCCGCCGCGAGATAGTAGTTTATTATTATTTTCAGAATCCTTTTTTATTTACCTTATTTTTAATATTATTAGAATTACGCTTTTGTTTGTGACATGCAGCGTGAACGCAGCATAATAATTCTCTGCATTTATTGAAAGGAAAAAGAAAAATCCTTGCAATGCGTAAATATTATTTCTGAGCGCAATACAAACACCCTAATCAATAGTCCAACAGCTACTGCTATCCAGTGTTGCCAACCAGAGGGATTTTTCCCGAAATCGGGATTTTTCAGGTACTAGAGGGAGAAAGGGATTTTTTAAAGAATTTCGGGAAAAATTGAAATTATTTTGAATTTTAATTACAAATTTTGATATTTACAAAATTGACAATATTTTTTTTCAAATATTGCATGAATAAAATGATTAAAATACAGCAGACTAATAATAACAAATTTTAATATTTTAAAATGCGCGGTCTTTTAGCTTGTCAAATAATTGTAGGGTTTTTTGTTTATTCACCAATTCAGTAATCAGCATTTTCTATGAAATAATAAAGGTCAAATGTGGCTGGATTGACTTTTAGACACCTACACCGTGTACCATCGACAAAATAAATGACAAATTAAGTAATGGCAATGGCTTCTTCAGACGAAGACTATGGTGAGATGGAGAATCAACTAAGCCCGAAGAAAAAGAAGATTTATAGCAAACAAAAGGTTTTCAAGGATTATTGGCTAACAGAAAGGAATTTTAAGAATTGGCTGTTGGTAGGGAAGACTCCCTATGAAGCCGTGTAAGTAGTAAAATAAATTAACATTAAATATCGAAACACAGTTATTTAATCAAGTCTTTGTAGTTGCAAAATATGCAATGTAACGATGATTGCTGGTAAATCAGAGTTGGTGAGACATTCTCAAACAGCGAAACATCTTAGAAAATCCAAAAGTATTCAAAGTTCTTGTGACATTCGACAACTGATTGATAACCAGAATGATCCTCATTTAGAAAACGTAAAGAAAGCTGAGATAAAATTGACTGCTTTTTTTGCCAGTAATAACATAGCTATCCACTTAATAGACCAGTTAGAACCTTTATTAAAACACATTTTTTTGATAGTAAAATATGTAAAGATCTATCAATCAAGCGTACTAAATGTACAGAGATTTTAAAGAACGTCTTATGTGAAAAAGAAACTCAAAGTCTAGATACACATCTACAACAAAATAAATTTTCGATACTAGTTGATGAGTCAACTAATTTGACAGATACGAAAACTATAGCTGTTCTCACGCGCTATATTAGTAATGCTAAAGTTGAAACTCGCTTATTGAAATTGGTCGAATTGGATTCGCGGGAGCTAGGAGCAACAGAGCTTTTTAATAAAATTCACTCATGTCTAGACAGTTTCGGCATACCTATAAATAATATTGTAGGTAAGTATATTGAATATTTTCCTAATAATGGTATCTTTAAAATTAATTATTCTAGGATTCGCCTCGGACGGGGCTAGTGTCATGGTAGGGAAAAACCATTCAGTTTTTCAGTTGCTGAAAAAACAAGTACCACATGTCATTCTACAGCGCTGTATTTGTCATTCAGCAGCTTTAGTCGCTTCCAAGGCTTGCTCAGTCCTTCCTCAAGAACTAGAAGAAGTGATTAAAGGAATCTACAGTTATATATCGGGAAGTACGAAGCGGACTGCACAATTTCGTGAAATTCAAGAATTCTTCAATTTACAACACCTTAAGATACTTAAGTTGTCCAACACACGTTGGCTCAGTCGGCATGAATGTGTTACTCGAATATTAAAGAACTGGACAGCTATACAGCATTTTTTTATCATGGCAGTTCATGAAGATCGTACCAAAACCGCTGAATTTATTTTAAGCGAGCTACAAAAACCTGCCACCAAGGCGTATCTAACATTTTTAAAATACATTTTAAATATTTTCAATTCATTTAACAGGTTATTCCAAAATAAAAAGCCCCTGATTCATGTATTGTACAGAGAATGCATGTCGCTAATGATGCAGCTTTGTAAAAATTACATGGATCCAGCTGTTTTGTTTCAGAACAGTCTTGCATCTTTAGACTTAGCATACCCAAGACATTTTCTACCAATAGAAAAATTGTTCGTTGGTCCTGAGTGTGATACTGAAATACAAAAAATGTCCAAAGAAGACAAGCATTACTTTCTCCTAAATTGTCAAAAATTTTATATAGCTGCAGCAGTAGATTTGCAGAAACGCTTACCAGACGAAATTTTCAACGAAATGCGATTTCTCGACCCAGAAATAACATTTTCACAAAAAGAATCAGAAAGGATTGTAAACTTCTCCATCTTATGTGATAAATTTTCAGGAGTTTTTGAATTTGATATGACTGAAAACGCTCTTGAATGGCGAAAGTTGCCTGATACTTTTAGTTCCTCAAAAATTGAAAACTTAAAAAATCTACCCATTGATGAAATGTGGATGGAAATTACCAATAATCACACATACGACAATACTTTGGCTTTTCCGCACTTGAAAAAACTGGTCAGTCTTATACTTATACAACCACATTCAAATGCGGACACGGAAAGGATATTCTCGATTGTAACCGATGCTAAAACGAAAAAACGGAATAGATTGGGAGAAACTAGCTTAAACGCAATATGCGTTTTCAAAAGCATGCTACAAGCAACGAACCAAAGTGTAGTGGATTTTAAGGTAGATGAAGCACATTTAAAACTATTTAAAAAATCTATGTATTCCTTCACAAAAACATGTCAAAATTGATAATTTTTATTCTTTATTTTTTTCTGCAAATAATGTATTTTTTTTTAATAAATGTTTATTTTCTGTTTGCGGGATTTTTTGAAGTCGCTCGAGGGAATTTTAAAGTGAAATGGTTGGCAACACTGCTGCTATCTTGAGCTTGGATCGGTCGCGCTCGCATTGAAGAGGAAAGGTGGGGTGCCATGTTGTCACGTATTGCATGAATTAATCGCCTATGGCTAATGAAAATTGACACGTGCTGTATATAATTTCTGGTAAATCGTTCTTTTTAGAACGCATATTATCTTTTTCAAGCATTTAAAAGTAAGTATGCATACCTATATCTATAATTCTGATAAACGTGATAACCTATATACATATTTTATTGCAATATCACAACAAATATTCAGTGTTCTAAAGCAACCTTGTGGCGGACGCTAAAGAAAGCTGGTTTTAAGTTTGGCACTATAGATAAACGTCGCACAATTATGGAAAGCCCGATGTTGCAGAAACTTCGATATGAATACTCAACGGCAATTAGAAGGTATAGAGAGGAAGGGCGATTCATATGTTATTTAGACGAGACGTCGTATGACACCCATGACACAATTTGCAAAGGTTGGGAGGATAGTTCAAGTATGTGTCAGATGGACGCGCCGGTTTCGAGAGGGAAGAGAATAATTATTCTTCATGCTGGGTCAGAGAGAGGATGGATCGGACAGCCGCTATTATCTGTTAAAAATGTTAAATCATCAAGTTTAGATTACCATGAAGATATGACCTCATCTTTATTTCAAGAATGGTTTTGTGACACTTTGCTGCCAAATTTACCAAAACGCTCCGTATCATTCTCGACAGCAAAACAAAGTTCCTACAAAATGGAATAATAAGAAATATATTAAAGAATTTTTAGAAGCAAATGATTTATATTTTGAGGATCATTATACAAAAAACCAATTAATAGAGGTGATGGAGACAAAAGAATATTTAAAGGATTATTTATTATGTGGATAACAGAGCCAAAGAAGCAGGACGTACAATTTTGCGTTTACCACCATACCATTGCATTTTCAATCCCATTGAATTGATGTGGGGCCAACTGAAAAATACCATAAGACGAACAAATCAAACACAGAAATTTAGTGAAAGCAGTGTAACACATATAAAAAATGCTATGGAACATATAACTGCTGTAAATTGGAAGAATACTGTTAAAGACGCAATAGCAAAAGAGGACGAATATATGCGCATGTACAAAATAGTAGCACCTTTGATTGTAAATTTGCAATACGATTCAGACACAGACACCGATTTGCAAAATGACTCAATCACAGAAGATGATTTATGAAATGCGGTGACGCATAAAAATTTTATTGTGTATTACAAACTAATTACCTTTATATATCTATATGTATCCACTGTACATGTTGCCACACGATTTGTAATTTTTTCTTTTTATATAAACCCAATGTATAGATATTTTTTATTATATACTTGAAATTAACAGCGTTTTATTATTATATTATAGGGCCCTAATTTATAGTCAATACGGCCCCTAGATTAATACGTTGCAAATAGGTAAACCGTACCCGTCCAATAAGGAGACCAGGTATAATAATTTTATCGTCACAGAAGGTGGTGCAATAAAAGCATTAGAGCCGTTCAAAGTTATATTCTTATAATTTGAAATAAAGTATACGTATATGAAAATCGCTAAAAGGCTGCAGAATTGGTGTCGTGTTTGACTTCGAGTATCATGTCGAGTGTTCGGAATCCGGCAGCAGTTCTCGATAGGCAACCCTTATTAAACAGGAAACCCTCATTTATAAAATGTTCAATATACAATATATCTCACTAAGTGGGAACCATATGGAAAACTTTTTTATTGTTAATTTTAGGAAAAAAAGTCATTCTTCATAAAAACTTCTGCATGTTCTAGAATCTAAAAAAAAAAACATCAGATTTTAAATTTTTTCAGTTGTATACGAGGTATATCAAAAAATATTAATTTTACTCAAATATAAAGGTACTTTATCGCCAACCGTCAGTAAAGTGATGCGTTACCATAGCGTTTTACGGAGGTAAAGAAACACTTTATCGTACTGTACAATAAAGTACTTTACCTGCCGCTAATATCTGTCAGCGTAGCCATGACTGATGACTTTAAAAATAAATCGTTTGTCACCGTCATAAACTGTCATAAGTTATTATATCTTTATTTCTTAAATTAACAATTTTCACGGTTGGCGATAAAATTTTGTATGCACCACGTCAGTAAAGTATCTTTACCGAACTCGTCTGTTACTCGCCGCGCTCGCTTCACTCGCTTGGCTCGTAAATCAGACTCGTTCGATAAAGTATCACTTTACTGACTTGTTACATAAATAACTATTACCTTTATATTTGAGAATATCGAATAATGTTATTAAAAAAATTGATTAGAAATAAAAATTACGTTCAAATCCATGTACATATATGGAAAAATTCATTTTTTCTATTTTTGCCTACAATAACAATGCAAATTTAACTGTAGTTACATATTATCTAGGATACACTGACATACAAATGATTTGTTGTTTGCTATAGTCCGTCTCAACCCCATTATGCAGTACAGGTTTAATAGGGATATTGCATCTCTTATAATCTGTAGTAGTCTCTTAATAACGCCATCTTTACATCCGGTTGCCTTGTTGCAAGTTCTATTATGCAAAGTATAGGGGTATATGAGTAATCGTTGCTGTCAGTTATCACTATTGTCAGTTTTTGCCGTAGTGTGTAAACTTTTATATTGTCTTTAATTTATCTATATATAATTTCTGTTAAATCGTTTTTTTTTAGCCAGCATATTATCTTTTTCAAGCATTTAAAAGTAAGTAAGCATACCTATATCTATAATTCTGATAAACATGATAACCTACATACGAGGGCGGATTGATATTGCAGCTACCTACCGCTAGATGGGTGCACAAACACAAAAACTTGTTTTAGTTTAGAAATTGCGATCTGTCAAACGTCAGCTGTTAAAATTTCACCCAAATTCATCGATTAGTTTATTTGTTGTAGTCGTTTAAAGTAAGCAACTTTTGTGTTTCTTGAAAAATGGAAAAAAGTGAATTTCGTGCAGTGATTAAACACTATTATTTGAAAGGGAAAACGGCGAAAAAGACAAAAGAAACATTATGGTGAGTCTGCTCCGTCAGATTACATGGTAAAATATTGGATTGCTGAATTTAAACGCGGCCGAACAAGCACTGCAACAATACCATCAACAGGAAGACCAAAAGAGGTGGTTACTGAAGAAAATATCAAGAAAATCCTCGATATCGTTATGAATGATCGCCGAGTCAAGGTACGTGAGATTGTTGAAATGGTAAACATATCATATGAACGTGTGTTCAACATTTTGCATGAACATTTGCATATGAAAAAGCTATCGGCAAGATGGGTGCCGCGGTTGCTCAGTGTCGAACAAAAACGAGTTCGACAGACCACTTCACAGCGGTGTTTGGACATGATAAAGCGTAATCCTGTTGATTTTTGGCGTCGATTAATATAACTGTAGATGAAACGTGGGTCCACCACTACACATCTGAAACCAAAAATCAATCGAAACAATGGGTGGAAGCTGGTGGAAGTGCTCCGAAGAAGGCGAAGACAGTGAAATCGGCTGGCAAGGTTATGGCCACTGTATTTTGGGATGCACACGGAATATTGCTCATCGATTATCTTCAAAAAGGATCCACAATCACAGGAAAGTATTATCGTGCATTATTGGATCAATTGATTGATGCAATCAAGAAAAAACGACCACATTTAAAGAAGAAAAAAGTGCTCTTTCTTCAAGACAACGCACCGGTTCACACAGCATTAGATACGATGCTAAAATTACGTGAAATACACTTCGAATTGGTTGATCATCCACCTTATAGTCCAGATTTAGCTCCTAGTGACTTTTTCCTGTTTCCAAACTTGAAAAAATGGCTCGCAGGAAAAAGATTCATCTCAAACGAAGAAGTGATTACCGAAACTCACGCGTATTTTGAGGGGTTCCCAAAATCGTATTATTCAGATGGTATAAAAAAGTTGGAATATCGTCTTACTAAGTGTATTGAGCTAAAAGGAGACTATGTTGAGAAATAAATGGTTTTTGAAAAAAAAAATTTTTTTTTCCTACTTAGGTAGCTTCAATATCAATCCGCCCTCGTACATATACATATACTTTTTACAGATTGCTACATGATATGGGTTTTGAATTTTAAAAAGTGGGACGAAAGAGTATTCTTATTGAAAGAGATGACATCATTAGGTGGAGACATAAATACTTACGAGACATCAGAATTAATTCAGAGACGAAGGTATAGTTTATCATTTAATTTGATATACTTTTATGTTCGTTACGCAATTTATTATTTGCTTGTGTTTGATTGTGATTGTTTTATTTTTAGGTAGAACTATAATATACAGTGTGCTTGCCGGCGACCTGCGTATAGGGCTTACTGTGAGATAAAACGACGACACCGAGAGTTTGTATGAGTTAGTACGAGAAAGCAATATACAAACCGCTTTTTGGGCGAGTGTAGTATTGGAAAAGTGGGGATTCGAGTACATTTATGCTGAGGCTAGAACGGGCTAGACTGACTCTCCGTTTAAGCAGGGCAACGAGGATAGATAGCGCAGCTGTACTGCAGTTTGTATATTGCTTTCTCGTACTAACTCATACAACCTCTCGGTGTCGTCGTTTTATCTTATAGTAAGCCCTATACGCAGATCGCCTGCAAGCACATGGTATACTGATGAATCATGAGTGAATGCAGGACACTCGGTAAACAAAAAGTGGACTGACGCTACTGTTCAAAGCAGTCGACAAGCTTTTAGACAAGGACTCAGCACTGGTTTAAAATCACCAAGTGGTCTTGGGCCTCGATTTGCATTAATTCATACTGGAGGCGAGCAAGGTTTTGTTGTTGGTGCTGAATGTACATTTCTTTGTAAAAAAAATACTGCTGATGTTCATAGCGAAATGCATGCAGATACATATGGAGATTGGTTCAAGAATAAATTGCTTCCAAATATACCAGAAAACTCGGTTGTTGGTCTCGATAATGCCTCATATCACACGAGAAAATTAGAAAAGTTTCCAGCAGTAGCATGGAGAAGAGCAAATTATTGAATGGCTTGCTGAGAAGAATATACCACTTGATAATGACATGTTAAAAAGAGATTTACTGGCTTGTGTGTCAGAGGTTAGGTCTCAGTATGAGAGAAACAAAATTGATTAATTTGCAGAGAATAAAGGGCATTATGTTCTTCGGCTTCCACCTTATCATTGTGAATTAAACCCAATTGAAATGGTGTGGGCACAAGTTAAGCACTACGTTGAAATACACAATACGACATTCAAAGAAAGAGATATTGAACAATTAATTGTGGAGGGTTATCAGAATGTAAGAGTGAACAACTGGCAGAATTACATTGGCCACCTTGCCAACTTGCAATACGATGTTGAAGAGTTTATAATTAACGTCACACATTCATCATCAGATCAAGATTCTTTAAGTGATTGAAGAAAAATAAAACAATATGTGTACCTACTCCTTTGTATGGTCATGGTTAGTGTTTTCATAAATGTTATCATGTATTATTAACTTGTTCTTATAAATGGGAAAGTATGTTTTTGCAAAATGAATTTGTGTCTTTAAATGTGTATAACGGAATGTAGATTAACATATTAATATTCAATAAGACTATATAAGTCATGTAACATATTAAAAAATAAAATGTGTGGTTATTGTTATTCTTTTCATAAATATGTATTATTTAAGTTATAACATGCTCGCTTGCTTATATAATGCCAGTACAAAACAGAGCGAACGTTATAAGACTAGTCTTCTGCATGTCTTGATTACATAAAGCGGAAAATATAGTCTTGAACACAAGTACCTTGGGTTGCCTATACACACAGGCACCAATGCCGTGAAATTTTTAAACGTCTTTCCCTAGTGAAATCGTATTTCGTGACCTCGTCCGGTTGGCACTATTTACAGACGTAAATATGGCAGGTGAAGTGTTGTGATTTTAATTTCAGACATGAGAATACAAAACTCTTCGGCTAGCAAAGTGGAGATTTATTCGTGAGTATATTTGCTTTAATATTCTTTTAGTTTTTATTGAGCTAATTCTACATTTATTGCATTTAATACTGACGGATCGGTGAAAAGAAAAAAAAAATACAACACACGTGCGGAAACTTACTTAAAAATAAACTTTATTATCTGTCAAAACAATATCATATCAATATTCGTACACATTTATTGATCCACATTTATATATCTACACACACAGTTATACAATATGTACATAATTAATTGTGACACAAATTTTGCTTTAGTGACATCTTTAAATCATTAAAAGAAATTCCATTTTATCATTAAACTAACCTAAGATCAAATAATGTACTCAACTCTACCCCCTGGAATGTCACTTATAAATCCCAATACATTTTTATCATAAAAGAAAAGAAACAAGATATGTCTCGGTCAATTTGAAATAAAATACGCAGTCAGGTTAATTTAAATTATTCTATAAATTATCTCTATGTTACGACATGCTCATTTAAGGAATATTCTGGTTTATCATGAAATTGAAATTTATTTTAGCACGGGCTCGGATAGCGCGGATATTTATTCAATAGTTTCGCGGTGAAATATCAATACGCTTATTTTAGCACGGGCTCGGATAGCGCGGATATTTAGACAATAGTTTATAATGAAATATAAATACGCGGTGCGCGTTCACGCAAAATATCGGAAATTAACGGTCACAAAATATCTGAAATAAACAATTATGATTAAATTCGGGTTTTACGGAGATCACGACATTTAAAAGTCTGATCTTGACGGGATGCGGTTTATAAACGGTAATACATCACTCTTCCCACGGCGCATGGCCTGAGTAAGAGGGAAATATGCGGACGAGATTAAATGGATTTAGAATGTCTGTTCCATGATACAGAGACCTGAATACAGAACGTTCATAAGGAAATGACCTGATCTTTTCCACGCCATTCGGAGGCTGAATAAAGATAGGTGTAGGAGCTGGGACAAGTCGGAGATGTAAATGAACGAGGTAACCTCGATGAGGGCCTTTTATATGTTAAAACCCCCTACGTATGTAAGTAAAAAACCGTTCAAAACATAAAATTTGCACACGATACTGACATGAAATACGCGACTCTGAGCATGACGTAGACATTCGGTATTTTTCCATTTAAAAACAGGTAAATAACAAGAATTATTACAACAATTGGTCATACATACAGGTCGACTCACTTCACTTTATACAATATTCACATTTGAACAAAATAACATTCATACAGTTAATTTAATATTTACAAAATAAATTAATTATGAACTCAAAAATGTTAATTTGTTACAATTAACGAAGGAACTTCGTTACAAAGTTGTTTTTATAAATAGAAAAGTCTTTTTATGAAAAATAAACTTACAAAAATTAACTTTGTCTTGGTCTGAATTTATAGTGGATACTTGATTAAGATGTCAATATTCAGTAACGAAGAAAATTGTTTACCTTTAGTGTTTCTTTGAAATATTAATTTATTTACTCTGGCTTACTATATTCAGTTAGATTTTAAATACTTTTCTACAGAACAATCCCAAAGGATTATATTATTACAAATATAACTAATCCATCTTCCCATATATTCTCCCCTTTTAGTGTTTCAAATTAATATTAATTTTTTGTATGCATCAATTGAATGACAAACAGTCGTATAGCTTATGTTTTGATTACAAAAAAATGTCAGACATTAAACCGGAACTCTAACGACATTATACAATGAGACGATTTGGCAACCATGAAATCAATTGCCATAAGACCTGTACTGCATAATAGGGTTGAGACGGACTATAGCAAATCATTTGTATGTCAGTACATCCTAGATACCATGTAACTAGAGTTAAATTTGCATTGTTATTGTAGGCAAAAATAGAAAAAATGAATTTTTCCATATAAATGGATGTAATTGCATATTTGAACGTAATTTTTAGTTCTAATCAACTTTTTTAATAACATTATTCAATATTGTCAAATATAAAGGTACTTTACTCTTGGGTAAAATTAATATTTTTGACATATCTAGTATACAAATGAAAAAATTTAATATCTGATGATTGTATTTTAGATTTTAGAACATGCAGAAGTTTTTATGAAGAATAACTTTTTCTTCCTAAAATTAATAATAAAAAAGTTTCTATATGACCATCTGTGCAGAAGCAGTTGTAAACAATACCCCACACCTGACTACTAATAAACACGTCTTAGGTCAGCTGTCAGGCCTTGTTTTTAAGTAGGTAATGATCATGCACATTATTAATCTTTATTTTCTAGAAAGAATTATTGCAATAAAACTTCTATAAAATTTAATATCTATTTCACTATTGTACTTGCACGTAAAATGCAATATGTTGACTTAAATATACAGCGACCAACTTATTTTTAAATTTCTTATCATATTTATGGAATATCCGTTAATTGTTCTGAACAGCGTATATGTATGCCTATACGCATTAGTAAGTACTTATTTTGTATGTACAATATAATTCAGCTGCCTTTGATAATTTTTTGCCGGGAACACGCTATTCTAAACTGCTGTGTGGTGTAATGGGAGCGTCAGTATATATATCAAGACTCTACATCTCACCAGAAACCTGAATGAATTTCTGTTAATATAGTGCTGAATTAACAATGCTGTCTCGTTATTTCATCGACGACAGGAAGCTGTAACTTTAATTAATAACCGCTTAACGTTGCGACCAATTCAACAAAGATATACAATTTTAATAATATACATACAATAAGTTATAATTAAATAAATACAAACCTTTGGAACTGGTTTTCGACTTTCTATATATATATACATATATATGTATATAAAAATAGTAATTAATAACGAACTTACCAAGATCTACACTAGAGACATCCTGACTATCCAATACTGTCTCCTCATCATCAGTCGTTCTACGTCGCTCGTCACGCCTGTCACGATTATCTCTTCTACTTCCACGACCTCTTGAACCTGGACCATATTGTCGTGGGGGAAGGTTGCTAATTCTCTCTTCAACAGTGTCTGGTGTTTGATGTCGAGAGCCTAAATAATGGTTATTGTCAAGACTGATTCATGCTCTGAGCAATTTATTGTAATAATTTCATTTTAATTGTCAGATGCTTCGATATTAGCAGTTTGCTTCTGATAAGTAAGTCGAATTCGATAATTCAAATAAACTCAATCTGAGATTTTTAACTTGTGTAAAAACGACGTCCTAATTTTATTGAAGTCAACAAGTGCAAGAGTTGGCTACTATGCTTTGCCCCTAACTAAATGACAGATTGATTTTTGATAATAAATAGCCAATATCATACAAATTCGAAATATACGTATATCTACCCTCGAATATACTGTTTACCACTAACCGGAATTTATTAAATAATATTTTTAAAACATAATATTGTATTAATGCGATGTAATTATATTTTAATAAAAAACAATTTTAATCATTCCTTACTCACCTGTTATGCTATTTCAACTTACATATCATTCCATTAACAAAAAAAATGTGGGGATGTTTATTGAGGTCATAAGTCAATGTTATCAAATTGCTGCTAGCAAATAAATATAAAGTACCCGTTCAGATTAGCAATTATTTTTTATGCTGTGTGGTTCAAGAAAAAAACGGGTTGGTACGTTTATCAAGACCAGTGACGCTATAGTTAAGAACTTAACATATTTTATATTATTTTTTTATATTATTATTGTTTCTTGCTCTTTATAAGAATGTTTTTCTTTATTTTTATGTGTTATTATATTTTTGTAATGTATGTTCCGCTTTTGTTAACTTTTAATTATATTGTCTATTGTGAGCATACTGATGCGGAGCAGCTCTCGCGCGTATACAGTCTCATCGGCCGAGTTTATTGTCTGCCGGCCCGAGTCCACGATA